>JANBXA010000366.1:35392500-35752500 GCA_030556225.1 Cricetiscus sungorus | reverse complement strand
AGAAGAGGCATCAGATCCCACTACAGGTGGCTGTGAGCCACCATGTGGTTGCTGGGGATTGAACTCAGGTCCTCTGGAAGAGCAGCCAGTGCTTTTAACCACTGAGCCATCTCTCCATCCCCAATATTGCTCATTTTAAACACTTTATCATTTTTAAACATGCAGTTTTACTGTTCCCTGGCTTACATTGCTTCTATAAAAAGATTTATCACACTGGGCTGGAGAGATGGTTCAGCCGTTAAAGGCTAGGCTCACAACCAAAAAGACGTATCGTTTCTTTAAGTTTAGAGCTTTTAAAGAGCTCAATAACCCTTATGCAAAGAGCCTGAGCTTAGCATTACCCAGAAAAGCTCAGATACACAGGCCCTGAGTCAGCAGACATATTCCTAGGCTTCCCATGAAGGCACACGCCCATGCTCTGTGTGCCCTAGTGTTTCTGTCCTACCCCATCCTTCTTTCTTTTAAGTCTGAATGTTTCCTACTGTTCTCCTTCAAGCTTATCAACCGTCTGACATCATCTGTGCGATGAAACCCACATATTAATTTCTTGATTCGGTTACTAGATTTTCAGTGAGAGGTTTTCTATCTGTTTTGTTTCTCTCTTTAAAGAGTCAATTCTCTGTAAAAGTCTTCTCTGGGCCATCACTCCCTTAGGGGCTGACTCAGTTCTTTGGAAGACTGTTTGGTAACCCTTAGAGTCTAGATGGTTGGGGGGGTCTACTCCTAGAGTCTGGCTCTTTTGAGTTTTGCTTCTCTCCCTTTGGAACACCTGCTAATGTTTTATTAAAGTCTCTTACTTCCTTTCCAAGTTGTGGGGAGCCTGCATGGCACCGTGGCTCTAGAGAGGATTTCCTTTTATCCATTAATTTGCTCAGCACTGAGGCGGACGGGACTGGAGGGAGTGTGTTTCGAGAAGGCCTGCTGTCTGGCCAGTCGCCCTTGCTCCCCATGCTGGCCTTGCTGAAGGTCAGCTCTAAAAGCCAAGGCCTTTCTACTTCCTGCAGTACCCAAATCCCCCTAGTGCATGAGGACTGTTAGAATTTTCCCTTAGAATCCGTGGCCACCTTCTGTGGACTTTTCAGACGCTTCCTGATAAGTGACAAATGCCTTCAGAGAAATGCCACATAAAATAGCAGGCTCACTTCTGTTTTCCCCTTTTGTCCCCTGTTGGTCTCATAAGACCTAGTTACCTTAGTTTTTTTTCTAATCCCTTAAGAGAGCTGGCTCTGTTTTTAGTTAGTTTAGGTGGTTATTTGATTTGTGCTCTAGTTTTTCTAGTTATTCTTGATAGGAAAGTCAGTACTTCACATGCAATTATGTGATAGATGGCCAGCCCCTTCTACCTGCATGCATTTGACTGGCAAGTTTCTACTCGCCCATTTAGACTTAGATGCCTCTTCTCCAAAAGACCTCCCTTAATATCATTTGATTCCACCCTTCCCTCTTAGTTCCTCTACAATCCCATAACACCCTTGTATACTTCCCACATAGTTGGTATGATGGGAGATGTTATTCTGTAAATATGTCTCTCATACTGGTTAATGAATAAAGCACTGTTGGCCAGTAGGAAAGCAAGATAGGCAGGTAAGATGAGCCATGTGGAAATACTTAGAATGGTAGAAATGGGTTAAGCATTAAGATAGAACTAGCCAATAAGAAACAACTAACTGGCCAACAGCATTATATCAAATACAGAGTCTCAGTGTGTTATCTGGGGCTGGTGTGGTGGTGAGACCAGGCGGCAGGCAGGGAAAACATACTCGTTACATTGGTAAGCCACTATTTATAATCACACACACACACAAACACACACCCTTAAACACACACAAAGCCATGAAGATCTTGAAGCCTGGGACTAGGGTTGTCCATTTCAGGGATTTCCTAGCCTGGCACAACACTCTGGCTAAATACATTAATGGGATTTCACTTTTCTCTACACTGATGCTCAGAAAAGTACAAACCCTCCAGCAAATCCTCAAGAGGGTTTTTATCCTGACCATAGAAAGTGACCATAGGATCTGCAAGCCTGCTGTCACAGTCCTTCCAAAATCTTAGGAGTTCTCCCAAAGGCCTCAAGAACAAGGCCACTAAAACTTGGGTGGTGTCCCCTGACCTCCTGAGCCACCTCCTTAAGATGTGACAGTGTGTGGGGAAGTGGTGGCACATGCCTTTACCCAGCACTGGGGATGCAGGGACAGGAGAATCTTTGTGAGTTCAAGTCCTGCCTGGGTTACAAAGTGAGTTCCAGGACAAGCTCCAAAGCTACAGAGAAACCCTGTCTTGAAAAACAAAAACAAAAAGATGTAACATTGATTTATCCGTTATGTACTCTTTCGTCTTTGGTCTCTTTCGTCTTTGGTCTCGCACATGAAACATGGGGATGCAAAGCACACACCCTGGGTTGGGGTTGTCTACCCTCAAGGTGGGACTCAGCCATTGATACAGACATCAATGGTACAGACTCTTGCTGTGTGACTCTGGGAAGGGTCCTCCTTGCACTGGTAAGGTATAGCATTCATAAAGTCACAAGGCAGGACTGGGAAGCTAGCTCAGCCAGGAAAGTGCTTGCCACACAGCATGAGAATCCGAGCTTGATCCCCGGGACCCACGTTTAAAAAGCAGAGGACGGCAGAGTGCATCTACAACCCCAGTGCTGAGGAAGCAGACACAAACAGCTCCTTGGCACTCACTGGCTAGCCAGCCTACACAGCAAAGTTCAGGCCAGGAAGAAACCCTGCCTCAAAGAAACATGAAGGGTGACTTGTAAGGAATGACACATCTAGTTCCCGCACACACACGTGCACACATGTGCACCTTCACAAACATGAACCCAAACGTACACGCACACACGCGCACACACACATGCACGTACTGTCTCACATACGTGCAGACACACAAGGTGGCAGTTAGTTGCCCTTAGTATTCGGAGATGATCAAGTGAGATATAATATATAAAACCTTTGAGAGTCCGAGCTGGGACCATGACGAGGTGGTGTCACTGCGATTAACTCATTTCCTCTGGGGTGGGCCAGCTGCACCCCGAAGCTTCTCAGGAAACACCAAACGGCATGCCAAACACTGCAAGAGGAACATCCAACCATTCGCTGTCAGCTTCCTCAGCTTCAGCTGCTTCCAGCTGGAACATGGAGTCAAAATGACTCACACGTGAGACAGCCTTTCCCTTAGTCCCTGAAACCTACACACCAGAAACCCAGTACAACCGTGCTTCTCCCACCGCAGACACGGGCCAGACACAGCTGAAGAGGAAAGAGAGGGCCAAGCCAGGCTGGTGATCTCCACCCTGGGTCTGGTGTCTCCCTGCTGGGGACTACGACAGGCTCCTAGGGTGTCACAGAGACAGATACTGTGAGACTAAGAACTCCTGTGACTTTGTCTTTAGTGGGGGTCCCGGTGACTCGGCAGTGAAGTTCCACAAACTAAACAGACTATAACGAGAATGCAGAACAGTCAAGGGAAGCATGAGGCGTGCAAGGTGTGGCCGGCCATGTCACCCCAGAACAAAGGGCCCTAGCCCAGGTGCATGCTACAGAGCAGCCAGCTGCATGCTGAGACCCGACACTGGCAAGGCCCAGCACCCTGCGAACGTGGAGGGGACAGGGCATACTGAGGTCCCATCCACAAGCCAAGAGCTGGTTTGAAACCCAGTAACAGGTTCAGAGCTAGAACTGAGCAGCCAGTAGGGGACACCGATATGACATGTCAGTGGACTCGATGTCCCCAAGTGCTCGTCAAGATGCAGATGACCAGTCCCTACCTCCCAGAGAATCTGAGTATGGTGATCTAGGCAGGCTGTAAAATTCCGTGTGTTAGCCAGGCCCAACAATTCTTTGTAGGAGTGTCCTGGGCCACCAGGGATTGATAAGCAGTGGGAAGAAAAACAAAAAGACAAAACCAAACACGATTATGTATTCTTATAACTGGCTGTCTGTTGAGCATACCTGTCTGAGTTTGAAAAGGTACCCCTCAGGGGGCAGATTAATGTGATAAGAATACCTATTTCTCCAACGAGGTCTGAGCCCTGGGGCTCAGGAGAGTGGGGTTCAGTCCTACTGTACCCTTGGTTTGCAGGCCTTGAGGAATCTGGTGGGAGAGCTGATTTGTGAGGAGGATCTCAGAGGTGAGAGCATGTTCTAGAGCCCGTTAGAATAGAGCTGTGGTAGCCGCTCTTCTATTCACTGGCCACATGACCAGTCGTGACCTTCTGAAGTCCTCACCATCCGCTGCCATTCTAGCCAGAAAACAGCTGTGTTACTACGTGTCCCCAGTCACGCTCAAAGCCAGACCAGCGCCTTACCGCTTGTCAGGGACTTTGGTAAACACTAGCGGCCTCCAATGACCACAGGAAGGTGGCCACTGCCTCTCCCCCCACGGCCTTCCTATCTGGGAGGAATATTCTAATGAAAGCAACTACAAGATCACATTCTCCCATGCACTGACGTAATTAGCAGATAGGCACAAACCACAGCTGCTCCTCGCAGTTTGGAGATGTCCCTGCTGTCCATCTTTTGGCATTTTACTGCGAGTCTTGCCAGAAAGCTCTGTCCAGACGTAAGGCTTGACTCAGGCATGCCAGAGACTCTAAAAGGACAGCCAGAGTCCAGTAGGCTTAGATGACTACTCACGCACAGCTATGTGAAAGCGAGGCCAGGCTACTGATATGGCAGGGGCCCTTCATTCCTCTTTAATGATATTGGAATTGAGTTGCTTGGGGACGCGTAATTCAATCCACGTGGGCTGCTGTCAGGAGTGCAAAGGCCGTATGGCAAACATGCACCGTTCCCGGCTCCAGAGGCTGGGAATGTAAGACCTGGTCCACAGACAGGTGCCCCACTCCATCCTCACATGGCAAAGGGAAGCCCTCTGGGGGCCTTTTTTCTGTTTGATATTAGCACTGTAGTAGTTATTTTAATCATTATCATGGCAAGAAGCAACGTGAGGGGCTGGAGAGGCAGCTTGCTGACTTTTAGAGGACTTTAAGTTTGGTTCCTCAGCTTGTTCACCGCCACTTGTAACTCTACCTCCAGGGGGTCTGATGACTTCTTTTGGCCTTGGTGGGTATCTATCTACCTACACACACACACACACACACACACACACACACACCATAAATAAATATATACTCTTTTAACGGAGCAGCTTAGAAAAGGAAGAATTTGTTTTGGCTAACAGATGGAGGGAACATAGGCCACCATGGAAGGAAGGTGTGATGGAGGGCGACTCTGGCGGCAGGGTGGCGGCTTGTTCACGGCTTGGTCACGGCTGCCACAAAGCAGAGAGAACTTGATCTGGAAGCACAGCTGGGCTGAACCCACAGTGATCCACTTTCTACCTCCCGAAGGCTCTGCCACCTCCTAAAACAGCGCCTGCTGCCCGTGGCTAACTGGTCTAGCTCTCAGGCTGATACAGGACATTTTACAGTCATACCAGATATGGCAGACACTAACTCCTTCCTGGCCCTCTTGTTACCACTCACCACTCAAAGGCCTCAATTCCTAATACCCTGCAGTGGGAGCCGGGATTTGATCATGTGAATTTGGGGGAAAACACAAATATCTGAAGGTCTCTAGCAATACATTTTGTGTGTATGGTCTGGTCTGAAGCACTGCCAAGAGAGGTTGGTGCTTGCCTGCTGTAGAAGGCACCGGAAGCTTCTGGTAGGAAGGTTTAAATACAGAGCAGTAGAGGTAAAAGACCTTTGCACACCACGCCAACAACTGACCCCAGAACGCAAGGATAAAGACAATGCAGTGGCACACCTATAACCCTGCTGCTCCATGGAGGGGCGGGGAGGGGGAAACGGAGGCACACACCTGTAGTCCCGGTGCCCCCATCGGGAGATGGGGAGGGGCAGAGAAAGGAGAGTCACTCCAAAGCTTGTGGCCAGTGCATTAGTTTTTGTTGTTGTTGTTGTTGTTGTGATAAAACGTCAGGACCAAAAATGACTCAGAGAAGAGTTTATTTTGGCTTAAAGTCTCTAAAGAGATAAGAGTCTGTTGTGGTGGCAGTGGGAAGCTGGGAGATCACATCCCAACCGGTCCTAGAAAGCAGAGAGAGAACTAGAAGTGGAATTAGGCTATACACTCTCAAAGCCCCACCCCCAATGACATAAACGCTATGGCGCACACATTCTTTCTCTCTCTGTCTCTCTGTCTCTCTGTCTCTCTCTGTCTCTCTCTCTCTCTCTCTCGTGTGTGTGTGTGTGTGTGTGTGTGTGTGTGTGTGTGTGTGTGTGTGTGTTAATATTCTGCTGCAGGCATGGGAGCAAAGGGCAGCAGTGGGCCGGGTAGAAGAGTGGAGAGTCGGGAACTCCTTCAGGCCAGGTGTGGGGATGGCAGGAGTCTGGGCCGCACATGAGCCCGGGCTGGAAGGCTCATGTAGACTTCACTTTCCTATTGTACGTCACTATGGAACACAAACTCAAAAACACAATCACTAAAACTTTCAAGTCACTGCAGAGCCCAGAGCCTCCTCTTGAGTGGGGTGCTGTGTGGCTGGAGTAGTCATCACTGGCATTCATGCTCGAAGGCAGAGACCTCTGGGACAGGGAACCCACACTGTAAAACCCTAGAGTGGAGGCCAGCACACTCCAGACAGCATCTTGCTCTTAGTTATGCTCAAAAGTATTTCAACACTGGAAATTTGAAAGCCTGCAGTCAGTTAGCTTAAAGCAAACATAGATAGAGATATTTCTTTTTACCCAGAAGTCCACGAGGGAAATGTGACTAGTGTGTATCACACTCATGGGACCAGACCACAAAGCCAGCCCAAGAAGCTGTGGCTTATGTTAGTCAGTGGGAGTCCATGTGACCTGGGTTTTAAACCATCTCTCCATTTTTCCAGGCTCTCTCTAAGTAAGGCCAGAGCCAGAGCCAGAGCCAGAGAGGGGGTAATTGGCAGCTCAGAGACAGCAGTACTGAGGAAGGTTCTGGGGTCTGACTTGATTATTTAAGGTGTTGACTAAAACTCGTGCTGAGGGAAGAAAACCGTGCTTGGGCTCAGGGGCCTGAGGGCACAAACAGAGGGAGTTGGAGATACCCCCACACCTGAGCCTAGACTAAGTACCCAGATTAGCGCCCAGCAGACCCGGAACCCATCCCCTCACCCCAAGGTCAATGCCCTTTCATCTTCTCTCCTGTCTGGCTTTGTGGAGTTCCATTTACACTCTTACATCTCATTTCCCAGTACATTATATTTAAGACGTGGAGAGCCGAGACGTAGAGGTCTTTGGGTGTTGGCCCAGGCCCCCAAGGCACACATTTTGGTGACGGATGACTGGCTGAGCATTGCCTCTCTGGTATGAAGATGGCTGAAGGGGGGTGTCCTTCTGCATGCTGGGAACATGTTTCTCTCATTGGTGGATGAATAAAGTTGCTTCGGGCCAAAGGACAGGCAGGATGTAGCCAGGCAAGGGCTACCAGACTAGGAGAATTCTGGGAGGAGGATCGCAGAGAGTGAGTCACAAGCAAGATGCCATGTAGCTGCTGGGAAGATGAGATGTATTCTCTGGTAAGCCAAGACCACGTGGAGATACACATATTAATAGAAATGGGTTAATGAGAGAGAGCTAGCCAACGAGAAGCCTAAGCCACCTGCCAAACAGTTTATAATTACTATAAACCTCTGTGTGTTTATTTGGGACTGAATGGCTTCAGGACAAGGTGGGACAGAAACTTGGTCTGCAGACATCCACTGCTGGACTATCCAGCTTGTATTGTGTAAACCAATCTACAGATGCTTTTGAACATATCTTTGTTCTATCTGTTGCTTCTCTAGAGAACCCTGGCTGACTAATGCTGAATGCTGAATGCTGAATGAATAGACATAAGCCTGGCCTGAACGGGCTATCAGGGAGTTGTGGACTGCACATCATAGGTTATGTAGGTCCAATAATCGACTGACAGCTAAATCTTGTCCAGCCAGGCTGGGGATGCTAAATGTCATTTATTGTCCAGGTCACCATTTATTTTTTCTATATGTGTTGTGTGAATCTGGAGAAGGTGGGGAAGGAAGCAGATTTGGTACATAATCACAGGACAACAGGGAAATTCATTTGTCATGTTCCTGCTGAAGCTAACTTCTACAAACACATGCTCTTGCAAGCCTGAAAAATGCACAGAACTTTCATCTGAACAATTGTCGTGTCAAAACAGCCATCAAAGAGACAAGAAAATCAGTAAATGTCTACATTTGAAGCCCGTGGCAGCAGTATGACAATCCTTGACAAACCCAGCTGGTAGGTTTGATCGTTGGTAGATCTAGGAGATGGCTTATATGCTGAGACCTTGGGGATCAGGGTGAAGACAGCTCAGGACTTGGTCCAGGTGACCAACAAGAACTTCTAAGAATGAATGGAGCATGGCAGGAATGTCCTCAGGTGCAAGAGAGATTAGACTACGTTTTCAGTGGTAGTTACAAGTAGAGGTTGCAAGAAGACTGCTTTGAAGTCAAAGTAACTATTAAACTAATAGTGAAAGTTAAGGTACTATTGGGTGCCAGGCACTGAGCTGGGTCTTGTAACAATATGACCGAATTTTAAAAAGCCCAGAAGACACAACTGTCAGACATGGCAGCAAGGACTCAGAGAGGCTAGTTTGTGTTCTCAAGATGGGAAGCAGAGGCAGCATTGGAATTCCAGTTGGCTCTGAACCCTGACTGCGCTGTGCTCAAGGCTGCCACCGTTGTACATTTGTTCAGTGCACGGAGACTACGTAACCGTCTGCAGGGGGAGGCGTGATGTATCCTTCACACAGAGATCTTCCCTTTAACTGAACCATGCAGTGGGGTTGCACGCACCCCAAAGAGGCATTTCTTTTGTTTCCTCTCTTCCGTGCTTTGGATTGAACCTGTGGCCTTGAACATGGTAGGTAAGCATTCTAACATGGAACTATATTCTTAGTTCCCTTCTCAAATCCTCCCTGTAAATGAACTATGACTTCTGCTACGTCGCTTTTGTGTTTCTGATAGAAGGAATTTCAACAGTAGAAGAAGATGAGAGTCCTTTAACACCAGAAGGCAGAGCTGGAGGTGGAGAAGGCACACTTTGCATCCTTTACCAAGTGGCTCCCTGTCTTTCCAAGGTTCCACATGGTGTGACCATACTTTCCTCCATTTTTCTAGATGACTTAAAGCCTTCCCTATCTCTTTCTGCTCTGAAGACTGCATTCCCTCTCCTCTATTTCTTCCAAACACCCTCACCCAATGAGCCTTACTGACCCTTTAAGCCAGAGACTTAAACGTATTTCTTTAGAGTTGCCATTATTGTCCATCTGACCCAGGCTGAATATTCCACATCTGGTCCAGGTCCAGGTGGGACTGTAAAAACACAAGAGGCATTCTCCTCTGGGGTCTTTAGTACCAGGGAGCGGTTCATAGGTGCTGTTGGGTTGTACACAAAGAGACACTGAGGTAACTCAAGGATCTACAGGATAGAGCTGGCAGTCCTAGAGCCAGGAAACAATGGAACATGGTGATGTTTCCAGAAAAGGGAGATTGTAGCTCCTGCTGCTACATCTGAAGAAGCACCGCGGGGCTGGGGATGGGGATGGGAGCCATACGCTGCTACGGAGAGTGAGTACTCAGCCTTTGAAGAAGGGATGAGCCAGGTGCGGTGAGGTTGGCAAGAACAAGAGAAAACAGAAAGTGCTTCCTCCCCCTTCTGCCTTCCTCGTGTCTCCTGTTAGCAGACCCTAACAGAGAGACAGCTGTTGTCTAGAAATGGAGTTTGTGGCAGGACAGATGTGCTGTCCTCTGCAGCTCATACTGCTGAGGCAGGATGCTAACCACAACCATAACTGAATTTTTGTGATTACTTAATATTTGTCTCTTTCCACCACCAGGCATGGTCAAGCTGCAGGTCCCACGTGCCCTAGATGTATGAATGTGGCCCAGCACATGTGAAGATGGCAACATCACACGGGAGCATCAAGTTTGGTCATCACCGTGTCAGACTGAATGGGAAAAGCTACAGTGACTTGCCTTACTGAAGTCTTCACGCATAACAAACATCTGGAATTTAGGGAATCCTCTATAGTTGTCTGCAAGAGAAGTAATGTTCGTGAGACATTAATGTCGTGAGACATTAAGTAATGTTCGTGAGAACTGTAAGACCCGCGAGAGCGTGGTCCCTCGCGCTCCCACTCAGGAAAGGCACCCCCCCCCAATCACTCACGAGAAGCGGTCTTGATGCAAATGCATAAGGTCCTTTATATTCTAGTATACTGGGGCTGTCAGCCATACACCATGCAGGGTAGAGGGCTGAGTGACCTCTGGTACCTTTTATAGGGTTACAACAAAACCCGCGCATTGTGAACCAATCACCTCGTAGCATCCAGTGCAGACCAATTAAATTATCCAAACCGGCCTTAGCCCAGGAAGTCTGCTTTCGCACAGGCTTCTGGGTGTTCATTCACTCACAGGCTACCATAAACATTAAAGTAGGTGACTGTCAGCTTGGGATTTAAGACTCCCAGCTTCCTGGGGTCACTGGGGAATTAGGCTATATTTTTTCATCCTAACAGGACAAGTACTGAGATTCTTTTTTAAAATATCCATTTATTTATGTATTTGTTATGTATAAAGGGACAGATGTCTGTGAGAATTGAACTGGGTGACAGATCACTGGGAACCAGAGGTAACAAGCAATTGTGGGCCACCGGATGTGGCCACTGGGAAGGTAAGAGCTGGGCATGGCGCATCTGTGATCCTGGCACTAGGCTGCACAGAGACAGGAGGGTTTGCCGGGATTGCTGGCTAGTCAATCTAAGCAAAACAGCAAGCTGGAGGTTCCATAAGAGACCCTGCCTCAAAAAATAAAGAGCGGTAGGAAAAACAAACCCTGATATTAACAGCCCCACACACAGAGAGAAATAGAGACAGACAGAGATAGACAGACTAACAAGGATGAGCTAAGGACAGAGTGTCAGTCAAAGCCTTGCCTCAGCCTGGTCCTGCAGGACCCTGGTCTATGAACTATGTCTGCTACCTCGTGGGGGCTGGGGGGCTCAGTCAGGCACCAGCTGCATTGGTGGCCCCATGGACCTCAAGGAATTCATACCCCCCCAGATGGTTCCCAAAGAAGAGACAGCTGTGGGAATCAACAGTCAACACCCACAATGCTGGATATGGCACACCCACCTGCAGAGGGTTCAGGGTGGGGCAAAACAGACCCTCACTCACAGAGGAGCTGTGACAGAGGCTCTCAGGTCTTTCTGTGGTCTCAGGTTTCTTCTGCCGCATTCATTCAATATAGCGCGAATGCCTTTCATCTTGTGGGGATTTTTATGAGACATGACAGAAGCTAAAATGTTAATTGCCCACATCCCTGGGTAGCCCGGGCTTGGCATGTCTTCTGGAGCCAGGAGCAACCACAGGCATGGCCTCTGCACCCCAGGGGCCCCTGAAGGGCAGATTCCATCCCCGTATGCTCCCCTCTGTAGAAGAAAGACAGGCCCTCACTCCTTCCCCAGCCGCTCTGCAGGTGCCCACCCAGTGGTGGCCTGGCAGCCTGCACCAAAGAATGTCACCCTGGCCTGAGGCCCAGCCTCAGACAAAAGCCCTTTTGGAGTTAAGCCTACATCCTCTGGCTGACAGGACCCTCCCCCCATCACCAACCAGGGAGGCCAGCTAAATTCATCTCCCTCCAACTGATGCTTCCCACTGGGCAAGGCCACCTCCCTACTCAGGAAGCAAAAGACGTCTGAACCTTGCTGACTGCCCTTGGCTGTCAGACAAATAGCTGACTGCCCTTACCCAGAAACGGAGAGGATGATCAGACACCATTGCCCCAGATCAGGGCAGGGCAGCATACACACACACACACACACACACACACACACACACGTGTGTGTGTGTGTGTGTGTGTGTGTGTGTGTGTGTGTGTGCGCGGCGCGCGCTTGCGTGTGGGTGCGTGCGTGCATGCGTGTGTGTGAGAGAGAGAGTGTGTGTGCGCGCGCGTGTATGTGTGTGTATGTGTGTGTGTGCGTGTGTGTACGGGGAGCTGGGAGGAGGGGACCTGAGCACCAAGAACAAAGAACAAAGCCTGGGTCCCAGGCAAACCTTCACACCCAACCCTGCCTCTGCCTTGAGTCTGAATTTCAGCTTTCTTGTCAGTCACAGCCACTCACTGGGCAGGAGCGGCTCTGAAGTCTTCACCGCTTTTCCATGAAGAGAATGCCGTGTGGTTACCTGTTTTGAAGATGAGGAGTGACGATGTGAGGTTCTAGGGTACCGCCTGGCTCTTTTGCCACCAGCCCGCCTTCCAGTGCTCTCCGGCTCCACCCATCGCATGACTGAACTTCCTTGGCCCCTTAAACCTCCCGTTTGTAGATGAACGGGTTTAGTAAACCCCTTCAGTCTGTTTCCCTGGAAAACATTGCTGGGATTCTTGCTAGGCCTTCAAACTGCGGCATGAGAGACCTCCTCCTAGGTTGGTCCTGTATCCCGCATCTCCCGTAAACATGGCCTTTGTTGTTTGAGATGCGAGAACAATTACTGCGGCTCTTTGTTCTGTGTCTTTTGGCCGACTGTCAGCTCATGAGGGACTGTCTGTACTGAAGCCAATTTGAATTGATTTTGCAAGTGAAATTTCAAGGGACAATGTGCCAGGTGTCTCAGAGAGCTAGAGTCTGGTGGCCTCTCTGTCATCTGCTCACAAGAGCCTTAACTCGTGTGTGGATGGTGATAGACTTATTTTCGCGTTTGGTATCTCACTCCATCTTCATAATGACCGTCTGAGTTTGGTGTCGATCTGCCCGCTTTGAAACTGGGTACTTTCACAAATAAGAAAAATAAGAATTTAAGTGAAGTCTGGAAGGGGTGTGCAGCTCTGGCAGTGGGATCGAGGCTTTGGTTTAGGAAGCTTTAGCTCAGCAATTAACTAAGCATCTATTATGTTCAATGACCTCTTTGGGGGATCTGTAACTCCCCAACTCACAACACTGATCGTTAATAACACCAAAGATACCCACTCGGGGATTTTCCCGATGGTTATGAATTATGAATATCTCAAGACTCCTGAAGGATAACATGACCAGAACACCATTATTACAGCTCAGCTCTATGAACAGCGGTCTAGCCATAGTTTATCACCTAGATCAAAAATTAGAGCCATATATACCCTTTTCTAATGAAAGCCTGCTGTGAGTGCCGAAAAGCAACTCGGAGCTAGGAGAGGGTGGTGAAGCTGGTGGAGGTGTACATACTACAGGGCACATCATGCTGTGTGGTTTACATACCTGTCTCTCCAAACATGCTGTGGACTCGCAACCTCCATTCTCCTAACTATGACCATATTTGCAAATATGACCATTGTGCATATAATGCAATCAAATAAAGTCATAGTGAATTACTGTGGAGCCTAAATTCAATAGCTAGTGCCTTTCTGAGAGAAAGGAGGCTTGGACACACTGACCTTTGGGAAAGAAGGCCATGTGACACACAGGAGATCAGTGACACAGCTGCAAGCCAAGGATGCCATGGGTCACCTCTAGCAACAAGGAAGGGAGCCCCCCTTGGGGCCAGAAGGAATTAATCCTGCTGACACCTTGGTTCTGACTCCTGGGCTCCTGACTATGAGATAATCAAGCTTTGCTTGCCCCTCCCCAGGTTATGATTCCAACAGGGATTATATTGGGATTCTCATGCAGCCTCTTGGTAGAAGGTAGAAAACGTTGCCAAGTATGGTTCCAACTTAATTGTTTGGCAACCTATTTTCAGTCATCTTTTTGACTTTCTGGGCCAAATGTCTTACTCAGTGTTCCCCGAACAGAGAAGCTGAGGAAGGAATTGGGAACAGGGAAGAAATGTGTGTGTGTGTGTGGGGGGGGTGATTGAATATTGTCTGCAACCCATTCTTCTCTGCTATCAATTTGTTTTTAAAGCATTACTAATCTTTTTGCTAAAATCCCAATTCCGGTGCATAAATAACTTAGACTCACTTTGTAAAAATTGGGGAACACAAGAAAGCAAAAGAAGTGAGTGAAAGAAAGCAATGTAAGGCCCACACGCAGACAGCCACCATTTGCTCTTTGGTGTGTTAGATGTGTAAATACTTTCTTTCTCAAAAAATCAAAGCCCCGCCTGAAGGGACCAGACCCTCACCCAGCCCCCTGCTTTAGCAGCCATGACAGGTGGCAGAAAAGACCCAGCAACATGTGCTTGCCTGACATTGCCCCTACTCCCAGCCACGAGGAGGGAGGGAGGGAGGGAGGAGGTCAGATACCGTCCATGTGGCAAGGAACCAATCAGAAGTTAACTGGCGGACTCTGGGCATGCTTTACAGTAAAAGTGATGTGCAGAGCATGGCAACCACCCTGGGAGGGCCTATGGGACATAACAACCATTTGGCCAATCAACACAGGACAGGTCACCCAAGCCCAGAAGCCCACCAACCCTGAGACTGTTGCGTTCCCCTAGACACTCCCCTTAGGCTGCCCAATAAGTTCCCCATCTCGAAATTTCTCAGGGTCCTTCTCACACCATCTGCCGTGATGAACGGACAAAGGCTCTTTGATTTTGTATTGGAATGGGTTTCTTGGTGATTTGGGGGTTCAGAATTTGGGCCTAACATACCTTACTTGTGTACATTTTTTTTCTTTGAAAAAGACAGGTTTTCAGGAACACGCTTGAGACCCGTGCTGGGGATCCCCCTTGTTCCCCATTTCCATTTTGTATTTCTCATCCCAGGCCAGTGGGCAAGCGAAGTCTCCAACCGAGGGTCAGTTCTCCCTCCAGCTGAGTTCATCTGCGAAGGCCTGGGGTGTATCACAAGAGGCACAGGAATGCAAGGCCATTTCCCAGAAGTTTCTTAAGGGAGGTTGACGCTTTCCCAGTTGAGCTCATGACACTCCTACCTTCAAGTCACGGTTGCGTGACATTAATGCAAAGACCTAGCTTCAGCATGTCCCTTTATACCTCGAGAACCCACTCCCTTACGTCCGCCAGAGTCACGCCTCTCCCAGAGTCTGATTTATATCCTGGGGCACTTTGTTGGATGTTGTTGTTAACCCTCCGATCCCTCTGGTTTTCTGTACCCAGCCTGAGTCCCAGGGAGCTCACCCACAGCGCTAGTGTACATCAAGTGCATGCAGGCCCTCTGCCAAATAATTGGGTTTGGCATCATCCAGAGATTTGGAGGTAGTAGAAAGAGAAGAAAGAGTGTCGCTTCCTGTATTCCTCATTGATGGGGCATACGCCCTCCGAAGGACAGCTGCGGTCCCTTATCCTCATGCAGGTCACATGACTGTTGCAGCTCTAGGCTACTCCCTCCCTCAGTCCAGTGCTCTGCCAAGCCCTGATCACGCCTTTGTAATTAATCTTTTTTTAATTAATTCTTCAGGTATGCAATTTTATGCTCATCTTCTTCCTTCCTGGGCTATAAGATATATATAGATATCACATGCAAGTATCCTTGTAATGTATTGAATGTCCCTGTGTAGATGGTCTGTGTTTAACAAAATGGATTATCTCTGTGCTCCATATAAGATCCTATTTCCTGCTTGTACCCTGGCACCCTATTTCTTTGGTCTGCATTGCTATGGGGTGGGAGGGTGGGCAAGGTTGTTTTTGTTTTTTTCCAGACAGGGTTTCTCTGTGTAACTCTGCCTGTCCTGGAACTCACTATATAGGTTGGTCTCAAACTCAGAGATCCACCTGCCTCTGCCTCTTGAGTGCTAGGATTAAAGGTGTGTGCCACCAGCTCCTAGCCTAGTAAGATCCTTTTTTATTTTTATTTTTTTAATATCACACTCATGACAGGGAAATGGACAACACCATCATGCACTAACAATACCTCCATCAGGACCACAACACCATTGTGCACTAACATCACCTCCATCAGGCCCACAACACCATCGTGCACTAACATCACCTCCATCAGGACCACAACACCATCGTGCACTAACATCTGAAACTGTGAGCCCAAAGAAATCTCTCTGCCCAAACTTGCTCTGTTGAGTCTTTTGATACGAGAGTGGGAAAGGCAACTACTACAGATTTGTTTTTCCATGGCCTTGCTTTTGACTACTAGAATCATAGATTGTGTAATAAAATACATAAAAAGAATCGCACAGGCTACCAATGATGGAGTACCACATACTTGCTATGTTCTCTCCTAGGCCTCATTGGAGCTTTAGCACATTCAACAGTATGCGAAGCCAGCTTGGACCAGCTTGCAAGAGCTGATTATTAAATTTTCAAGAACTTTGCAAGCCGGTTATGAACGGCAGTTATTAAAAACTATATTATGTAAGCTCACAATTAAACAAATTACATTGAAGACAAATGCTATAAAAGCCCATGAGTTCCTAATTACTTCACTGCCCTTAACTGGTATCTAGGCTCAGGTAATGTCTTGTATCTGTGCGGTGGGGATGGTAGATAACAATGCCCATTTCTTCTGACTCCACCTTCAGAGCCGCTGCAATGCTGCCTTGCAATCAGCTACAGAAGAAGCATTTGCACTGTGGAAATGAGCAGATGCTACAAATCGAGTTCTGTCCCAAGAGCCAGCGTTGAACACTGATTACCTGACCCTCACACCATCCCTACAGATTGATACTTTCTCATTTTACAGTTGAAAAATATAAAGTTTGGAGGAGATAAATAGTCCAAAGCTCAAAGCAAACCCAAAAGCAAAAGGCAGAGCCCAGACTGCAGCTCTCAACTCATTAAACTGAAAAGATACAGGCTCCCGTCACCAACGTTAATCCCTCAGGCCCTGTCTCCACAGTGACACTGCTTGGAGGCAGGGGACACTCTTACATGTGAGACCTTTTAAGAGGTTCTTGGATCACAGGTGGGGAGGGACATGTGTGGGGTTCTCACATGACTCTCTGGTTATTATCCCGGGACCCCTCAGGAGGAGGCTCCTAAACACGCACCATTTCTCTCCAGACAAGCCTGCTCCCTACTACAAGTCCCGGCAGTGATGTTCCATCACTTGCCAATCTCTCCAGATGCCACATCCATGGTGCTGACACACGAGTTTTCAACCTCTAAAACTGTAAACTAATGGAATCCTTTTCTCTTGATGAAGTTATCTGCCTTGGAGGCAGGGACGAAGTACCCACAATCCACCTGCACAAAGGTACCACAAGATCAATGCACAGATGACGTTGTCCTCATCCTGTCACACAAGAGAACTCAGCACAGAGGGCTGGATGTTATTTGTCCAAAATTACATAATTAATAAGGAGAACAACAGCAGGTTAAAGCCAACACTTCTGGCCCCACAGCCAACACACTCACCCACGCTCAGATCCTCTTAGGGAGTGGGACATCCAACACCAAGGCGGCTACCATCTCCATCACCATCATCTCCGTTTCCATGTCTCAGGCCACCTCCCCCTCTTTCCCGCCACAGGATAGTTTAGCTCCCAGTCCCCCAAGGCTTACTTTGTTCCCCTCTTTCTGCTTTGGTTTGCTCATTTCCACCTCATAGTCCCCAAATTTGCATGTCTTCAGTTTAAGGACTTGCCCGGGCTGATAGAATGAATGAAAGAGACAGTTTCCCAGGAGATATCATCGGACTGGAGCAGCTTGGATTACTTACTCACTCAGCTGCTCTGGCTCAATGAACAAGTCCAGCAGGGCTACTAGGCGTGAGCCCATGGGGACAAGATGAGATGCTGAGGGCGTAAGCACTGCCACACCCTGAACGTGCCTACAGCCTTCCTATTAGGTTCCTAGCCAGTGGGGTCCTGGGATGCAAGCAAGTGACAAGCACAGAGTTAACCACTCCCTGGGTCTCAGAATGGACACCACATGTACTCACGCATTGAACAGAGTAACACCTCAAAGGGCATTTCTCTACCACCACCATCATCATCACCTTCCTTTATTGAGAGACATCCAGGCACAGAATGATTTGGAAACTTGCCAATGGTCAGCAGTCTGTGGAGGATGAGTTTGAGTTCATCCTGAGATTCCCTGTCCCTGGGTACTCAGGATCCTTGCCCGAAATGTCACACTGCTTGCATATGACCTGTTATGCCCACCTGCTAACCATCTCCTGATTAGCTATCCTACTGGTTTGAATGCTGTGCAAATGGTCATCACGCCATATTGTTTAGGGGATAATTGCAAAGGGGGAAAACATCTGTGCAAGCTTAGCCCACATATATTTTTCTCCAAATATTTTTGAGCCACTGCTGATTGAGTCTTAGGATTCCGAAGCCACAGATAATAGAGGGCAGACTGTATTTAGGAGGTGGCATGGCCTGAAGTCCCACCTCAGCATCCATGTGGATGCTCTGATCCACTCTGCTGTCTGCCTGTGTAGGAGCATCCAGAGGATGAGCTGCTATGGGGACCAAACCAGAGTTCTACAAACCCATTTAAAAGTAATTGTGTTCCCTGTGTTTCTGCCTCATCTTCTATGATGGAATCAGCACAGCAGCTGCGTAGAGAAGCAGACTAGAGACACACTGTAGGTCAGCTTGTTGTTCCAGCCTTCCCCAACATTCCTCCCAGAGGAGTCACCAGTGACCCTATACAGTCTCCCCGGGAGGACTGTGGTGACCCTAAGCATGTCATCTAGAAGAGGCAGAAGACTTTGGTTCTGATGGTTGTTGTCTATGAACATACTCACACAGACACGCACACACATATACATAATAAAAATAAAACTTCTTGCTGCTGGGCTTGGTGGAGAGGCTGAGGCAGGAGGGCTGTAAGTTCAAGTCCAGCCTGGGCTACTTAGTGAGCTCCTATCTCACAAAAGAAACAAAACCCCATCACCTTCAACGTCAATCCAAGCATTTTTGACAGTGCACACCAGGCTGCTAAAGGCTGGAGCTATTCTTTCAACTTTGGAATGCCAATCCCTGTGGCCCGTTCTTCGCTCACCCCATACCTCACTCCCCTCAGCCTCAGCCTCAGCCAGCTATCACCCTGGAGTGCTCACCTCCCTCCCTCCATCCCCACCTCCTCCATCCTTTCTTGACCTTCCCCTGAGGATTATATTATATTTACCATATCATATCGTATCATATCATATCATATTCTGCCCTCACATATTTGCCTGACTCTGGCATCTGAGGCATGGCCTGGCACACAGATCCTCATTGGAAATTCACTGGACTTGTGTATGTGTGCGTGTGCGCCTGTGTGTGTGTGTGCGTGTGTGTTTGTGTGTGTGTGCGCGCACCTGTGTGTGTGTGCGTGTGTGTGTGTGTGCCTGTAGGGTGTGTGTGTGTGTCTGTGTGTGTGTGTGTGCCTGTAGGGTGTGGGTGTGTGTGTGTGTGTGTGTGTGTGTGTGTGTGTGTGTGTGCCTGTGAGGGCTGTGTATGTGTGTGCGTGTGAGTGTGTGTGTGTGGTGTATGTGGTGTGTGTGGTGTATGTGGTGTGTGTGTGTGTGTGTGTGTGTGTGTGTGAGTGTGTGTGTGTGTGTGTGTGGTATATGTGGTGTGTGAGTGTGTATGTGGTGTGTGTGTGGTGTATGTGGTGTGTGTGTGTGTGTGTGTGTGGTATATGTGGTGTGTGAGTGTGTATGTGGTGTGTGTGTGTGTGTGTGTGTGTGTGTGTGTGTGGTGTATGTGGTGTGTGTGTGTGTGTGTGTGTGTGGTATATGTGGTGTGTGAGTGTGTGTGTGTGTGTGTGTGGTGTATGTGGTGTGTGTGTGGTGTATGTGGTGTGTGTGGTGTATGTGGTGTGTGTGTGTGTGTGTGTGTGTGTGGTATATGTGGTGTGTGAGTGTGTATGTGGTGTGTGTGTGTGTGTGTGTGTGTGGTATATGTGGTGTGTGAGTGTGTATGTGGTGTGTGTGTGTGTGTGTGTGGTGTATGTGGTGTGTGTGTGTGTGTGTGTGTGTGTGTGTGTGTGTGTGTGTGTGTTGGAGAGGTATGTGCTCTCCCTCGTGCATGCATGTCCCACTTCTCCACAACCCTGCTGGCCTAGTGATCATCACGGCGACCTACTGGCTGGATCTCTTTTTTAAGCCAACAGTGGCGCTCAGCAGTGAAGCCCAAGCCCTTCATTCTCCTCCCCAACCCCGTTCTCTTGTTCACAGGAACACAGCGCATGTGTCAGAGATCCTGCTTTTAAGACCAACAGAAAGCTGACAGCCTCCCATGGGAAGCCTCCAGCGAAGGGCATGTAGGTCCCTTCTTGGAAAAGGAAGTTCACTTTTACTTTTCTAGGGCTCTTTAAGGAAGTGCTTCCAGCAGGACATTTACCGAAGGCTGAGCTAAGAGTCAGGGTGGAGCTGAGCCTAAGCAAGAACAGGAAGTGTGCGAGACTGCCCTCCCAGCCAGACAGCTGCCATCTTGGAAGGTTAGCGGCGCCCACTTGCAACAGTTCATCCCTTCTGGGCTTGTTTACCGTGTAATCCAATCCTCAGCGATGGGGAGGGAGGGTCACTAGACCCTGGCTGAGTGTCCGGCCGCTCCCGACCCCTTGTTGCAGGCAGCTCTGTTTGCCTTGGGAAAGGGCTAGGTAGGGTGTAGAGGCCTTGGAAGACTAGGAGAGGAGTAAGGAGTGCGGTGACACTCAGACGGCTAGTGGAGGGGCCAGGCTTTTAAAAGTGCAGGTTTGCGTGACTCTGTGTCCCTCACTCCTTCCTCATCCGTACTGTGCCCTCTCAGCTGCCCTACAGACCCAAACACCTATCTGTAAGCAGAGCCTGCCATGTCTCAGACCCCTACTAACAAAGACATGAGACAGTTCAGGAGTACTGGCCACAAGCACAGTAAAATTCACACGTGTGTACACTCTGTCACATGTGTGCATACATACACACACACAGAGAGAGCTAAAAAGAATAAGGAGGAGATAGCTCAGCTTCCTGTAATCAAGCACGTATACAATTTCTTTGACATGGCCTTTGAACCTCCATTTCCTCTTTGGCTTCACCCTCTGTAGCTTCCCGCATCCTATGGACCACTCTCTCTTTCCCAAACACATCTCTTGGGCCATGTCTCTTTGCTTAAGTATTCTCAGTGTTCCTCTGTCCAGGACGTCCCTTCCTCTGCTATGTCCCCAAAGGCCCACACAACCCAGAACCCAGCACAGCCTCAACTCATATTAGAGGATGAATAAATATTTGCTGAATGGATAAATCCAAGTTTTGTTTGACTTAAGATCAAGATCTCTCTCACTGCCCCCCCACCACACACACACACACACACACACACACACACACACACACCCTTTTAGCTTGACCTCCTAGCCCAGGCAAAAGAATGATCTGTCTCTCTCATTAAATTGCAAAGCTTCATGTGGGGGCTTGTGGATGACACAGCGTGAGTGGTTAGTAAACAGCAGTAAAAGTGAAAAGCAAGTTGGTCCGGTCGGTATTACCGTCTTTGTTTTAATAATTTGTGCGTCTTAGGCTCTAAGAATTCCCAGAGGCCTTTTGGAGCCAGGCAAGAAGGTTTTGCAACCGAAGGCTCAGCTGCACTGCATCTGAGCTGGTAAACTAGAGCTCTCCCAGGCATCTGCAAAAAGCATTTGTTTCCCCAGATTCTAAAGGCACATTTTCAACATGTCGGAGGGTGGAGTCCATTTTTCTCTCTTTGATGGTACAGAAAAAAACGATGTGACATCTTTTCTAACCAATACGCCCTTAGATTCGAAGAGATGCATCACCAGCCATAACTGGAAAAAATAAAACACAAGCAGTCAAGTCCACCCTCATTAATAATCAAAAGAATGCAGATTAGAGCGTCGGAGGAAAGAACATGGCCTCCGATTATATGCGACAGAGATCCGGTGACGGAAAAGTGATGTGATTAGAGACAAAAGGAAGAAAACAGACGCCTCCTTACTGCTCAGTGAAGCCCTCGGCTGCTGTAAACGTTGGGGACACATCTAAAGGACCAAAAATATTCTTGCCCTTTGACCTTATATCCCACTTCTAGGAATTTATCCTGGAACAAAATCCTGGTTCTACTCAGGTGTTCTTTAGGAAGCATATCCTCAGAAGCCTGGTTGGACTGTGAGCAAAGTGTGTTTGGCAGCTACTGAGTAGATACACGAAGGTGGTTTTATGTAGTTGAACACTCTACAATGCTGTTAATAATTACAAGTAGTTATGAGCGCATCTGTGTGTGGGTGTGCAGGAATGGCCATTTGCAAGACTCTGCTTCAATGGCAAAGCTCAGTCTCTTTCCGATTCAATTTTCCTTTTAAAAACAATTCCAGATTGAAGAGCCCATGGTGTTAATGAGGAAGACCGAGGTTAATAAAAGCGCAGGTGTTCTGTTTTCACAGCCGAGTTAGCGTCTAAAACAGGCCATTCCAATGTTACTGCTTTGCTCTGAAAATGAGATTATTTTGAAATAATTTGTAATTATCTTAATTTCTAAGTTTCGAAAACAATGCAAACAACTCTGCATGTTGCCCAAATCTTTGAATATTAATCCATTTATTTATTTATTTATTTATTTATTTATTTATTTATTTGTGTCGTATACACCACAGCATTGTGGTGTATACCACAGAGAACACTTTGGGGAGTGGGTTCTACACATACACACACACAGGTCCTAAGGATTGAACTGGGGCCGTCCAGCTTGGCAGCAAGCACCTTTTTTCACGGAAGCATCTCACGGGCCCTGAGTTCCCAGTTTTGACAGAGCTTTATTCATCGTCATTCCTGCCATGTGCACAGTCCTGCTTTCTCTCTTCGTCCGTTTGTGCCTGCATGTCTTAGCCTCTGTCGCCGTGATACGATGCTCTCACAAAAGCGACGTGAAGGAGAAAGGCCTTATTCGGACTCACCGACCAAGGATCCCATCCAGCAGCCAGAGATAGCCAGGCAGCAGAAGCTTAAAGCAGCTGGCTGTACGCCATCCACAATCAGGAAGGGAGGGTGACAAAACGCCAGCCCTCGGCATGCTTTCTCCGTGTGACGCCGTCTAGGATCCCCTGCCTAGGGTATCAGGTACAGAGATCAAGATGAACAGAGGTTCACCTTCCAGGCTAGTCTAGATTCTGTCCAGTTGACAACTGACAGGAACAATCACACAGTGATTCTCATGAACCATTTGAGTTCTATAAAGCATGTCCTTTTAGCCTTGAATGTTTTATATGCAATTCTTTCTCTTTTATTCTGCCGTCCTGAGAGCCCAGTATGCATCCCCACCCCCAACACACACACCTCTTTCTCAGTATTTTTGAAAAAGGTTTTTCTGTGTAGCCCTGGCTGTCCTGGAACTCGTTTTGTAGACCAGGCTGGCCTTGAACACAGAGACCTGCCTGCCTCTGCCTCCTGAGTGCTGGGATTAAAGTGTGTGTCACCACTGCCCAGCTCCAGTATGCACTAACAAATTCAAGAGAGGTAAACACTGATGCAATACTGTCATCTAAGCCACGGTCTCTATTCTGAGGCAACTGTCCCCAAGAGTATGGCATTCATTTGTCAGTCCTTCATTGTCTTAATCTGCAAGGGCTCATCAGCCTCTCTTGATGTGACTGATTTTGCAGGGCAAGGCCCACTATTCCACAGGCCACCTTCCACTCACGTGGCATGGTGCTCTACATGGTCCCCTTCAGCTCCTACATTTGGAGCTAGTGTCAACTAGGTAACACTAGCTTCTCAGGTCATCACATCCAGAGGCACACAACGCTCGACTGACTGTTCCTCAACAGCAACACTCTTAACTTTCATCACTAGTAATTGCTTGTGCTGTGCCTGTGTGTCTGTGTGAGAAGCCTCCTACTAGAATTCAATGATGAATCCAATTGTACGATATAATATAAGATATATTTACTACATCGTCTGATTTCTTCTTTTGTTGTTTTGTTCTTTGTTTTTTGTTTTTTGAGACTGCATGTCTCTGTTAGCAGCCCTGGCTGTCCTAGAACTCACTCTGTAGACCAGGCTGGCTTTGAACTCACAGAGACCAGCCTGCCTCTGCCTCCAGAGGGCTGGGATTAAAGGCGTGTGCCACCACCACAGGCAATAGTCTAATTTGTAATGGAATAATCTTTTCATTGTTTATGTGTTTATTAATTATAAGAAAAATCCCCACACATCTTGGTTTATTTCTAAAGCAGACTCCAGAATTTCATTTTAACAGAACGGGCCATAACTCATTGTCACCTAAATTTATCTCTGTGCTCGAAGCTGGTCGAGGTTTGGCCCTGGGGTTCCTGTCAAGCTGGCTTCTGAGCCTTTTTGAAATGCTCCATAATCATTTTCCTTTCTGCTTCTCACATTTCTTGGGCATAGCTAGACATTCCAGACTTATCAACTATTTCTCCAAGGGGCCTGGTTGCCTTTCCTGAATGCTGGCGTTCAGAAGCTGAGCTCTGGGTTGCATAGGTATTCCATTTTTCTTCTTGATTATCTGTGTCTTCTTTTTCAAAATAATCAAACACGCATGCCTTCATGGTACACAAGGGCGCTTTCTCCTTCGTCTTCAAGGGAAGAAAAACAGCTCAAGGAGGGTGGGCTGTCACAAATCCCCCGAGGAGCCAAAATTCCTTGGCCCTGGAAGAAAAAAAATGAATTTGCCAACTTTTGAAATACCAGAGGAAGTGGCTCCCACACAGAGGCTGGCCCAGGAAGTTCCTGTGGTGGGGAGGAGCTGTCCTTCATCCTCAGAGGGCAAGGAGGCCTGAACAGTGCCCCTTTGCTGAGTAGGAACAGCAAGCCCAGTGTAAAAGACCCAGAGAGATGGCCTCACAGAGATGGCACGGGGTCCTAACCCACTGCCAACAGGAGAAGATAGGGCAGGGGCCCCCAGCCCACCATACTTTCTACTGAAACCCAACAAGCAGCTTGGCACCCCCTCTCACCTTCCTGTCCCCCGAAAGTGTCCATCTGTCCTCGCCCCAGGACTTCCTGTCCAGGGGCTGCGGATGCTCATGTCTCCTTAACTAGTCTGATTAATTCTGATAGGCCACTCACGTGACCAACCCACCCCTCTGTTTGCCGAGAGCAACTGCCTGACCTTTGCCTTTGCTCCCAAACGAGCCCTGCTTAACCTGCAGTGACCTCTCCACTGCAGTCCCACGATGGGCCTGAGTGAAACTCCACTGCAGAGCAGTCTGAGGCTGAGATCACGGGAGAATTGGGGCGGGGTGGCTGCAGCATCAGCAACTTTGAGGAAGCCATCTCAGCTTCGGGAGGGGTCACTAAGGAAGCCTGCCCTCCCTGTACCCTGCAGTGGCTGCCTTAAGATAAAGCTGAATTCCACAACCCTCATTTTGTTCCTCATATAAAACGTTTTCCTTTCTTTTCCTTTAAGTTATGTTTTCTGTTTTGTTTTTGTTTTTCAAGGCAGGGTTTCTCTGTGTGGCTTTGGAGCCTGTCCTGGAACTCACTCTGTAGACCAGAACTCTGTAGGCCTCGAACTCATAGAGATCCACATCCTTCTGTCTCCTAAGTGCTGAGGTTAAAGGCAGGTGTCAACACACCTGGTTATACCACTCTTTCTTAAGGGTTAGCAATTTAAGTCAGTGGTAGAATGCCAGCCTAGCAAGAGCAAGGCCCTAGGTCCAATCCTCAGCTCAGGGGTGGGAGGTGGGTATTTTTCTTATAGAAACGATCCGCTGTGGAACCCATATCTCTTCTTATGAAAACCTCGCTGCAGAACTCTGCCTAGCCTCCTGATGAGATCTGGTCTCACAGCCCTGTCCCCTTGCTTCTGTGTGACCTAAGGAAGAGAGCCCTGTGGACTTTCAGTCCTGTTGCCCCTCTGCTAAAACGGCCTGTCATGATAAAGTTCATTTGTACGGCTATGTACCAGGGACAGGGAGAAGGGGAGAGGCAAAGAGGGGAGGAAGGAGGATGGGCTAGTAAGCTTGAGTCTACTCACTGACAAAGTCCCCCTTAGTGGGAGAGTTCTAGCTTCTGACAGACTCTGTTGGGGGTAGGGTGAGATAGAAGGCCCCTGAGGAAGGAAGGAATGACACTTGCGATTGACCTCTGGCCTCTACAAGCATGTACACGTGTGTGTGTGTGTGTGTGTGTGTGTGTGTGTGTGTGTGTGTGTGTCTGTGTCTCTCTGTCTGTGTCTCTCTTTTTCTCTGTGTGTGTGTCTGTCTCTCTCTGTTTCTGTCTGTCTCTGTGCATATGTGTCTGTATTTCTCTGTCTCTCTGTGTGTATCTGTCTCTCTCTCTGTCTCTCTCTCTCCCTCTCTCTATCTCTCTGTCTCTGTCTCTCTCTGTGTCTCTCTCTCCCTCTCTCTGTCTCTGTCTCTGTCTCTCTCTGTCTCTCTGTCTCTGTCTCTCTCTGTCTCTCTCTCCCTCTTTCTCTCTCTCTGCCTGTCTCTCTCTGTCTCTCTCTGTGTCTTTCTCTCTGTCTCTCTCTGTCTCTGTCTCTCTCTGTCTCTCTCTGTCTCCCTCCCTCTCTCTCTCTCTCTCTCTCTCTCTCTCTCTCTCTCTCTCTCTCTCTCTCTCTCCTGTTACAGCTGTGACTGAGGCTGACTAGGGCCGATGTTAGTTAAAAGGGCCCTGGGACACAATGAGTTGGTTTAAGACAGAAGTGAGTGAAGGGGTGGAGAACACAGGAGCTGTGGTTCGATGCTAAACATGGCATATGTGGTAGTTACATGATGGTTTCTAATTGAGAATGTTCTACTTGATAGAGATAGAGCCATCTGAAATTATTGTGGCAAAGACACTAAAGCTGATCTGGGTAACAGGATGACATCCGCCACCCTGCCCATGAGGTAGAGGGAAACAGAGGGAAGGGAGGACCCCTTGTCTTCTGCAAGATGAAGTGTAAAATTACTTCCCTGTATGGGGAGCAGAGGACAGGGAGACACTGGTATTTCTCAGTTGATGCACCACAAGTACTTTCCCTTGAGATTAAAAATGTTTCAAAAGTGATGAATTAATTTTCAGAGTTATCCATAAAGTTTTATTCAAGGGGGAAACCACACCAAAATAATAATGTGAGCTTTCTATGAACACATGGGAGCATCTTTGTAAGGCTCTGCAGAGACAGGTTACAAACAAAGTGGCTGGGAACTGGGTTAGGGGTTTGCCCAGTGTGGTCAGGGTCCTGGGTTCGAGTGTCAGAATTGCACACTGCACGCCACGGAGGGCATGCGGAGGTCAGAGGGTAACTTCCTGGAGTAGGCTCTCTCCTTCTGCCATGTGGGTTTCAGAAATGGAGCTCACAGCTTAGACAATCGGGCTTGGTGACAGGCACCTTCGACCTCTGAGTCACCTCTATGAAACATTTTTAAGTGAATTCATTAACCACTGTCCTGAGGAAAGCTATTTCCTTGTCATTTAAAGGAAGAACTTCTTTCAGGAGGAAAAAATAAAAAGACTTGTTGAAAGTGGATCATCCCTCACCCCCACATACACACACACACACCCACACACACATACACACACACACACATATACACACACACACATACACTCACACACACACAAACACACATACACACACACACACACATATACACACATACATTCACACACACATACACACACATACACTCACACACACATACACACACATACACTCACACATACACATACACACACACATACACACACATACACACACATACACACATACACACACACATACACTCACACACACATACACACACATGCACTCACACACATACACACACACATACACTCACACACACACATACACAAACATACACTCACACACACATACACACACACACATACACTCACACACATACACACACATACACACACATACACACATACACACACACACTCACACACACACATACACACACACATACACATACACACACATACACACACACTCACACACACATACACACACACACATACACACACACATACACTCTCACACACACATACACACACATACACACACACATACACACACATACACACACACTCACACACATACACTCACACACACACATACACACACATACACACACACACTCACACACACACATACACACACATACACACACATACACACACACTCACACACATACACACACACATACACACACACATACACACACACACACACACACACACACACACACACACACACACACACGAGGTTCTCTTTCCCGCTGCTCAGGACAGAGGGAAGCTTAGCAAAAGCAGTTGGGGCCAGCAGGAAGCAGGACATATAGGTGATCCTAGCCCTGGTCAGCCCAAAGCTCATAAAGTTAACTGTCCCCCCATGCATCGCTTGCCCCACATTCCCATGTCTCCCATTTCCTGCCGGGGAACCTACCCCACCTTCTCAACAATCTCCCTACATCTTCCGCACTCATTCATCTTCTACCCAACAGATCATCACTCTACAAATACTCTGTGTCCCGCCTCAATCCCACCATTAAAATGCCCCCTCTCTTTTTAAAGATTTTATCTTTAGGTATGCAAGTGTGACCTGACAGATTAGGGTTCTGGGGACTGAGCTTTTGTCCCCTGGAAGAGAAGCAGGTGTTCTGAACCACTAAGCCATCTCTCTAGCCCTAAATATATAATTATTTTTTCTTGTAATGGAGATTGAACTTACCGACTTAGGATCTTTTAATATCCTTCCTCATGTTGTAGTGACCCCCAACCATAAAATTATTTTTGTTGCAGCTGGGCAGTGGTGGTGCACGCCTTTAATCCCAGCACTTTGGAGTCAGAAGCAGCCAGATTTCTGTGAGTTCGAGGCCAACCTGGTCTATAGAGTGAGTTTCAGGACATGCTCCAAGGCTACACAGAGAAAAAAATAAAAATAAAACCAGCAAAAAGAGACCTGACTAGAAACTGGGGAGATAGTTTCGTTGATTAAGCACTTACTTTATAAGCATGAGACCCTGAGCTCAAGCCCCAGCACATAAAAAAGACAGACATGGTAGCACAAGTTTGTAATACCAGCTCATTGCCCAGCCAGTTCAACCTAACTGGTAATTTCAGACCATTGAGTAAACGCTGTCTTTAAAAGCAAAGTGAAGCTGGGTGGTGGTGCATGCCTTTAATCCCAGCTTTTGGGAGGCAGAGGCAGGTAGATGTCTGTGAGTTCGAAACCAGCCTGGTCTACAAGAGCTAGTTCCAGGACAGCCTCTAAAACCACAGAGAAATCTGTGAACCTCTGGCTATAACTCACATCTACACCCACATACATCTGCACCCCTACACGCACACACACACACAAATACAGAAAGCCTAAACAGGAAGGACTCCATTCTTTGCATACTTATGTCTTCTGTAATGTTACAGCTTGCACAGCACTTAATACACAGTCAATATTTAATAAATATGCATTGGATTTGAATGAGCTCAAAGGGAAATCATTGAAAATTTACTCTTGATCTAACTTCAGTAAGTGAATGTACATGGGACTGAGAGATAGTTCAGTGGTTAAGAGCACTTCCTGCTCTTTAGGGGACCCTGGTTCGTTTCCTAGTACCCACACAGTGGCTCCCAACTGCCTGTAACTATAGTTACCAGGAATCAGTGCACTTTTCTGAGCTCTGCAGGTACCAGGCACAAATGTGTCCAACATGCATAGTAGTAGCAGGCAAAAAACATCCATACATCCATACACATAAATACATCTAAAAAGAGAAGTACACAGTTTCTGTCATAAACTATTGAAGGAGGTCAAGAGAAAAGATTGAGTGTGAGCTGAGGTTTGAGATTGGATTTTATCATTCTCTGATTAAGATTCAGGAAGTGCCATTTGCTTCATGTCAAAACCTTCAATCCTGTGTCTTTGAAGGAGCTATTACTAGATCTCACTCTGAGTCTCCAGGGAAGAACAAATGAGCTTGTACAAGGCATGGATAGCCCTTTGTCGTGACTGTTACCATTTTTGTGGTTGTAAGAGAAGATAATAACGCTATAATGTGAGAATTAAATTTACCTAGGAGAGACCCAACGTGTGTCTAGCTAGATTATATTTTAAAATCCCTAAGAATGGCCTTTAATCATAGTATTTGTTTAATATTTGTTTAAAATGTGATTGTTTAATTGATTTTTTTTTTCCGAGACAGGGTTTCTCTGTGGCTTTGGAGCCTGTCCTGGAACTAGCTCTTGTAGACCAGGCTGGCCTTGAATTCACAGAGACCCACCAGCCTCCTCCTCCCAAGTGCTGTGATTAAAGGCATGCACCGCCAACACCTGGCTAAAATGTGATTGTTTAATTGACAGAAAAATATTTTAATATAATGAATAAGGACAGAGATGCTGGGCTTGCTCTCAGCATCACAATGCATCATCTTCAGTTTTACACCCTGCACCTAGGAGGCCAAGTCATTGTCGTCATTCTATTACTGAGCGTCTAGTATGTGATACTTCACCTGACACACGCAAAGTACAAGGGCCATGTCTGATGACCTCATAGCTATGATTTTGTGCCCTCAAAGTACACACACAGGAGATAAAAGAGAGTTTAAATGGTTCCCTTTTGTATTAAAACTATAAAGCCAGGAAAAGAGACACGCGGGCAGGTTTTTCTATTAGTCTGTGTTAGAAAACAAGGCCTCAGTTCTAACGCACCCTTGCTGGGAGCCACAAAAAGAAAATCTGGATGGAAAGAGTTCAAAAGCATTAGAAAAATGCAAAGCAGTGTTTTCACTTAATCTGCCTAGCGGAGGGTAGAGTTTGCATAAACTAGGTCCCAGACAGATTGTAATGGGCCTGGATTGAGGAATCAGAGGCATGCAGAGGTCTGAGGCACCGAACTTGACCCACCCGTGACTTGGACAAAAGGCCAAGAGCAATAGCAAGGCAGTGTGGGGAACAGGGGGGCTACCGTGGATTTGCGCCTGATGCTCGCAAGTGAGTCTAGACCGGCTGGCAGCACTTGGAGTCTGAGGAGGGAGGACTGTGGTCTAAGCAGGCTCTGCAGAGCATCTGTCCCGAGCTACAGCTCATGCTGGGTGGGGTGGCCCATCACAACACGCTCTTGAGGCAGAGGGGCCTGGAGGCCTTGCTCTCCTGGACTGACTGTCTCTCAGACCTCCCTGAGCAATGGCTGGCTGTGTACCTTCATTCACCTGTGGGGTTTCCCGGGAGCTCACTGCCCTGCCCACATTCTGATTCACCCAAGCTGTCCCATGTGGGCCGGGGAGGCGTCTAAGACGCTGCCCTGCCAAGCAGCTGAGCAGAAACGGAGGGCTCTGGTGTAAGAGTCTGCATGGCCAAGTCCTTTCCTTCCTTTGGTCTTTACAAAAGGGAAAAATAGGCAGATAAAATTGAACCATACTCCTCCCCTGACTTCACCGTCCAGAAATAATAGCCTGAATGTTTGGGGTTATTCCTCCTCTGGGGTGTGAATAGTGTGTTGTGAGCAGAACAGGAAGGAGGAAGCAGAGTTTAAGAACTCCCGTGTGTTTCCGGGAAGTGGTAAAGTGGTTTCATATGAAAGTGTACTTTGTTGTATTTTTTTTTAAATTGTGTGTGCTTAAATACATGTGTACAGGCACATTCCTGCCATGGGCACGTGTGTACATATGTGTATGTGTATGAACATATTCCTGCCATAGGCACATGTGTACGTATGTGTATGGGCACATTCCTGCCATGGGCACGTGTGTACGTATATGTATATGTATGGGCACATTCCTGCCATGGGCACGTGTGTACGTATGTGTATGTGTATGAACATATTCCTGCCATAGGCACATGTGTACGTATGTGTATGAGCATATTCCTGCCATGGGCACGTGTGTACGTATATATGTGTATGGGCACACGCTTGAAAGACAGAGGATACCTTTCGAGTTGGTTTCCTCCTGCCGTGAGGCTCTCAGGGATCAAACTCAGGTCCTCAGGTTTGGAAGCAAGCGCCTTTGCCTTGTGCTATCTCACCAACCTGAACTTGTGCTTTATACTCAGGGTGGTGAGGGGCTGGAGAGATACTTGCTCCCCTGCAGATGACCTGGTTCCAGTTCCCAGCACCCACATGGTGGCTCACACGTGTTATTCCAGTTCCAGAGGGATCCAAGTCTCTTCTCTGGCCTCCTCCAACCAGGCACACACACAGTGCACGCCCGCACACACACACTGGGCGCGCACACACACACACACACACACACACACACACACATCCCTGTCAGTCGCTGATTAAGCAAACACCCACAGGCTTGCCTAGAACCCAATCTTACGGAGGCTGTCTTGGTTAGGATGTCTACGGCTGTGACTGGAAGCGAGTCGGGGAGGGAAGTGCTTATTTGTCTTACACTTTAACAAGGTAGTTATGGCTGAAGGAAATCAGGGCAGGATCCCAGAGGCAGCAGCTGATGCAGAGGCCGTGGAGGGGAGGGAGCTGCTTACTGGCTTGCTTCCTGCCTTATCAGCCTGTTTTCTTATAGAACCCAGGGCCACCATGGGCTGCCCCACCCTGCCACGCCCGTCACTAAATGAGAAAAGGCCTCACAGCTGGGTCTCATGGAGGCAGCTCCTCAGCTGAGGCGCCTCCCCTGATGACTCTAGCTTGTGTCAAGTTGACAGAAGAAACCAGCCAGTACAGAGGCTTTTTCTGAATCGAGGTTCCCTCCTCTCAGGTGAGGGCAGCTGTCTCACAGGTGTGTGCTTCTGAAAGTAAGTCCCAATCTGTGCCATCCATACATAGCAGCTAAATCTCTTAGACACCCTCGAGTGATTGTGACTCAAATAATCAAAGACGGAGAACCGTAGCTCATGTACACAGAAGGATCTAAATAGCCCAGCTTCGATGACTGAAAGACATCTGAGCTCCCGCTGAGCACCTGGAAGGCAGAGGGGTTAGTTGAGCCCTGTGATCAAATGCCTGCTTTAGGATGGTGGCTTCTACAGCATTCCATTCCAAAGGCCCAGAACTGGCTGTATAACGCTACCCCATGTAAAGTTGAGGGGGGAAGAGCATATGGAGGGAGACCAGAGTTGAAGCTAGCCAAGATTTTTAAGGAAACTATGTTCAAAGACGCAAGAGAAACACACTTACAATGAGTGAAGACATAGGAGCTCTCAGAAGAGAAATAAAAACAACAAAATAACCAATTATTCTGCAAAAAATAAGATTAAAAATGTAAAACTAATTAAATTAATTGAAAATACATTGATAAAAATATCCAGTCCGAAGAAGAGAGAAAAGGTTGAGGAAATATGAGTGAACAGAGGTCTCTATCAACCTTGCGTGTGTAGACTGGAAACCCTAGAGAGAGGAAGTAAGAGAAAAGCAATACCCTACGGAGGCCAGTATGCTGCAGTTTGCTAGAAGGCATAATTCACAGGTTCTAGGAACTCTACAAATACCACCCAAGAAAATTGCAAAGCAGTGAAATCTTCCAGACTGCTGAAAACTAAAATCAAAACAAACTCTTGAATTTTTATGGAAATTTTTCTATTAAGAAAACTGATAACTAAGCAACATTAATTTGAATAATGCCTGTATTTTCATTAAAAAAATTAAAATAATCTGCAAAGTAGAATAACATCTTGAAAGTGTTGAAAGGGAAGTAAGGAAATCCTGCCAGTCCAGGGAACACATACCCCTGAAAATTTCCCTTAAGCAATTTGTTGTCAAGAGACCCACATTGCATTGAATAAAAAGGTACAAAACAGGGGCTGGAGGGAGCCAGTGGTTAAGAGCACTGACTGCTCTTCTAGAGGACCTGGTTCAATTCCCAGCGCCCACGTGGTGGCTCACAACTGTCTGCCAACACCAATGCACATAAAATAAGAGTAAATAAAAACTTACAAAATAAAAGCTTACCTTCAGGAAGAAATAAAAATAAGACCAGAAATTATAAGTTGGTAGGTAAATATAAATGGGTATCTTTTTCTGTTAATTTCTTTAAAATATAAGTGCTAACTTAATAAAAAAAATGTAACATTATAGACTTATGGCTTAAATGGATACATTGCAAATGACGGCAGAGAATGTGTGTGGAAATGGTTTTATATAAACATGAAGTTCCTGCATTGTACATGAAATGATATGGCACTGAATGTACCAGGAAAAGTTAAAGATGTATAGTTTATACTTAGAGCATCTACCAAATTGCCGGGGAGAGGCATAACTTTGGTTCTTCATGGTAAAATAACCTTAGTCCTTTTCTTTTTTTTAATGGTACTGGGCTTTGAATATGGGGCCTAATGCATGATGGGTAAGTGCTCTACCACAGAGGAATTTGTTTTTTCTCTTGCTCTCTCTCTTCTTTTCTCCCTCCTCCCTCCCTCCCTTCCTTGCTTTCTTTCTAACTTTTCTCTCTAAGTTGCTTAAGTTGGCCTTGAACCCCTTGTGTGGAGGAAACAAACTTGAGCCTGCAATCCTTCTTCCTTAGCCCCCTGCTAGATAACAGTGCTGTAGTCCCAGTAATGACAACTCCATGTCTGAAGTATTTATCATACACAGTGCACAAACACGTGCTCCGTGTACCCGTGGCACTGAAACTTAAGACTGGGGGAAATATCTGAATACCTCCTTAGGAGGGTAATAATGGATCTGATTCTCTAAGATCAAGGGCAAGGGGGTGATAATGGGGTAGAGGTGAGGAATATTGAATTTGACCAAAAGAAAACAAAAGAACCTAGGATCAGTAAATTAATTAATGTAAGGATCAGAAACACAGAAGACAATTCACATGTTGCTAAGCAACAGACACATTCTGAGAAGTGTGTGGTTAGGGACACATCTGAGAGACGAGTCATTAGGTAGTTTCACTGATATCTGAACATCAGAGTGCCTACACAAACTTAGACAGCCATAGCATCGCTAGGCAACAGACTGTTATGGGACCAATTCGGTACATATGGCTGGCCTTTGATTGACCCATTGTTACGTATGATTGTGTTACGATAGTAGGTCTCACTTTGCAATTGTATCAATAATAATACAACAGATTAATGGGCTGAACATAATGCTAAAAAAAAAAAAAAATCAACCCAGGACTGGATAGACAGCTCTTTGCTCCCTACCCCGTGTGAGGAGGACCTGAGTGTGGATCTCCAGAACCCATGTGAAGCCTAAGATAACAACGTGTACCTGAAATCCCAGGATTCTAAGAGGTGGGAGGCAGAGACAAGAGAGTCCATGGGTGCTCACAGGCCCACCGGCCTGGTGTAAGCAGAGGCAGACAACAGCATAAGAGCCCCTGTCTCACGGTGGAAGGCAAGGACCAACACCCAAGGTTGTCCTCTAGACTCCACACACATGCTGTGCCTACACCACACACACACACACACACTCACACACACACATGCACACACACACATGCACACACACACACACACACATTCACACACACACACACACACACACTCACACACTCACATACTCACACACACACATGCACACACACACTCACACACACTCACATACTCACACACACATGCACACACACACACACACATACATGCACACACACACATACATGCACGCAGACACACACACACACATACACGCACATACATGCACGCAGACATGTGCACACAGGCACACACACACACATACAATTTTACCAACACACTTGAAATAAAAATAAATAAGGGTCAGTTTGCCTATGATATAACGTGAAGTGGACAGAGTTAGGGATTTAAAATAAGTCCAGCCTACCCTTGGCTGCCAGCTTGGTCACACATGTTTTCTCAAGTGTACGTGGGAGACCTGACCAATGCTTCCTTCACAGGACCAAGTACCGCCACACATGGAGAGCGTCCGCAGCCTTGTGTCTAGGCAGTACCTGGTAAATGCTAATCTTTCTCCTTCCATCTAGCTGAACACACAGGCGGCAGTGCAGTTTGTCTGTCCCAAACCAGTATCAGGAGATTGGGTTCATCTCAAAAGGGACGGGAAAACTGTGATCGCAGGTCAAACCTAAACTGCAATTTGTTATTCTGGAACACAACCATATAATTCTCATATGATCTTGTATCAGAGAAGACGAGGCATGTGAGGCCTGAAACAGTCATCATCCCCCACCCCCGACCCCTTAAAGTGATGTTTGACCCAGAACACAGTCGTGAAACTATTTCCAAAAGTCCCACCTAGCCTTTCTTTTGGTTTTGCCATGGATACTTATAACTCCATTTACCTGGCACTAAATGAATCAACTTATTGCAAAAATACTATGAATGACTTAGATGTCCATTGAAAGTGATGATGCTACAGCTCCGAGCCCTCTGCTTTCCTCCAAGCGCCTTTCATTGTATCTCTAAAAACACAATGAAAGAGCTGAGTCACTAAAATCTACTTTCTTGCTCCATTGTTAGAAATCATAACCCCCTTTATATGTGTTAATGTTACAACTCCCATTGGATCTTCTCGTTTAATTCTTCTTCCCATTTCACAGAGGAGAAGACTGAGGTTCAGCCACTAAATTATTGCTGTGATAAGATCGCATGACAAAGCCAATTTATAGAAGAAAGGGTTTCTTTGGGGATTATGATTTCACAGGGTTAGGATCCATGACTATCATGACGGGTGACATGGCAGGTAGTCAGGCACGGTGCTGGGGCAGTAGCTGAGAGCTAACATCTTGAGACACTGCGGCAGAGAGAGAGAACTGGGGATGGTGTGGGCTTTGCCCTCCACCAGTGTTGCACCCCTACAGCGAGGCTACCCCTCCCATCCTTCCCAGGAGTGTGATGTCTGCTGGAGTGTGATGTGAACCCAGACTCTGCCTTCTGCAGGTAAACAAAGTGTATGGAAGCTGTAAGATGTAGATGTCCTGGATCCTTTATGAGGAAGACTTGAAGCCTTTAGTTAAGTAATTAAAGCTATTAGCTCTGGCTTGCATGCTATAAAACTTTACAAGGGCAGGAAGCATGTGATGCAACCTATCAAGTGAGCACAATAAAAATGCTCCAACAAACCGCCCTTGTTCACAGAAAATCCCCCGTGTAATGCTGGTACTCTGCAAACCCCAATAGTCAGTCATTCTGCAGATTCTCAAAGCAATGGGCTCTGTAGTGACAGGTGGAGTGAGGGGGGAGGGGAGGAGAGGGGAGGGGAGGGGAGGGACTTATGCATCCTGTCAGCCTGCAGGGAGGTAGATATTAACACATACACTCAAGCAGCCAGCAGAAAGAGGGACCAGAAGGAGAGGTTCAAGGACACTGTTGTGGTTTAGGGAAGGCTTACATGTCTAGGGGTTGATCTCCATCTGGGAGTCCCATGAGTGGGTTAATCCACTGATGATCTTGCTGGATGTGCTGTCAGGAGGTGGAGTCCAGCTAGGTCACTGATGGTGTGTAGCACAATGAATAAAGGACCCAGAGACAGATATTAGGGTTCAAGCTGAAGATCAGAAAAGTAAAGCAGCCGGCCACCAGCTCTCATCTCTTCTGAAAGGCGACCCTGGCTCCTCCAAACCTCAGACTGCAATCCCAGACTCCTGTGCTCTCCTCAGTGTGGCTGCAATGTGTTCCTTTCTTCAAGGCAGCTGGAGAATGAATGCCAGCTCTGAGACCCCGCTCCTGCCTCATATACCTCCCTAGTGCTGGGATTGAAGGCGTGTGACCCCATGTGCTGAGGTCATCTTCGTGTGAGCTGTTTCTCTTTAGGAGTGGATCAACCGTGTGCAGATCTGGGTGGCCTTGGACTCACACAGATCCGTCTACCTCTTAATCCTGAGTCCTGGAACTAAAGGATGTGTGCCTGGCTTCTATGGCTTGTGTCTGATTTTGCTTTCTGAATCCTCAGGCAAGCTTTAATAAATGATAAATAATACATCACCACAATGGTGTGATTTTGAGAGATGAATCTTGTCTCTGGTACCTCCTTCTCTTTCTGTTCCCAGCTTGTCATGAGGTAGATATTTTGCCTCGCTGAACACAGTCCCACAGTCCCAGAAGGCACAAAGAATGAAAATCCTGAAAAAACAAAACAAAACAAATCAAAAATTTGCTTGCTTTATGTTTATGTTGTTTTCTCAGGCATTTGTCATGAAATAACAATGAAAAGCAACTAACAAACCCTAACGTCTGTTCTGGGAATTCACAATGTTTCTTTCTTCTAGGCCTGGTGGCCCACGCCTTTAATCCCAGCACTCAGGAGGCACAGGTAGGCAGATCATGGTGAGTTCGAGGCCAGCTGGGGCTACTAAGTGAGACTCTGTCAAGAAGTTTTCCTCTGCCTTGTGGAAGACTCAAAAACGATCTCCAGAGGAAGGAACCTGAGCTTGCCACTCAGCTGTTTCCACCTTTCACTATTGGTTTCATTGTGACAAAATGTCCACACAAAGGCAACTTGAGGGGGAAGGGGTTTATCCTGGGTCGCAGCTGGAGGAGCAGGCCATCGCGTTGGACAAGCCCTGCTGCAGAAAACTGCATCTGGTGGTGTCACAGTGCAGTCAGGAAGCAGAGAAACGGGTGGATATCAGTGCTTCCTTGTTTTCTGTCATCCAACCCAAGACCTAGGCTGCCCACGTTGAACGTGTGGCTTTCTCCTTTGAGTTAAACCTCTCTGGAAACCCTCACAGATACACCCCGGGGTGTCTGCTTGGCAGTTCCAGATCCCATGAAAATGACAGCCAAGATTAGCTATCATAATCACCTAGGACAAAAAAAGGAGGAAGAGGAGGAAGCAGAAGCATACGGGAGAAGGAGGCACTCATTCTGGTTCCTGCACGGAAGCAAAGAGGGCTGGCAGCGCCCAGCCCTGGTCTTAATTTGTCTGCCGTCTTACATTTGTTTTCCTTTCTGGCAGCCGGATTTGGCCTTTATTCTAACCACGAATTTATTGCCTACATTCATGTGTCTATGCATTGGTTCATCCATTCACTGTTTCATTATTTACTCTTACATTTTTCTTCCTTGTCACATTTATGGATCCACCCCATTACCCAATCATGGTTCGCTAACCTATTGGAGCGTTCATCCATCTACTCATGTATGCATTCCTTCATCAACAGAGCGTCCACGGAGTCCCTTCTCACGAGCACACATCAGGTGCTGACAAGCTCCTGTACACACTACGGAAACTCCATACCCAGGAAGATAAGCAGGCTTTGCCAAGACACATGATTTGAAATTGCGTCCTCATGTTTCTGTGGGTACCAGGCTGTCAACTCTGTTTCCATTAGAGCAGGCTGTCTGTTTGTCTGTCTGTTCTTCCCCAAAAGGAGAGACAAGGCTGGGAGACCAGAGAAAAGGTTCAGGCTGAACCACGGACTGTCTGAGGAGTATTTCTGTGGAAGCTCTGGCTAGTTAAGTCTCTTAATCCCATCTCAATAAAGTACATTTTGCTAGAGAAACGACTGTACCATGAGTGTTCCTTCCTCAGAGCTTGTTGGGGCCATTATCCACCCCAGAGCTCTGCTACCATGAGTTCCCTTCAGCGGCAGCGCCGACTAGAACGGCTCCCTTGGGCCACAGTCAGGCTTCATCTGCAGCCCTGAAAGTAATGAAGCCTGAGCTTAAAAAGCACCTTCTCTCTTCATTCCTGGCAGACTCTTCAAGACGCTTTCATTTTACAAATAAGGACTGCTAAGTGAAACCTCTTAAGGTAAAGTCACTGTTCAAGGTCACACAGCCTGGGCGTGACGGAGCTGGGTAAGGAGCCCATGCCCACTGCGGTTAAGAGACCAGGGAGCCTTTCTGCAGCATCATTAAATGTGTGTTGACAACTTTATACACAATAAAACCACACATGAGCTACTCCTTGTAGACAGGGTATGCAGAGATTACTGTCGGGTGAAAGCTATCTCTAGATAAGATTCCTTTTATATTTTCAAGGTTTATTTAAAGGCTTCAAACTAAAACACACACACACACACAACACACACACACACACTTGGGGGGGGGGACAAAAAAGAGGACAATGTAAAATCCTTCTCGGTGGGGGAGTCTTTTATAAATAAAACTGTTTTTCGGGGAAAATATTTTTTTGCAGGAGGAGTTGAGATGGGGTATCTCTGTGTAGCTTTGGAGCCTGTCATGGAACTCCCTCTGTAGACCCGGGGTGCCTCAAACTCACAGAGATCTACTTGCCTCTGCCTCCCAAGTGCTGGGACTAAAGGGGTGCGTCACCACTGTCTGGCAATAGCATTTCTCATTCTGCATGTTTGCCTCCTTTGCTGGCTAGTTTCGAGTCAACTGACACAACCTAGAGTCATCTGGGAGGGCTGTAGAGATGGCCCAATGGTTAAGGGCACTGACTGCTCATCCAGAGGACCCGGGTTCAATTCCCAGCACCCACATGGCAGCTTACAGCTGTCTGTAACTCCAGTTCCAGGAGATCTGACAATCTTACACAGATGTACATAAGGCAAAATAGCATTGTAAATAAAATACAAATAAATAAATCACTTTTAAAAAATTGAGCATAAAGTAAGAAGAGTAGGAAGTGATGATGGATCTGAAAAAAGTTGAGAAAGAGATCAATAAATAATCACATTGCATGAAATTCTCTAGAATTCCTCTCTCTCTTTCTGTCTCTCTCTTTCTCTTTCTCTCTCGTGACAGGGTTTCTCTGTGTAACTTTGTAGACCAGGCTGGCCTCAAGTTCACAGAGATCCGCCAGCTTCTGCCTCCAGAGTGTTGGGATTAAAGGTGTGCACCACCAGCAGCTGGCTTCGAAGAACAGTTAACAGTATTCTTTTTCAGAAGATCTCTTCTCAGCAAATGTCAGTTGTTAATTGAGTCAACATGCTGTATAGCTTACTCAGATCCTACCTACAAGCTTGACTTTTGACTTATCAACACTTTTAGAAAATTCTTTAATTCCAGCTTTGCACTCTGGATCATTCCATGATATGTCAATGATGTATTTATTTATTTATTTATTTATTTATTTATTTATTTATTTTTGCTTTAAAAAAATGTCATCACAAAAGCAGCTAGTGGTACATGCCTTTAATCCCAGAAGTCTGGAGGCAGAGACAGGTGGATCTCTGTGCCTGGTCTACAGATCGAGTTCCAGGCCAGGCAGGGATACACAGAGAAACCTTGCCTCAAAACGACAACAAAAATACTTCATTACAAAAATAATTTTTGTGCTCCCTTCCAGGATTTCTACTTCCTATCCACACTGAGCTAAAGAGCCCCTCCATCACGTGGTCTTCCCAGACACCTGGGGCCAAGAAAGATGGGTAGACTCTTCCGAAACTGAGACACAATAAACCACCCCCCTTTATTTTCACAGGTATTTTGGTCACATCTACACAAAGGGAACTAACATATCCTCTGTAGGATGACTTTAATAACCATACAGTGTTGTATCAGATGTCTGTACTTCAACTTAAGTTACCCAAGTCCTTGCTGGTAGGGTCCTAAGTTCTTTCTAGGTATGTGTCATATCGAACCATGTTTCAAAGAATATCCTAGAAACAGAATTGGTAAACTTCAGAGTGTGTAAAAACTTGGCGCTGTATTCGTGTGGGCAGGGATTCTGCTGATCTAAAGGAAAACGTCCCCTTCAGAAGTCCTATGGGTATTGCACATGAGTAAGAGATGAAGTGCTAGTCTCCTGCTCAGGTAACGTGGAATGAACCCGTACATACCGTCAAGACAACTGTAGATGTTGCAAATCAAGTTTAGCTACAGTAACTTCACATTAGTGGAGAAGGTCATTAGTGTTGCGAGGCTGCATATGAGTCGCTCAAAGAATCCCAGGTTACAGTTAGCAGGAGACAAGGACAGTGAGAGCCTTAGACACTTGGCCTGACTTAGATCATAGTGAGCGACTTCATGCAGTTTCCTGCATATCCACACGTCCAGGTGGAGAGTATTGGGAGGTCAGGGCTGTGTGGGGACGCCCTCCTAATTGTTCCCTGTGCACGATGACTGACAGACCAGGAGTCACTAGAAAGAACACCAAGAGATGTGGTATGGCGACTTTCACACTAGGGTATCTGTTGACACGCATTCAGTGATTACCAAACTCTAAATAGGCACATGATGGAAACCACATGTCAGATTTCAATTGTGTCTAAGAGAGAATTACCCAATGGTCAGAGCTCTTCATACATGGCAAAGAAGTTTCTCAAAAGTTCTGAGAGGCATAGGGCAGTGACTCTGCCTGAGAAGTCACCATGGGAAATTACCCTTGTGTGTCACTTGAAAATATTTTTAAGCCACCAGTATAAATTCCTTCTACGATAGAGAAACAAAACCAACTGGAATTGATGGGGTAATTTTTGATGGGGTAATGTTTAGCGGCGACCCTGGTTAACACACAGAACAAACCATGAAGGATTTGTACTGAAGAATGTGGTTTTTCTCAGAACTAAGGAGTGGCTGATCAAGGCCACAGGGGTCCCTGAACTGCCTGATGGCCTAATAGCCTGTTTTTGCTACAACTTGGCTCTGCCTTTCTATTCTGGGTCACTTGGCTCTCGACTTGGGTCCCCAAGAGACCCAGACTAATTGGACAAATGGGATCGTGGCTAATTTTCTCAGTAAAACAGGGGCAGATAGTTCCCCCAAGAACACTTAGGATGTTGCTACCTACAGAAAGAAGGGACACTGGCCAGGCAAAATCTAGATATCTACATTTGTCAATAGTGTCGTAAGCCATCTCAGAAGTCCTTACAGATGTGCCAGGGCAGGTGAACACTTGGGAATGAGACACAGAGGGTTCAGAAAGAGTGTAAGAGGCAGTGGATGATGACAGACTACAACAAAACTGTTGTTTCCAGACACAACAGGACAGTTATACATATGGACTCACCGCCATTGTGACCACATACCCACACATTCTCATCTTGGAATGGATTGTAGCATGCCAGGATCCCTCCCAACCCTGAGAGCTTACGGCTCTGTGGGGAAATGCCATCTTTTTGGTAGGGAAGCCTCACTCTAGCAAGGACCACACTTTTATAAAAGACATAATCTCAAACACTCTATGTACAGGGCCAGTGAAGACAAAATTACATGTCCCCTAGGCTCCTGCTTCTCAATTTTTCTTCTTTCCTTGCAGTTAATTTTTCTGCACTTCTGGCCCTTCTTGTTAGATGGATTGAAAGATCCAAAGAGAATAACGGGCCTCCTCCAAAGCCGTACTCCAGGACCAGAGCTTAACCCTGAGAAAAATCACTCAACCTCTCCCGGCCTATATTTTTGTAACATGAAATGGAGATGATACTGCATGAGGTTGTGAAGTGATCGCGGATTCCTCTTATTTGTTGAAGCCACCATCTCCAGTGGAGGAAGTAGATGACTCACCTTAAATGATCACTAGAGGACCTGCCATGGAAAAGAGCTCCGAAGACTCATCTCCTCTTTGTCTTTAACAACAGGGTTAAAACTACAAGCTTGGATATAGCTACCAAAAGCAACATGGAAAGGTATGCTTCATGCTCACAAGGAGAGGGTCCATATCCCAAGTGATTTTCCATGCTCTATTCCCAACAGAGTTCCTGGCTGACATGGGCGCGTGCCGGATGAGAGGTTGGTCAGTCAGAGAGTGACTGGAGAACAAGGGGTGACTCTGTTATGGGGTTCTACACATGACCCAGAAAAGAGCATGACAGAAGAGGGGGGGACCCCCGAGCATGTGGATGGAAACGACAGTTAGTTAGCAAGTGGCCCGTACACAGAAGAGACTGGCCACAGGCCCAGCTCCGCCTTGGTGGGGGAAAACTTCTGGGATCGGCTGCTGGGGTGGTTTAGATTGGGGTTCATTTCTGGGCTGAAAGGACATGATGGAAGTTCTTAGAGTGACACACTTAAGGAGATCTATTTTGGAGAATTCTCTGGAGAAATCGAAATGAGAACTGCTGGGCACCTCAGCGTGTTCCTGTTACTCAGGGCCGAGGTGATTCCGGGACACGCTCTTAGCCTAGTTCTACAGACCCGGTGAACCACCGGGTTGGTACAAATGAAAGTGGCAAAGTTAAGAGTGTGTCACCCTGAGACAGACGGACAGTGGTAGGCGGCATTGCTAGCAAGCAGTCCATAGTCTCTGTTGGAACCAACTTCTTCTTTGTTGCTGGCAATTTATTTTTTACATTCCAATCCTGATTTCCCCTCCCTCCGCTCCTCCCCATCCCCCCACACCCCTGCAGCCCTCCTCCCATCTGCTCCTGGGAGAGGGTAGGGCCCTCATAGTATATCTATATGTATGCATATAACATATTACATAATTGTTGAAAGGACTTTAGGTCATGAGATACTTTAGGTGACAACAGAAAATCCATTCCTAGATGGCTAAAGGGATAAAGGACACTCATCAGCTGTTCCTGAGAATGTCCCAAAGTCACTTGGCCTGAAGCCCAGACGCTGGCTCCATCTCCCTGTAGCTGTTCTGGCCACACTGTTCTAGTTCACCCTTACGGTGGCTTTCCTGGTAACCAAGCCATGGCAAAGTTCAGTCCTCGTGACAGGTGGCACCTGGGGAAGATAAGTAGAAGCCACTGAACTGGCATCCTGGCCTTCACCGTGGTTAGACCAATGCAGATATACTATGATATATATATATATATATATATATGTATGTATGTATGTATGTATGTATGTATGTGTATGTGTGTATATATATATGCATATGTAGTATTTGGTGTGTACAGGTTGTTTTGCCTACACGTATGTCTATGCCTTGCATGTGTGCAGTGCCCAGGAAGGATTAGATACCCTGGAGCTAGGGTTGCAGATGATTTGGGGTCATTATGTTGGTGCTGGGACTTAGCCTGGTTACTCTGCCAGAGCAGCCAGTGCTTTAACCGATGAGCCATCTCTCCAGCCTTAATTTTTTCTTTTTTAATTTTTAATGTGTATTTAGTAGGCGTAGGAGTTGCATATCACATTGTGCAAATAAACGCAGATCATAGGACAACTTGCGGGAGCTGGGTCTGTCTTTCAACCGTGTGGGTCCCACATGCAAATCCATTCTGAGGCTTGGCAGCTTTTACCCACTGAGTCATCCACCTCACAGTCCCCCAAGTCTATGTCTAAAATACTTGGAGAGGGCTGAGGAGATAGCTTAGGGAGTAAAGCACTTGTCGTGCCAGAGACCAGAGTTCGGATTCCCAGCACCCACATAAAGCTGGACACGGACCAGCATCTGTTTGAAACAGGGTTTCATGTCACCCAGGTTGGCCTGGGACTTGACTGTGAAGCTGGGTATGGCTACAAATTCTTGATGCTCCTGCTTCTGTCTTCCAGGATTACAGGAATGTCCCACTGTACCTTGATAAGTGTTTCCTCCATACAATTAGGATCAGGTGTATGTGATCAGGGTGAAAGCCTCTGGTTTCATTAAACAGAAAATCTAGCCCATACCCCACATTATGTAAGTAAACAATGGTAGTTGTTATCTTTTATCTTTTTTTTCTTCATAGTCCATGGAGGCTTTTTATTTGTGTTTTTACATCTCTAGGAAAAGAATCCCAGGATTTTCCCTCCTGTGTGTTTTCATCTTGCTTCTTCATGGTCCATGATTCCAGCCAGCTGAGGCTGTCCGTACAATGAAGCCAAACTGAAGGGTTGGGAGCAGACTGTTCTGCCATTTTTCTAGGTCTTTGAGCTGCATATCAGATCTAGGGCTGATCACTCCACACCTGTTCAACCTGCCTGTGAGGTTCATGACAATATTCCCAGCTCTGTGGTCATTGATGAGATGATTTCAAACTCACCAATGTAACCATGCTTCATCATCACAGTTAGGAACCTGACGATGACTTTGGAGCAGGGCCTGATGAGGACCTGGCGTTTGCCTCTCTTCTCCACATTGTTTATGCTCTTCAGAGCATCAGCCAGGACATTCATGCCCACCATGGTGATGGCGCCGAAAGATGGCGGAAAGAGGTATTTGTTATCTTAAAAACAGGATTGGTCGGAGAATAGGGTGAGCTTCCAGCCGTAGCTTCAGGTCAGAGAAACCAGCAGAGTCCTGTTTCTGTGTCGGCTCAGCACTGTGGTCCATCGCCTGTGAGCCTTCTCAGATCTGACCCCTCTTCCCAGTCAGCTCAGATCCTTAACTCCTCACATTCAAATCTAGAGGGACCAACAACTCCATCATTGCATTAACCGAAGAAAACCCCAGGGGGATTCTGGGCAGGCTTTGGCTCATGCCCTGCTGCTATTCCCTAATTAGCTACTGTCACCAGACACAAGGACTTCCCCCAGGTGACTTGGGCATTGTCCTGTGACTCATGGCCAGGCCCAACACGGAGGTCAGCATTAGGCAAAACACATGGCTGAAAGCTGGGTAGGCAATTCCTCCAGAGCTAAATTGGGCAACAGGAAGTGGGCAACAAAACAACAGATGTCCCTACAGCTTGTTTGAGAATGTCCCAAGCCACATTCCTAGCATTGTGTGCATTCACAACAGGTGGGGTCCACAGAGGAGCTTGTTTATGGTGACTGAAAGTTCCTCTGCTGCGTTTGCCAGACTAAAACAGAGTCTCTGTAAGGTCTTTCTCTTCTTCAACAAGTCCACAGAATCTTTCAATAAATATTTTCGGAGCATAAATAAGACAGTGACAGTAGTTACTGCGTTCAATAAACATGAAATAAACAAGGACTATGCTCATGTACTTGTAATAAACAAGAACACGCACAGCCCCTTGCTTCATCTTTGCTACTGACTAGCTCATCGGTTCTTAAGCAGAGGTTACTCGCTTCTCCCAGAAGCACCTAAAAGTGTCTGGAGACATGGCGGCGCTTCTGGCGTCTACCAGGTAGGTAGATGTTGAACACAGAGGAGCCCCACCTACCCCCAGGAAAGAAGTCACCCAGCCTGAAATGGTGATCGTGCCTTGAGCAGGCTGGTGATGCTCTTCTCATTTTGATGAGGGTGCACAATGGAAGCTCACCAAAGATAGGCAACGTGACCAGGCTTCTGAGAGACAGGAAAGGGTGGGTGGGAATGTTCATCCAGGCCCCAGCTATATCTGTTGATTTTGAAGCCTGGAATTAGACCTCAGTGCCCCGCTCCCACACTCCACCCACTCCATATCCTGGTTCCGTGGGCTGAGGGTCTCAGGAGTGGGTTTTTATCAGGGTCACAGATGGTACTGAGAGGACCAGGTAATGTGTTTGGTGTTTGGATAGCCTTGAGATAAAGTTGCCATGCCCCTCGCTAGAGTGGCATTTGAGGGAGGCCAAAGTGCCCAGTCTTTGAGGGACACTCATGGGTGACTGCGACGTGCAGTGGGTTGAACAAATAATAAACTGAAATTTGGGTATTGTCTTCTCTTTGTTTTATTTTGCTTATTTGGAGACTGATTCTTATTCCCCAGCCCAGTGCAGCCTGCCATTCCCCTTCGTAGCCCAGGCTGGCCTCAAGCATACAACAGTCCTCCTGTCTCAGTCTCTCGAGTGCTATGAATGCAGGGTGAGGCTTCTTTTCTTTCAAGCCCTTCTGGAAACTTCCCTCTCCACAGTCTGCCTACGTGGTTTCATAGGACCTGGAATGCCACACGTTGATCCTACTCCTCATGCAGAATGACAATTAGCAATTGATTGGCTGTCGGGTCCCCTGCGCTGTAAGCTGCTTGATCATGAGAATCACACTCGGAGAGAGACCTTTGTGCTAGGTTCAATTCCTGGCAGTGGGCTATGCTGCACACAAGGTATAATTTGCTGCTTGCCTGTTCCAGAACTTAGTATACCTTTGCTGTGTCAGACAATAAGTAAGTTGCTTAGGCTTTGTAGATCAAATATCATTTTATAATAATAATAATAATAAAGGCCATAGATGATATATAAATGACTGAGCTTAGCTTTGAACCTATTAAACTTTTTTGACAAGCCATCTGTCTAGCAGACCCCATTTGGCCTGTGGACCATAGTTTGCTATTAACATAAACATTCCTTCATCGCTAAGTCCACATTTTAGATGTGGTTTGTTGCCGAACAATCTCCTAAACACAGCTATATTTCCTAACGTATTAGATACTTTTCTGTCGTTGGGGAGAAAATGCCGAGACCAACAACAACGTAGAGAAGGAAGAGTTATTTGGGCTTTTGGTTCCGTAGTGCTGGGGGGTGGGGGTGGGCATGGTCACAGGTAGCAAGAGAGGAAACTGGCCAGTCACTTCTCCACCCACACAGTAAGAAGCAAAATCAAACGGGAGAGGAGGAGGCTGTAAACTCAACCCTTTAATACCCCCTCAGTGAAGCATCCACATCCTGGGCGTTCCTTGACCTCCCCCAGACGGCATACCACCTGGAGATCAAGTCTGCAGGGGACATTTCTCATTCAAACCAGCACCCCCAGGATCCTCTGTGGCTAAATATGGGCACATGAGTGATGACAGCAATCAGGAGCAGGTGGCAGTTACCCAGGGCACCTCAGAAAGAAGCTATTAGCTGGGAAAGCCCCTTCCTCGGCCTATTTTCAGTCCTCCTTCTAAGGCCTTTCGTAGTCACCATAGGCCACAAGGAGACTTGAAAATAAGCCACAGCTAGAAGGAAGCGTTCAGGAGCTGGAGTCTCCGACTACAAGGTGACAGAGCCGATGTGTGTCTCCCACGTGGCCACCTATAAACGTTTACGTAAGAGAAAAGTGAAATCTCGTCTTTGCCCCCAGGGTGTGTTTACATCATTCTGTTTGGATGAGCCTAATCTTAACTGTCCATCAGCCCATGGAAACACTCAGCAAATATTTGAAAGGAATGCCCAGAGTGTACCGGTACCACAGAGGAAATGAACACCGCCGGTGGGCGAGGAGCCATGGAAACAAACAAACACCACAGCCTCCTCGGGCACTTGGTGGTTAAGCACCCAGGATGACTCATGTCTCCTGTGCCCTTTCTTTCTTGAAGTGTGCCCACCGTCTGCTCTCCTTTCTCCTGAGGCCTTCTTCCTCATCAAGACCTGCCGTGGAGACTCCATCTTCCCGGGGTGGGTGCTACATTGTCATTTGAAAGGGGCTTCAGTGACTAGGCACGCAGACGTGGGAGCCGAGAAAGTCGCAGAAGCAACAGCAGATGACCGAATGCATGGGGTCTCCTCCATGGCTTGGCTCGATGACCTGCATGCCTTGTCAGCCTGCGGGTAGATAGGCCCAGAGGCGGCTTCGGCTGATAACCTTGGAACTGAATAATGTCACTTAGGAGTGTGCCATTGGTCAAGTCTTCTGGCTCATGGGGTTGGTACAAATGTACAACGCAGAAATAGCTTTCTGTAGCCGCCTTCTGGGCCACTGTTGTGGGACACTCTCCTCTGGGCTGACACGGCTGATACCATCTTGACATACAGGTGCTGTGATTACATGTGTGAGACCCTCACAGGAACAGGCTTATTAACATTCTCTTACAGTAGGGGAAAGGTCACTGCTCCCCATCCCCAAATTTCAGCCTCTCTCTGTTTCCTGCCCCACCTCATTGACATGGGATCCTGCCAGGCATGGAATCGGGAACTCCAGAGTGTCGCCATTCCTGAGATTTTGATGGATCTGCTTTTAAGTCCCTCACAATCTTCCTAAGTAGCCTCCCAAACTCATTGGTTCAGCAAAGTTGATCGGAGTAGGAACTTTTTTTGGAGGGGAGGGTCTGTTGATTGTTCCCTATCTGGGTTTGTCAACTTGACTCAAGCCCCAGTCACCTGGGAAAAGGGAACTTCAGTTGAGAAAAATGTCTGTGGAGCATTTCCTTCATTAATGAATGGCTGGGAGGACTCAGCCCACGGTGAGCAGTGCGGCCCTGATGGGTGATTCCAGGTTAAAAAGAAAAAATCAGTTTGGCCAGGCAGCGGTGGCCCACGCCTTTAATCCCAGCACTGGGGAGGCAGAGACAGGCAGATGTCTATTAGTTTGAGGCCAGCCTGGTCTACGGAGTGAGGATAGGACTGTCAGGGCTACACGGAGAAGCCCTGTCTCCAAAACCAGAAAAGAAAAGGAAAAGAAAAACCCTTTGAACAAGCCGGGGCCAGCAGGCCAGTAAGCAGCTTTCCTTCTGCAGTCTCCAGGTTCCTGCCCTGACTTCCATCAGTGATGAACTCTGACCTGGGGCATGCAAGCCAAACAAACCCTTTCCTCCCAGGTTGCTCTGGTCATGGCGTTTTATTACAGCAAGCTAGGACATGGGGTAAAGAGAAATAAACTCCCCCAGACAAATTCTTGAAATAGAGATGAATAGTGGAAGGTTGCCTATTAACAGAGTAGGAGCTCAAGTTATAGTTCCAGAAACTTCTCTCTGCCTGCCAATGCTGCCAGTCAGGGCCATGATGTGGCAGAACGACCACCTGGACTTTGGGTGGATGCCCAGCGAATGCCGTGAGGGAGCAAAATCTTCTCCCCTTTAGCCTGAACACTTCCTTCCTCTTTTCTTAGCCTGTTCCCCTGCACAATGACACTTTTCTTCTTATTCCATCCTACTTTTAAATGATGGCAGACCAATCCCTAGAATCAGCCAACCCCAAAACGCCACATGGTTTCACAGTCAGCCTCAGTGGAGACCTATGTGAACTTGTGAGTCTCAAGGACATTCTCAAGGTCACACTACTGCCCACACTTTCTAGTGGATGAAGCCTGGAATGGGTCAGTTGTCTTAAAAGGTCAAGTAGTCACAGGGTACGTGGAACCCGATGATCTTTTCTGGGAAGATGGGTTACAAATACAAAATAGTCCAGATCCCAGGAGAGGTCTGCAGAAGCTATTAGTGCCAAGCAGGAAAATGAACGACCCAAAAAACAACCGAGCGGTTAATCTGGATCCCACGGCCCAGGGTGTGAGCTAGGTTCCATAGAGCTGCTGTGGGGGGGGGGGGGGGGGGGCCTTCCTGCAAACGGTGTCAGGGAGAAGTGGGTGACCTCTAGAGGGAGGGCAAAGCCAAGAGGGCCCGAATGTGACGGCTGTTGGGAAGCCTTCCTGGGGAGGGACCTACGTGAGGGTAGTCAGTAAAAACAGCCTTCATTAAGTATAAGAAGAGACCATCACACATCTAGATCTGGGCGGACAAGAAGCGAATACCACCCCTTCTTCCCTAGAACCCAGTGAAACAAAAGCTTCCTTTTCACCAGTGAAAACCACTGTTAGGCATGGGGCAAAACTGAGCAAAAGCCAGGCGGAGCAGAGTAAACGATAGCCTTGTGCTGTGCACGGCTTTCTCAGCCCGGGACCCCGGCTGAACTCAGCCAGGGAGACGGGATGGAAGTAGCTTCCCAGGTGCTCCGGGGTCGACAGCAGAGCCTGCGTGGGTCGACAGAAGCTTCCAGTTCACTCGGGGGAAGTCACCGTGAGCCTGTGGTGTGGTACTATAAATAAGCGTCTCGGCGAGCTACAGGACTCACTGTGGAGTGGTGCCCATGCCTGTGTCGCTACTCAAGCAAACGACACCGACACCATTGGCCTGAATCTGCGCAGGCTCTCCAGTGAAGGGACCACTGTAGAGCCCGGGTCCACCACACGGTGATTAGGTGGGACCAGTGGCGCCCAGTTCCGGTTTCCTCATCTGCAGAAATGGGGACTGATGGCATCTGACACACCAGAATGGAGGTCATCTGCTGAGTTTCCGTCGTTGTGGCAGTGGTTTTGTTTTAGTGCGGGCCAGCCTTGAGCTAGTAATGGCAGGAGCCCAGGGAACTGGGACAGAGCTGCTAACAGACACACTTGGAAGGCCAGAGGTGCAGCCTTTGGAGAGATCCAGACTTGGACCCAGGCTCCGAGGTTGGGATGGAGCCTTTTTCCTTACACCCATTGGAATCTGCCTGAAACAATACCTCGGGGGCACAAACCCAAATAAAAAGCAAGGTTCCACTCATATACATCAGAACCTTTTACTCAGCGGAGCAGAACAGGGCTAGCAGAGGCAACAGGCCACCAAGGTCCCCCTTGGAGCACACAGGCACTGCACCTCCCTCTGCCCTCATAGCTTCAGCAAACGACTGGGCTTCTCTCGACTTGTCAAAAAGAACTGAGTGATGAAGACCCATCTCAGGGTTCATATGAAGACAGGGTGTTCAGAAACAAATAGCCATTCCTGTGGTCATTCTTGTTTAATCTCATGCCCGGTTTACTGTGGGTTTACTAGCTGTTATGGATTGGGTATTTATGCCTCTCCAAAAGGCTCACAGGGTAAAAGTTCCCGATGTCGTGTCCAGACTTGGGAGTGATTTGACCATGAGGACTCTGGCATGGATGGGTCACGCCACTGATGGAGTCACAATCTGATGGCACCTTTGGGAGGCAGCGGAAAGCTGGAGGGGGAGGTTGTAACAGGCCCCAGACCTTAGCACAACTGAGTCCATGATGGAGGTAACATTCAGGCCATAAAACCCAGCAGGTAGACAGCACCACCTGCCAAAATGAAAACAAAAAACTAAAGTGTCAAAGTCCATAGTTCCAAGAAAGTCTTTGTTTTGGCTCAGGTAGTTCTGTTTCTGGCTAACTTTTCCTGCTAACTGAAATATGTCAACCCAGCATATGGTTTTTGTCCTTAAAAGCTACACTGGGATCCCCAAACACCCAATGTAGTCAATGGGCCAGCTAATAAAGATGTTCTATTAGTCAGACTAGTCTGACTGACTAGTCTTCTCTGGTACAACAACCTCACCGCAGGTGGCACGCCAGTGGTGTGTGGCACTCTCAGGGCTATGCCCTGTTCCGAGCTACTTGCTATACCAGGAGATGATCTGAGAGCCTTCTGCCTTGATGTTTTTATCTTCCCACAGGCCTACAGGAAATAGACTGAGATCTCTAAAACTGAGAGCCAAAGACAGTCTTTCTCCTTTTAAGTTGCTGCTTCAGCTGTCCTGTGGTGAAGCTCTAACCCTGAGGAATTCCTCACTTCCAGATGCTTACTTTCTCACAGGCCTGGTCAGGGTTCACTGTGGTCTTACAGCCTGGCTTGGGTGAGGCGGCTGGGGTCTCCTTTTGCTGTGTCTCTTGTCTGCACCAAGCAGCTGCCAGGACATCCTCCTCAGAATCTTCTTGAAGCAAACTGAAGGCATGGTGTTGTCTTTAGGGAGCCAGACGTGACCCTCTTGACAAAAGGGAGGACTGCTTAGAAAAGAAAACATTAATCACACATTTTATTTACAAAAGCAACATGACAACAGCTTTAGGTAATGCTTAATAACCACTTTATTGCCATGTAATTTACCACCATAAAATTCACCCTTCTGCAGAGGACAGCTCAGTGGGTTGAAGTCATTGGGTCCATCAAACTCAGAGCATTTCATACTTCCCCAAGAAGAGTGTCCATCAGCAGCCTTTCCTATCTGTTCCCCAACTCTCAACCCCCCTTCTTTTCTGCTCCAAACAATTACAAAGCTATTTTCTCTCTCTACATTTGCCTTTTCTGGGCAGTTTGTATAAAGAGAATGATAACGTACCAGGCATTTTGTGTTTGGCTTCTTTTCATTCTCTCTCTCTCTCTCTCTCTCTCTCTCTCTCTCTCTCTCTTCCTTTCTTTTCTTTTTCCTTTTTTGGTTAATCAAGAGAGGGTTTCCCTGTGTAGCTTAGTAGACCAGGCTGGACTTGAACTCACAGAGATCCACCTACCTTTGCCTCCCAAGTGCTGGAATCAAGGGTGTGTGCCACCATGGCCCTGCTTGGCTCCTTTTCTGTAGTAGAATATTTTCAGGGTTGATCTAGGTAGTGGCGTGGACTAATACTTAGCCTATTTAATGGCTGAATTATATTCTGCTGTAGGCAACTAATAGTTTGTCTATTCATATGTCAACTGATGAACTTTTCTGGCTATTACAAATAGCACTGATTCGTGTGTGATTTTCCATGTGTCCAGTTCTTTGGGGCTTGGACAAAAACACTGAGACTGCATATGCTGCCTCTTGGAATAGCTGTCAGTGGTTAATTGATCTTGTGAATTCTTCCAAATGATTTGGTGCATACCTTACCTTAATGCTGGTGTCACTAGCTATCACCACAACGAGCTGCACCCACAGCACTCCAGGAAATCATGTAGTCACTCATTTGCCAAAGACTGTGATTTTTTTTGTTCCTATCTCCCAACACATGCACATTCTTGCTTCTTAAGTCCTTGTCAATGTTGATTATTGCCTGTCTTCCTGATCAGGGCTACCCTGGTGGGGAGCCAGCCGGTCTATGAAAAGAAAACCTAATCTGACAAGTGTATCTTTGCGTGACTGGAACTGTGCCTGGCGCACGGTAGAGGCACTCAGGATGCAACTGTGACAGAAAGGGATACGTACTTTCATCATCATGACGTGCTTCTATTTCATCTCCGTGCTCTATAGATCACCTATGGCACATACATCTCGCACAGTGAGAGCTGTAGGTACACGTGCAGTCCCCCCCACACATTAAAATGTAAAACACCCTGCTGTTTCCACATAGCCGCCATAATTATTATTTGCTCTCCTCATAGGTCCCACAGTGGAAAGAGAATACTGGCACTAAACTACTAGATGCCTGGCTTCCTCTATCGTTAAATACTAGAACTATATTTAGCAAGTTAGGGGGACGGGAAGCTTATTTGTCAAGGATTTTCAGAATTCCAGATGGAGACATGTTGGGTTAAAGAGGTCAGACAGAAATATATATATATATACATATTGAAATTATCCAGACAAATGAAACTTATAGTATTATTTCCTGAGAGGAATGGACGTATGTAATTCTAGAAGCTAGAGGCTCCCATTTCTAAACTTGGTGTGTGGGTGGCAGGCTAGAGACCCAAGAGACTCAATATCATGGACATGGTTACTTTGCTTCTCCACCCAAGAGACCATTAGCCTTCAAGCCTTCAAGCCAGACGCTGGAGGATAGCCTTTATGCAAGGTCAACATTACCCTCAAACTCTCTATAGAAAATTGACTGTCCCAATTCCTGAATGAATCCCAGGGTCCTGTTTTGGTTTCATATAATTTTCCTGAGAGGCTGGCCTGCCGCTGAACCACACCCTCTAAGCCTCGTTGCTTACTAAAATAAAGTGAAGAGGAAAAGAGGAGGGGGGTTGTGCCACAAAGACCACTAACTCTGTTTCGACAGGCAGATTTCAAATGGTTGGAATTTGTGCCTGTGTTGCTCAATGTCCTCCCCACCCCCATCCCTGTTACCTGTCCCAGAGGTTCCCACCCCAAGTCTAGATGTCCTTTGAAAGCCAGGACCAGACCTGAGCCTCTTACAGCAACTGGACACACCACTTGAGTGCCCAACAGCCTGGTTGGTCCTTGTTTTGCTTCTGAATGTTTCCAATGCCCCCACCCCACCGTGTATCTGTAGGAGCTTTTGCGTGGGACCTAGCGTCTTACTGGGAACACTAAGGGGTCAGAACTGTTTGTTCTCCTGTGTAGGGGGCCAGTGAGCCTAAAGACATGGGATTAAGAGAAATTTTTAGCATGCCATTTAGGAATCCCCGGCTGCTTCTCTGTGTCAGCAGGAAGACAGGGTGGGGTGTGGGAAGAATTTCCAAGCATCTTTTCTCTGCCTGGGGAGGCTCCCTTGAAAGAGCACATCCTCCCAGAGACATGCAAGGCAGTGGGAACGGAATGAGAGGGGGTGCAGTGTGACAGCCTCTTATCTCCTGTGAAGTCTGCTTCTTCCCCTCAGACCTCCGAGGACACGGGCTGCAGGGCCTGGGGGCTGAGGGGCTGTAGCGATAAGGGAGGGAACCTTCTAGACAATATGGAGCCAGTTCCCTTGAACAGTCACTCCTTTGGTCTTCTCTAACCTCTCCAGCTTGATTCCAAGCTGAGCTCAACCAGATTGCTCCTTTTGTAGAATTCCTACCACACATCTGCCCTTTGCAATGTAACAGTATGGTAGCAGTGCCGCTGTGCGTTGGGTATGCAAGGGGCCCTTTCTCCACTTACATTTTGTTCATCTGATAAGATGCTAACATACACTTGCAAGAGTAATTGAATTAAGCCAGGTGGTGGTGGCGCATGAGTTTAATCCCAGCACTTGGAAGGCAGAGGCAGGCAGGCAGATCTCTGTAAATTTGAGGCCAGCCTGGTCTACAGAGTGAGTTCCAAGACAGCCAAGGCTACACAGAGAAACCCTGTCTCAAACAACAACAAAATAATATTAATTGAATTAATGTATGAATGTGTCACAGAGATGGTTGCTTTTGTGAGCTCTCCTGGCTTGTTCTCTACATATGTGTTACACACACACACACACACACACACACACACACACACACACACGATAACAGCAGCTTTCCCAGTGTTAGGATCATTAAGCGGTTTACATTCTTTACCGCATTATCTAATGTAATGGCCACAACAATCCTGATGTGGGTTCTTAGATTCCTTTTGACAGCAGAGGAAACTGAGGCTCAGTGAGCAGTAGGACGAACTTACTCAAGAACCAAATCAACAAGATGTGGAACAGGTCCAAATCTCAGCAGATAGTCCCCAGAGTTCACTCTCTCTGCCACCCCGATACTTACCACTATGTCTGAAATCTGGAGGTGGTGTGCGTACTACTTTGCAACTAGCTTTTACATTTCATGTTTTCTTAAACTATCCTTTATTGGTGCATGTTGTGAATGAAGTGGGGTTATTACACACACTGCAAGAGAAACTAAAGTCCCGCATAATAGGCCTTGTGCATTCTTTGTGTGTGTGTGTGTGTGTGTGTGTGTGTGTGTGTGTGTGTGTGTGTGTGTGAGCGCGCACATTCATGTTACTGCAGGTACGTGTGTGCCCAGATACGTATGTATGCAAGTGTATAGGGGTGGAGGTCAGAAGACAACCTCAGATGTCATTCCTCAGATACTATGTACCTTTGTGTGTGTGTGTGTGTGTGTGTGTGTGTGTGTGTGTGTGTGTGTGTGGTATGTGCTTTTAGGTGTGTGTGCGTGTAGAGGAGGGAACCTGAAGCTCATAGATTTGACCAGGCTAGCTGGCTGATGAGTTTTGGGGATCCCCCTGTCTCTACCACCCCCATCCCAGCCAGCACTTGGGTGCTAGGTATATGCCACCATGTCCTGATTTAGAAGAGTTCTGGAGATTTGAACTCTGGTCCTTGTGTTTGCACAGGAGGCGCTGAGCTCTCTCCCCAGCCCTGCTCCATCCTTTTTGAGACAAGGTCTCTCACTGACCTGGGGATCAGCAAGTAGGCCAGGCTAGCTGGTTGATGAGGCCCACGTCCCCTCTGTCCCCTCTGTCCCCTCGGCTCTTACATAACAAGTGTATGCTAGCACACCCAGCTTTTTTAAATGTGGGTTCTGGGCATCAAACTGAGTCCCAGTGACTGAGCTCTTCACAATCTGACACACACACACACACACACACACACACACACACACACACACACACCAGCCTTGTGTATTCTAAATGAATGTGCCTTGACCATCACAATGGTAGCTACAAATATTTGAAAATAATAGTCAGTGTATAAATGAACCATAGTGCTTCTCTGATTTATACCGTAGAAATGAAGATATCTGATGGGAGATGTTATTCTGTAAATATGTTTCTCATACTGGTTAATGAATAAAGCCCTGTTGGCCAATGGGAAAGCAAGATAGGTGGGGCTAGGCGGCAAGGAGGAAAGAGAAAGTAGGAAGGAGGAGTCAACATGGAGAGCCCAGAGAGGTAGCACTACAGCCGCTCTGGCCGGTAAGATGAGCCACGTGGAAATACTTAGAATAGTAGAAATGGGTTAATCATTAAGACGGAGTTAGCTAATAAACAATGATAGTAACTGGCCAACAGCATTGTATCAAATACGGAGTCTCTGCATGTTATTGTGGGCAGGCGTGGCCGTGTGACCAGACCGTCGGCAGGAGAAAAACCTGCTTGTAACAGATATCCAAATGACAAAATGCAAAACCATTGCCATGTGGGTGCTGGGAACTGAACCCAGGTCCTCTGAATGAGCAGCCATTGCTCTTAACCACTGAGCCATCTCTCTAGCCCCAAGACAAACAGTTATTAAGTCCTGGCCACATGGGGCTGTTATAAAAAGTGCTATTGAAGGTCTGAATGACAGCGATTGATCCTCAGAAAGTGACAATTATAGGTAATAGCATCTTGTCCCTGGGCAGGTTGCTGCAGGAGAGGGTGACAAATCCATTTACATGTGGTCTGCCCATCATTATTTTTATATTGAATATAGGAGGGACGTTAAGCCAGTTGTGTTGCCATGGGTGAACGAATATTCCGGGCTGGGGAATTTATAAATGCACAGTTCTGGAGGTTTAAGGTCAAGTGTCCGCACCTGGTGAGTTTTTCTCACCAATGAAGACGCTGCTGAGTCCAAAGGTGTCACAGGACATCACACAGACAGCCAGGACATCCTTGCTCAGACCTCTCCTTTTCCAAGAAAGCCACGGTCCCTTGAATCACAGTCCCCCCTTTGTGTCTACGATACATTGAACCCCAACTATTGCTAGAAGGCCCCACCTCCGTGAGTAACGGGGTTAAGCAGCCATCTTCTTGATGCCTCCTGGTGGGAAGGAAGTTTCACAGGGCTTTGCTGATGACACCCCTTTTCCTGCGGGGCCTGTTTCTATTCACCCAGATGTAGAGGCAGTGACAGACCCCGCAAACGAGTCCTTCCAAGTCTAGCTTGGTAAGGCAGTACGTTCCCTGGGGTTGCTTACAGCAGACAGTGATGCCTATAGCTGCTTCATTGAAAAGCCCACCCCAGTACGGTGACAAACCATGAAGTCTTCACTACTGGAATTCTCTGTAACATGGCGGTAGTGCCACCATACATGCTGTCCTGAATCCCGGGACTTAGATGACTTCTGTAGTAGCAGTCTGTGCTGCATTCTTTTGACCTTAGCTTCACATATTTTGCCAGGTGGGAAAGAGTCCTCAGGTGGCACATTCTTCTGTCGAGGTAGAACAAGAGTCATGAAGATGGCTTTAGTGTAGTGTTCTGGGAGCCGGCATAGGAATTGTTAAGAAAGAGATTTAGGCCGGGCGGTGGTGGTGCACGTCTTTAATCCCTGCAATCAGGAGGCAGAGACAGCCAGATCTCTGTGAGTTCGAAGCCAGCCTGGTATACAGAGTGAATGCCAGAACAGGCTCCAAAGCTACACAGAGAAACCTTGTCTCAACAAAACAAAACAAAACAAGAAAGAGATTTGAGCTGGAAGCGGTGGCGCACACCTTTAATCCCAGCGCTCAGGAGGCAGAGGCTGGAGGATCTCTGTGAGTTCAAGGCCAGCTTGGTCTGCAATGTGAGCTCCAGGATTGCCAGGGCTACACACAGAGAAACCCTGTCTCAAAAAACCCTAAAAGAAATATTTGAGGTTGGAGCCATCATTCAGTTGGCAGGGTGCTTACCTGCTGTGTTCAAAACCCTGGGTTGCAGTCTGGGTACTGAGTGGGATATGATGTGCAAGGGTGTAGTTCTAGCACTGGGAAGGGTCCCAAGTACAAGCTCTTCCTTTTCAGCTACAGAGTAAGTTTGCAATAGCCCGTGCTACAGAAAACAGGGCAAGAAAGAGAAGGGAGTAGGGAGGAGGGGGGGGGACTTGAAGTTGAGTTGTGATACTATTTCTGTCTCTAGCTCACTGCATGCTCAGGAGGGCAGCTTCGCCAAGTTCCTTCCAGAACGTGAATCCAAGACAGCTCTTTTTCAGCCAGTCCCACGGGTCACTAAGGGGCCTGCAGCAGCATTATGCAAACAAGGGTGTTATCTGGAGTACAGACCTGTTCCTGCCTGGAGTCCAGCATTTTAAGGAATCCATTCATGGAATGCATGTTAATTCTCCCCGCCCCCTACCCCCGAATGGCAGTGTTCTCAGCCAGGCTACAGCAGGGGAGTCTTCCTGGATCAGCTACCAAGACTTTAAAGAGGCACAGGGTCTTCAAGTGAGTTATTCAATTAATCACCTCTGTCATGAGGACAATGTCCCTTTTGCAAGTATATTGAAAGCCATCATCCAGAGAGGTTGCCCTGAGCACCCCCATCACACACACACACACACACACACACACACACACACACACACACACACACACGATCAAATGGCCTCCAGGGGAAAGTGAGATTAATGGCAAAATGAATTAGTAGCAAGTCAGGAGATGAGAGTGAGGTATATCCAGCTACACACCACGTTCCCTTCCCTTACACGGTGAGGTGGGCCAGTCACGTGGCTCCACGGGCCTCCCACAAATCGAATCAAAACAGGGAGATGGCCATTTAAAAGGCCCTGAGGGAAATTACTTGATAAAAGATCTTTCCATTTTCATGAATGGGTCCCCTAATAGAGCTGCTCTTTCAAAATTTAAATTTTTATAATTGAGTGTTCAACCTATTTTAAGGATAGCTTCCATGACGGTGGTCATGCAGACCCAGCAATAAAAGTGTAGTCTTACCTTGCTGTCTAAACCCAACGTTGTTTAAGCCTGCTATATAAATCAGCCTCCTGTTTGCGTGTAACCTATACATGTTTCTGTAGACTTAAGTACCAGTGGGGGACTTACAAATGGAAGCAGTTATTATGCTGTAGTAATCGGGGCATAATGACAAAGGGAAAGGCCTGTGTATATTCAGTATGGGCCCACTTGTTGGTTGTTTATACACTTGTATATCTGTTGCTGGCGGTTTCAGTCCCGCCAGGTCCTGACACTTCAGCCCCAAATGAACACACAGATGCTATATTAATTATTAAACTGTTGGCTGATGGCTAGGGCTTCTTATTGGCTAGCTCTGCCTTAATTATTAACCCATAACTACTAATTTATGTATTTCTACATGGCCTTATCTTATCAGAGAATGCCTGGCACATCCTTTCCTCTTGGTCCCTACATGGTGACCCTTTTGGCAGGCTCTCCCTCTGCCTACCTTTCCCAGAATTCTCATTTCCTCACCCAGCCTAACTTCCCGCCTCTATTTGCCAAACAGTGTTTTATTCATCAACCAATAAGAGAAGCATATATACGAAGGACATCCCCTGTCATATATCTATTTTCAGCCCAGGGTGGCATAGTGCAGGTCTTACATAAAATTCACTTTACCAAGGGAAGGAAGATTTCAACTCTGGACAGAGAGTGAATTTCAAGTATCTAGTTCTGGCCAGTAAGAGTAGTGAAACAGTTTCCATGTAGAGTTATAGGCTCCCTTTCAGAATAACTTAGATTAGGGACATACTTTGTGGAAATATGATTTCATTTTCAAACCAGGCATCTGTCTGTAGGGTTATGAGATTGGAGGAAACCACTCCCCCTTCAACAGGGCTAGGCTAAATTAGCTTTCAGGGGTAAAGTGTCCAGTCGGGAATGAAGTTAGAGAAGATGGATGCATCAAGGCCAGTGTTGGGGCTTCTCTAAGCTCTTTGTCTTTGCACATCCATCAAGGTCACGGCTAGAAGATATGCTACAGTGCTTGGTGTCGAGACTTCCTTCCCCTCACTGTCTGGAGCAGACAGCTTTATTCTTCCCTGACTTCCAAATCCAGCTGCCTCTGAAACTTAGTCAACACACACACACACACACACACACACACACACACACACACACACACACACAGTTGAGACTGAAAGAGTCAGAGATACAGAGAGACAGAAAGACAGAGAGACAGAGACAGACTAAGACAGAGACCAAGAGACAAACAGATAGATGGAGACAGAGGCACACAGAGACAGACACACACAGAAACAGATACACACATAGACAGACAGACTGAGACAGACAGACAGATGTATACACTTGCATATCTAACATAGACAATGCAGAGAATCTGAAAACCTCCTGGAGGCCAGCAAAGTATGGAAGACACCTGTGATACCACCTGGCAGGCACCAACCCTGTCACTGGCTCCCTTGTCACTACAGTGGGTGGCTCATCTCTTCGCCCAGGAGATAACTGGCCACCATTGTTCCTTCCTGCCTTGGGGACTAGGACCCAGAGCCTGTCATGGTAGCCTCTGCCTCTGAAGCTGCTGGGCAGGGCCTCAGGCAGGCATCATAACGTCTGCAGATGAAATGGGTCCCACCCACACCTGTTTGCATTTGTTGCCCAAGTGGCCACGGGCGGTGCAAAGATTGTTCTGCTCGTAAGCATCTGTTTGCCCCACCCACCCCAGGACCAAATAGGAGAGCAGATCTGCTTCTCCTTATTAAAAGCAAACAAGCCCATTATTAAAAGCAAACAGGGCAGGGCTGCTTTGAAACAATTAACAAAATCTCTCCTGGCTCAGAGTCCTAAATTTACCCTGCTGTCCCAAACAACCTCACCACCCCAGATAAAAGATACCTTCCCCCAAGTGACCAAGCTGTGTCCTACTTCCTAGTGGTGTCACGGGCTGGGCAAGTCATTTACTCAGGGCCTGGGGTGAAACATGTAATCACCAGAATTTGAACTCAAGTCTGTTCGACTCCTAAACCCACACCTACTCCACTTTAGCATGCAGTTGTCATTAACACTGGTCTCGAATGCCCTTATTTCTATTGTTAATTGCAAAGAAAAGCTAAAGAGCCAAGGGAAAATAGCCTGCCCTTAGCCTACATAAAGTCTCTTGAAATTGTAATCATTCTGCTAGGGTTCAGGAGGTCAAGAAAAAAAAAAAACCAAAACACCCAAACCATTCCTGTTAACTTAAACATGTAAAGTAGCTGAAGTTTACAGCCAGGGGCTGCTGTGTTGCCAGAACATGAGTGACTGAGGCCAGACTTCCAAGAGAGTGAGGAACAGTCAGAGCCTGGGTGACTGAAGACAGACTTCTAAGACAGTGACAAACAGTCTGAGCATAGATGACTTAGAAATACCTTTCAGGGGCACATGCTAAAATAAACCTTTTTTTTAATGGCGACATCTCCCTGTAATGCCAGCTGTAGGGGAGGCTGAGGCAGGAAGATTGGAAATGCAAGGCCAGCTTCAGCTCCAGTGTGAGTTCAAGGCCAAACTGGTCAACGTAGTGAGAATTCCTCAAAATAAAGACAAAACAAAGTTTACAAGCAAGGCTTGGGATAGAGCTAGTCAGCAGCTCAGCTAGCACGGAAGAGGCTTCGGATTCCTCCCCTAGTACCAACCACTGCAACAAAAACTACCAGGTTGTTGAAAGAACCAACTAACAGTTTGAGATGGGTGGAAATGGCGATGTTACTGTGCCCCCAGTGAGTAGCGGGGGGCTAAGAGGGCAGAAAGATCTTTTGATAAGGCTGGAGTCAACTGTCACACGTTGTTTGACAATGGCTCCCGTAGTAATTTCACAGTGCCAAAACCTTGTGAATTATGTGCAATAAGACAAAACAATACTAAAAAATAGCCTGGCCATTCTCCAGAAGGTTCACATAGATGTTCCTGTTCGACTCTACAACTCCGCTGCAGACACACATCCGAGAGAACTGAAAACACACATCTAGGTCCTGCAGCGATGGTTCAGTCGGTAAAGGGCCTGCCATGCACTTTCCCATTCCTCATGGATCCAAGATCACACCCCAGCACTCTCAGAAAAACGTAGGTGACTCTGTCTGTGAACTCTTAGTTCAGAGACAGGTGGATTCCTAGAGCCCGCCTGCCCGTCCCCCGGGCTAGTCAGTTTGCGAGCACTGGGTTCCATGAAGGATGTGTTCAAAAGATGAGGCGGAAAGTCATTTAGGGATGTCATCCAACATCTAACTGAGGTCTCCACATGTACATGTATACATGTGTACGAACACTCACATGCACACACACACACACACACACACACACACACACACACACACACAAAGCACATCCACATGAAAAGCTATGTACGAGGGGCTGGAGCGGCGACTCCACAATTAACAGCAATAGTTGCTCTCGCAGAGGACCCAGGTATGGATTCCCAGCACTGACATCATCTGTAGCCTCGGTTCCCGGGGTCCCAGTGCCATCTTCTGGCCTCGTGGGCACTTGCATGCATGGTGTACACAGGCAAGCAGGCAAACATACACACATACAAATAAGAATAAAGTGTATATTCGTTACTATAGCATGGATGAACTCTGAAAACATTGTGCTAAGTGAAAGCAACCACACATCTATCTAGTGTCTGGATAGGAAATCACAATCAGAAGGTAGAGTCATGGTTGCTTGGGTGTAGGGGCTGGGGCGTGATTACTAACTAGGCAGAGAGGATCAGGAAGGAGAGTTATGAACATGTTCTAAAGTTGGTTATGCTGTGGTTATACAATGCCCTGAATATAAAAAACATGTTGAATAATGGAATCTAAAGGGGTGGATTTTATAGGATGTGAATTATAAAGCTTACCCAAAAGAAAAATTAATTTATACAGGATAGGAGTTACTCAGACACTTGTGTTGCTTTCTGCCCCCCCCCACTCCCGTTCACATTCCATTTTCTTTGCAAAGTTTCATTTCTCAGGAAGTTCTTCCTTCTGGACCACAGCATCAGAGGCCCAAGTGATTAAACCATTTACTGTGCAAACTGGAATGCATTTGAGAAGGAGAGGTGGGGGAAACTTGGGCAAATACCTTGGGGTTTGTCTGCTGCAGGGCTGTGAGGCCGGTGGTGCAGTTCTCTGGAAGGCTGCAGCTCAGGTAGCCACCTTCAGGTTCCATGCTTCCTGACCCTTGCTTTGCAGGCCCAGCGTGGGGGTGGCTTCCTTTCGCAGATGGCCCCTGGGACAGCGTGGTCCCTTGGCTTCCTTAAACCTGCTCAGAGTCTTTGAAGCTGTCTATTTCTTAAACTTCCTCCATGACCGTTTGGGTCAGCCATCTGTTTCCTGTCGGTACCATCCTGACACCAAACTTCAAATAAGCATCCCGAGAGACACTTTGGAAGGAAGGGCGCAGTCACACAGTGACACAGCGCCATTGCCCCAGCCTGCCCTGGTGTCAGTTACACCAAGTCATGGTGACAGAGTATTCCACGTAGTCTCGGGGGACCTTCTTCACGTTAACCTCAAGCTGGGAGCAGGACTGCCGGGCTCCGCGTAGCACGCACACTTTTCATTTTGGCATTGGAAGTGTTCTTCTGCTCCTGCTTTGATCATGCAGTGCAATTTATAACCGTCAGTATGCGGAAACATACTCATTTGGGTTTCCTTGTTCAGAGTCAGCTGAACCCCCAGAAACTGAAGAGTCATGTACTTCATCATCTCTGGAAAATTCCCAGTCACATTTCATTAGAATGTCCACTACTATTATGTCTTCTTTGTCTCCTATTTTCTTTTATTTACTTCTGACTGTTTTCTTTCTAGTAAAAAAAAAAAAAAAATATTCCCTTTTTAGCTCTGTCTTACAATTCAGTGTATATGCTAAGCTCAATGTCTGCATTCTTCATTTCTAAACTTCCTGGTTGATTCCTTTTTCATAATGTGTGGTGGCTTGAAAGAAAATGGTTCCCAAGGGGAGTGGCAAGCTGGGTGGTGGTGGCGCAAGCCTTTAGTCCCAGTACTCGGGAGGCACAGGCAGGCGGATCTCTGTGAGTTCGAGACCAGCCTGGTCTACAAGAGCTACTTCCAGGGCAGCCTCCAAAGCCACAGAGAAACCTTGTCTTGGTTGAAAGAAAGAAAGAAAAGAAAGAAAGGAAGGAAGGAAGGAAGAAAGAAAGACAAAAAACCTAAAAGGTGTGGCACTATTAGGTGTGTGGCTTTGTTGGAGTAGGTGTGGCACTGTTGGAGGAAGTGTGTCCCTGTGGGGACCAAGCTTTGAGATCTCACACATGTGCAAGCCATGCCCAGTGTCTCAGTTCACTTCTTGTAGCCTGTCAATCAAGATGTAGAACTTTTCAGCTCCAACACTTGTCTGCCTGCACCCCACCATGTCCCCCCATGATGATGATGGACTGAACCTCTGAGCTCTAGGACACCACATTAAACGTTTTACTTATGAGAGTTGCCATGGTCATAGGGCCTCTTCACAGCAGCGGAGACCCTAAGACATAATAATGCATGCCTCTTTTCACAGTATCTTAAACTTTTGCTTGCTCGGTAGGTGAACCATTTAGCGTTTTAAATTAATTTTATTCATCTTCTTTAGAGTGTGGAGGGTGGGTACCATACATTTCATTGTGCGTATCTGTCACTTTTAGGACTTGGTTCTTGCCTGTGTGGGCCCTGGGAACTGAATGCAGGTTGCCAGGCTTGCTGCCTTTACACGATGATGCGTCTCACCAGCCCAGGGGAACCACTTTAAACCTCCATCTTTCAAATTGTTCCTCTAGTTCCAGGTCCCATGGGCTTACTTTTTGCTTCTGTGTTTAATAATTTTTAATTGTGAACTCATTTCAGAGGGTTTTGCTGGAAAACTCTTAGGAGGACTTAAATGAGAGAGAGTGAATGCCTTTTCTTTTTCTTTTGCTTCTTCTTTTTTTCTTTCTGAATGCCTTTTATCTTAGTTAGGGTTTCTATTGCTGTGAAGAGACACTGTGACATGGCAACTCTTGACTTGAAGGCAACAGGAAGTGGTCTGTTTCACTGGCTGTAGCCTGACTATGGGAGACCTTGAAGCCCACCTCCACAGGGACGCACTTCCCCCAACAAGGCCACACCTCCCATTAATGTCACTCCCTTTGGGGGCCATTTCCTTTCAAATCACCACGCCTTTCAAGTAGGTTTTCTGTTATTGTTATTTCACCGTTTTTTCTTTCCTCTGTGTGTGTGTGTGTGTGTGTGTGTGTGTGTGTGTGTGTGTGTGTATAGGGTTTCAAGTATCTCCAGTTGGCCTCGATCCCACAATACAGTGGAGGATGGCCTCCACTGATCTTCCTGCCTCCCTGTCACGCCCAGTCTATTGGCTCTGGCATGCTGGGCGTCATTCTCCTCACAGAGCTTCAGCCCCAGAGCTGTCTTTCATTTGTTTACTGCTGTGTGAAGGGCTCTAGCAGAACCCAGAAGGACAAGCATAGGCTCCAGCGTGGCAAACACAGGCCCCAGCACGGCAGCCGTGCCTTTTACCCTCCTCCCCATTCCCTCTTCCTTGCTAGACTCACATTCCTGCAGCTAGCCACCAAGGTCTAGTCCGCTATTTGACCACTTCCTCGTCTGAGGCTGACCACCAAGGTCCAGCTACCAAAGTACTGGAGTCCTGCCATCAGAAGTAACCAACTAGTCCTAACAGGAGGCTTCCCCCTTGCGTGCGTGCGTGCGTGCGTGCGTGTGTGTGCCCGTGTGTGTGTGTGCCCGTGTGTGTGCGCGTGTGTGCGTGTGTGTGCGTGTGTGCGTGCGTGTGTGCGTGTGTGCGTGCGTGTGTGCGTGTGTGCGTGTGTGCACGTGCGTGCGTGCGTGCGTGCGTGTGTGCACTGTGTGTGTGCGCGTGCATGCGTGCGTGTGTGTGCCCGTGTGTGCGTGTGCGCGTGTGTGCACATGCGTGCGTGCGTGTGTGTGCGCGTGTGTGTGCACGTGTGTGTGCACGTGCGTGCGTGTGTGTGTGCGTGTGTGTGCACACGTGTGTGCGTGCGTGCGTGTGTGCGTGTGCGCGTGTGTGTGCACGTGCGTGCGTGCGTGTGTGTGTGTGTGTGTGTATGTGTGTGTGTGAGATCTGTGCACTTGTACACCTCTGGGATTAGTCTGTTTTCTCCCCCCAATCTTGTCACACTGTGGCAATCAGGGGACAGTTTGTGGGGGTTGGTTCTCTTCTTCCATCCTGTGGGCCCTAGGGATCAAACAGAGATTCCCAGCCTTGATGACAGGTTTGCCTGCTGAGCCCTCTGGACCTGCCTGTATTTTCCACTTTAAAATGAACTTAGTTACCACTGATAGATTGGAAATAATTACATGTTTCTCAATATGTGAATGTAATGTTTCCAAAAGAATGTGCATTTCGCGCCTTGTGGTTACTACTCTGGCGAGGTCCAGGGCTCCCTCACAGCTATTACTTCTCAAGGAGCTCAAAGAGAGCATCAAACAGCCGAGCCCTGGGAATGCCATCAGTGAGGAGGGGCCAGGTCCTGCACTGTTTCCTTTCCTTACGTTGTAGCAGGGATCTAGGCTCCCCGAGAACCTCATTCTCAAATCCCAGATAAGCATCTAGATCAGTAGTTACCAGGAGAACATTTACTCATGTCTAGACCAAAGGAGTTCTATGAATGTGACCCATCACACAGTCAGGAATGTATTTAAACGCGTGTGTGCGTGTGCGCGCGTGTGTGTGTATGCGTGCGTATGTGTGCGTGTGTGCGTGTGTGTGCATGTGTGTGTGTGCGCGTGTGATAACTGGATTGTAGGATTCTCTCTCATAAACATTCTATATAACAGCATCATTTTACAACCGATGCTCTCATGGGAGCAGATGTGGCACGGCACACAATAGGTGCTTAAGTAACACGAGAGGAAGAGAATGGAACCCTTTCCACCCACCACAGAGCAGATACATGTCCAGGGCACATTGAAGCACGCATAATAAAACTCAGAGACAGATATTGGGGTTAAAGCTGGAGATCAGAGAAGCCAAGAGACCAGCCACTAGAGAGTTCTCACCTCTACCCACCGCTCAAACTGAAGGGCGATCCTGACCTCAGACTGCGTCTGCTCTCCACCGAACCTCAGACTGCAATGTGTGCCTGTCTCCTCGCAGCCATCACTCCTGTCTCCACCTCCACAGTGCTCCTATTAACGACATGTCATCCCAAGTGCTGGGATCAAAGGTGTGAGCTCTGCTTTTCTTTTTGACTGATTCACTGTAATGTAGCCCTGGATGGCCTTGGACTTACATCTGTCTCTGTCTCTTGAGTGCTGGGATTAAAAGTGTGGCCACGACCGTCCAGCCTCTATGGCTGTGGCTAGCATTGCACTCTGATCTTCAGGGAAGTTTTATTTGTTATCTCATAAACAGACTATCACCACAGGACTTAGAACCATCTCAAATACAGCCTCTTCTTTTTGGAAAGTTCCAGAAAAATGTAGACTCTTTCCATAGCTCCCTGTGAGCCAACCCCACGTACTTTACTCCCATGATGAGAACAAGTAAACTGAGTAACAGAGGATGAATGTTTTTTAGTTGAGGAAACAAAAAAAAAATTAAAAATTGGAAAATATGACATCAAGATGCCAAGCTTTAGGCACTCTAAAACGCATGGGTTCAGAGCTCACATTTCTGCCTGTGTTTGGCCCTGGGGCAGCTGACTCTGGAAGCAGGCCTCTGCCTGATGCTTAAGCATGGGCTGTGGGCCTGTAGATGTTCCCATGATTCTTCAGCCAGACACTGATCGCTTCTCTTAGCTTTCTGCCTCAGTGACACATGCCAGGTTAAACACATTAGAATGGGGCATTTCCTGGGCCACCATCCACAAAACACATGCAAAACATCTCTCAGGGTGAGTCATTATGAGAGATATTTTGAACAGGTTTTTGATCATTTCATTTTCAAAATGGGTCTGTTTCTAACTCACACCTCTTACACAGAGGACCTCTTACATACTGGGGATTTCATGGCCATTGGTTCATAAAGAATTCTGCTTATAGGTCATCAAGATAAGCTTAAGTCAACTTGTAAGTGTGCCACAGTGACTATGTAACCTTTGTTTTTATTTGATGTGTGTGTGTGTGTGTGTGTGTGTGTGTGTGTGTGTGTGTGTGAATGTCTAGGAGTTGCTTTTCTCTTCCACTATGTTGGATCAGGCTTAGCAGCAAGTGACCTTACCCACTGAATTACTTTGCCAGCCCATCAATCTAATCTTTAGAGAGTAGCCACTCTGTCAAGTACTAGTCTAAGGCATTCCATTTAGTGTTCACCCAATATTTCTATTATTTTTATTTTATTTATATTTTTCTGAGACTGGGACTTACTAATAGATATGGCTGTCCTGGAGCTCACTACGTAGACCAAGCCCAAGTATGGTTGTCAGAACCCTTGAGGAAATTCTCAGGTGGAACATGCTTGTAACCCCAGGCTGGGAAGGCAGGGAGAGGTGGATCCCTTACAGCCCAGCTAGATGAACCTACGAGGTGAGTGCCAGGCCAATGAAAGGCCCTGAGTTATGGGGCTGGAAAGACAGCTTAGTAGTTAAGAGCTCTTGCAGAGGACCCAAATCTAGTTACCAGCGCCCACATGGCAGATTGAAACTTCTTTGCTTTTTCAGAGAGGGCTTCTCTATGTAGCTTTGGAGCCTGTGGTAAAACTTGCTCTGTAGATCAGTAAATCATGGTAAATAAGAATGTGGGAAATGATAGGCTGATGGATGTTTATTGGGGGAGAAATCACTTACACGAGAAACAGATGAACACCGCAGGCTCCCGTCTCAAGGATGCCTCCGGACATTCTCTGTCTTCGATCAGGAAGAGAGAGAGCTGGAGTCTGGGACCCCATACCTAGTCCCCCCAGGTCACACCCGTTCCTGTTCCCACGCCCCCAATGGGCTTGGTCAGTGCAACAGGTGCGGGAGGGGAGGACATCTCCTACAGACCAGGCTGGCCTCAAACTCACAGAGATCCGCCTGTCTCTTCCTCCGTACCCTAACCCTAACTTCACCCGTAGTGCTGGGATTAAAGGCGTGTGCCACCACTGCCCTGAGAAGTTTGCAGTTTCTATAACTCCAGCTCCAGAGAGGCCCCACGTCCTCTTCCTGATTTCAAGGGCACCAGGAGCTTGTGGTGCTGCTAAGTAAATTTCCAGGATTGAAACAGTCAGGGAAGCGCCTTAAAACAGGAAGATAAACAACTCCAAATGGCTTCAGGAACCCAGAAACTGACTAGAATCCCTAGACTCCTCGTAGGCAGAGCAAGCGATAATAGCTATGAATAACTCTTCTTCTTCTTCTTCTTCTTTTTTTTTTTTTTTGAGACAGGGTTACTCTGTATTGCTTTGGAGGTTGTCCTAGAACTCTCTCTGTAGATCAGGCTGGCCTCAAACTCAGAGATCGGTCTGCCTCTGCCTCCCGAGTGCTGGGACTAAAGGCGTGAGCCACCACTGCCCAGCGAGAATAACTATTGCAGACCAAAAGAGCTAAACTGTAAAGAAACCTCTCGCACAAGACAAGACAAGCTGCCCGAGGAAGCCGAAGCCAGCTGAGCTGCCTGAAGAGGCTCAGGACAACTGAGGCATGTGGGAAGAATGCTCTCCCAGTGCAGAGCTGCCTGCTGGCTGTGCGCATGCCCGGCTTTAGGAGCCGGCACCGTGCTGGGGTGGGCTTTGGTGATGCAGCGTCTTTGAGCCATCTCTGCTCCTGTAACTAACCCCTCACGCATACTCCTGTAAGTATCCCCAATAAAACTCACTGGCTTACCAAACTGGGTTCAGGTCTGTCACCGGATCCCTATTTGGGGTGCTTGTAGACATGTGTGTACTATGTCTGTCCTGGAAAAGTTGTGTCACGTAGACACATGCAGGCAAACGCTCACAGTCTTAAAACAACTTCAGACAACTCATGATGGATGGTACCTGGGGACCACACCTGAGGTTATCTGCAGGCCTCTACAAGCATGTGCACAAGCTGACACCTACATACTCACAACATGTGTGCGTGTGTGTGTGCGTGCGTGTGTGTGCGCGTGTGTGTATGTGTGTGTGTGGGGGGGCAATGCAATCGCCAGCACAGGTGAGTGAGCTGTGAGGTGACAGAGCCAAACTCCAACCCAACTGTGTGTCACTTTTGCACCTACTGTCTTAACCCACTCACACAACAGTGTGAAATCCCTTCACAGCGGTTTGCGCTCTGTCTTGAGTCCCCAAGGGGGTCTAGGAAGCCTCAAAAGACAACCTGCAGTAGCTTAATGTCACTCCAGGGCGTTCAAAGCTTCCCCATGCATGAAGTAAGGACCACAGCGGAGTAGCCTAGCCTTAGTCGAATCAAATCAAGTGTAAATGGAATACCTTTGCACCATGTAAATGGATCATCTTTACACCATTTTTTGCAGCATTTCTGTGAGTCTGAAATTATGTCAAAGTGAAAAGGACTGAGGATGGATCCCAGCACCGAAAGGGGTGCAGGAAGAATAGGTTAGAATATCAACCTAGAAGGATTTCTGCAGAAATTGAATGTTGGTAGCAAGACCCAGGAAAATGTATTTAATGCCTTCCTATTTTTTGTGAAATAAACAATGACAAAATCCACCCCCTCTTGTATATCATTATGAGGGCAGAATGAAATGTTCGTGACAAGTAAAAAAAAAAAAAAAAAATATCCAGAGCCTAGTTCCTAGTTCCGGAACTGCTTTGAGGAAGGCATGGGTATATGGGTATAGGTACTTCCTTTATTTATTTATTTATTTTCCCCTCCCTAAGACAGGGTTTATCTCTAGCTTTGAAGCCAGTCCTGGAACTTGCTCTGTAGACCAGACTGGCTTTGAACTCAGAGATCTGCCTGCTTCTGCCTCCTAAGTGCTGGAATTAAAGGTGTGTGCCACCACTGCCTGGTTTAGGTACTTCCTTTAAGTTTTCCCCAGATCAGGTTTCTTAACTTTACCACATATTAGAATAGCCTGGGCTGGGTGGTGGTGGCACCCGCCTTTAATCCCAGCACTTGGGAGGCAGAGGCAGGTGGATCTCTGTGAGTTCCAGGCCAACCTGGTCTACAGAGCAAGTTCTAGGACATCCAGAGCTGCACAGCTGCACAGAGAAACCCTGTCTGGGGGAGGGGGTGGGAATGGAAGGGTGGGAATTGGGGAAGAATAGCCTGGGAGGTTTTGAGAAGTCCTATAACAGGCCACAGCACAGCCCAGACCATTAAATCAGACTCCTAGTGTGAGTCTGGCCTTGGGTGGCTTTAAATGCCCTCAGTAGCTTTCAATATAGAGCAGTTGGAGGACCAGCTGGGCCGACCCTTCTGGAGGGCCAGTGCTGAGGCTCTACCCTGGGAAGCAAACCCACACATGTAGCAGTATTAAGTATTAGGCATAGATGCCCATGCCTCCTTGGAATAGCTGGTGAGCAGACTCCAGGGAGACAGACTGGCCCTGCAGATCAAATAGCCTAATGGCCAGAGGTCAAGAGTTAGAAGGGCCATCACATTCTGAACCATGTTTACTCCTGAGCAGAGAAAGGGTTGCAATTCCTCAGACTAGTTCCTTCTCTAAAGGGTCCTTACAAACGGTTACACTGTACAAGGGCCTGGGTTCAATTCCTAGCACTGAAAAAAACAACAACAAAGGGTTGTGTGGAAGGTACAGCTGTCTGTCTGTAAAGCTTTTACCCTGCAGGCAGATCCTTAGAGCACACGAGAAAAGTGTTAAAGTGTTGTTGGTGCGTTTGGAATCCCAGCGCTCAGGAGGGACAGACAGACTGCCTAGCCTGCTTAGTGTACTCAGAGAATCTGAGACTGTGAGAGAGCATGTCTAAAAGAAAGTTTTGTATTCAGCCTGAAGAATGGCACCTGAGGTTGCCCTCTGCTGTCCATGTCCTTTTCCAGTCCCCAAAGTCACCTGTGCACGCACAAACACACCACCACCACCATTGCCACCACTAAGGAAGCAGACACCCTGTCTGCCCGTTCAGGGCTTGAGGGATGGGGGAGGGTTAGACAGATGCTCATAGTGTAGCCTGATCATGTCCCCATCTCCAACACCTCTCCAACCCAGGCAGCTGGATTCCAATATAAACCCGCCAAAGGCTAGGTGTGGTAGTGTGTGTCTGCATTCCCAGCACTTGGGAGGCAGAGGCAGGTGAATTGTCAAGAGTTCCAGGCCACTGTGGCCTTTAGACCCTAAAGTTCAGAGTGAAATCCTATCTCAAACAACAAACAGGAAACGTGGGGCTGGGGGTGTAACTCTCAGTCGGTACAGTGTTTGCCTAGCCTCATGGTTGCAACGCCTGTCCCACCCCCAGCATTCCATAAACTGAGGGAGTGTGGTGGGGGTGCGAACGAGAAAGTTTCCGCAGAGACCTTTCAAAGAGCTTCCTGGAGCATTGGGCTCAAGACAGGACAGCTCAGTTAGTACTCAACCTGGCTTTAGTCTGGGGAAAGGAGGCCGCATAGAGCAACAGCGTGCGTTGGCAAAAGCATTGGCAAACACTTCAAGGCTGGACCAAGGTGGGTGGGTGGGGGCAGTTGAGGGGTTTTGTTTGGGTTAAGACAGGGACCTTTAACCATTGGGGTTTGTCAGAGAGCCAGGTGAGACCTTCAGTGAGGTGTACTGCACTGTCTCAAGTGCAGAGTACACAAGGCAGCAGCCAGTGGACCGCATGCCAACCCCGCAGGCTTGCAATAGGTGCTCCAGAGCCAGATCGACCGTGAGCCTTGGCGGGCTCCTCCTCTTACTGAGGGTTTTCCGAGCGTTCACTTCCCATATATTAGAAACTACTCTAAGGCTTAGAATGAATAATAGCTCTTCAGGTAAATGCCCCCATCGGCTCGGGTTAATGATGAGGAAACTGAGCCCCGAGGGCTTAGGTACCTTACTCAAGGCCACAGGGTTCACAGGTTGTAAAATAGAGGCAGGCAGTCAGGCTCTCCAGGCATCTGGATCATTATAAAACCGGTAATATTAACATAATAGTGGCAATTCAAGGGAACCAATCACGTGACCACACTAATGCGGGCAAGGTGAGGATGAGATATTTGCAACTGAATGTCCTTGGGGGCCGGATGCGACAGGGTTGCCCCCTCCCCATGTGGGGAGATTGGGTAGGGCAGTTGAGTTGAGCCAAGTGCCCTGAAGGAAAATGAGAACGTGAGCGTTTTGGTTAAGAGGGAGAGTTCCCTACGTCCTTCTAATCGGGCAGGGTTAAATTAGGACTTACTAAACAATCAGTGGGATCACAGCGTTTGACTCAAGTCTTTCGGCCAAGCTCGACACCGGCTCAATTTACTCGTTCTTCAAACACTTCAGGGTCAAAGTTCAGTTAGGTGCTCAAGTTCACCCGTAAGTTGCCCATTTGATAGACTCTGGGGACCTCAGAAAGAGTGGAGCTAGGGACACAATCAGCAGGCCCCAACCCACCTCAGTCTCCGGCGCCCTGCATTAAACCTCTCGAGGGGGCTTTCTGCAGTTATGGCAACACTGGCTTGAAAACCATCAACATTCAAGCCACACGCAGCAAGCGATCTGTGCAGACAGACAGATGAGGAGGCGATAGGAACCCTGATGCACAGCAGATCAATCCAGCAGCCTGCAACTTTATGGAACTGAGCATCCCACTGCTGGGTACTCTCCCCGAACGAACTCTCCTTATTTTAGTCGCTGGCTCTCTGCAACCGTGACTCGGCGTTGCAGCCCTGACATCACCGAAGAGGCCTCTCCTCCTAAGGCCGCGGCGGCAGCAGCAGCAGATTTCCCGCCCCGCTGGGCGCACCAGGTGCGAGACTCGGGGCTCAACGTGCCGACCTTGCAGGTTCCCCGAGGGGCGGAGCCGGCTTCCCGGCTCGCCAGCAGCCATTGTGGGCCGATGGGCGCCGACTCGCCCTCCCCACGCTGAGATCCCCACGCGGGGCGCTCGGAGCGTCCGGGAGGGAGACGCACACGGGCTCGCCCACCCTCCAGCCGGCTCCTCCCTGCGGCGGGCGCCCCACACGGCTCCCGGCCGGCCGGCGCGCGCTCCCAGCTCCGCCCTCGGGCGGCGCACGCACGGGCCTCGAGCACGCGCCCCCGCCGCGCTCCCGCCGCGCTCGCCTGGCGGCTGCGAGCGCGCGTGCGCCCCGCGAACGTCCCCCGGAGCTCCGCCAGGGCGAGCGCGGGGCCGGGCGCGCAGGAGTGAAAAGGAGGCGGCGGCCGCGTCTGCGAGCAACAGATCCGGGCGTCGCGAGCTGACCTCGTCTGCCGCTGGCCCATTTCGTTCTCTCTTTTCTCTATTTTTGAATTTCGGAAACAAATTACATTTGGAATTTTTCTTTCTTTTCTTTTTCTTTTTTTAAATGGCGCTGGCCCGGAGTCAGCGGGCCGTTTTCTTTGCACCAAGATGGGCTTTGCCGTCTCCGTGGTGGGCACCCGTGGTGGCCTGATTGTCAGTCTTCTCCGGGCATTTTTGAGGCCAGGAGCCGAGCGCTGCACGTAGGCGACTCGCCCTCCGGAGCGGCTGGGCGTTTCGGATTGTGACTTGGGGGCCAGAGCGCAGTGTGGATCGCGAGCACCGCGTGCTCCCTGCAAAGCCGGCGGCGAGCCGGAGGCGGGTCGCTCCCAGGGTGAAACCACTCCCGGGCTGTGCGAGCCCGGCCCCGTGCGCAGTGCAGCGGCCCCGAGAGCCTGCCCTGTCCCCGCCGCGCCGGGAAAATGGAGGCTGTGATCGAGAAGGAATGCAGCGCGCTTGGAGGCCTCTTCCAGACCATCATCAGCGACATGAAGGTAGGACGCCGCGGGGAGCGGCTGCTCTGACCCCGCCGCGGGGCTCCCCCTCCACCGCCTGGCCCACGCCTGCACCGTGGCCGCCGGCCACCTGCGGGAGCTTGGGCGACCCGGGTGTCACCTGCTCCCCCGCCGCGCTGCCCGGGCTGTGCTGGGTCACTGGGCAGGCGACTTCCCGGGGGCTGGGGTCGGGGGGTGGGGGAGTCTGATGCCCCTTGCCCACCCCTGCCTGCCTTCATTATCCCAGGGGGCGACACCATCTTGTTCCTTTGGGAGCCGAGGGCCCTAGTTCCAAGTTTCCCATTGTCTGTCCCTGGACTGAGTGTCTGCGACCCGTGGAGGCTGGACGCCCGGGCGGACACCTGACTCCTGGCTTCGGGGTGGGGTGCTTGGCGCGGTGGTGGATCGGGAGTGGGGGCCCTGCCTGGCTGCAGGAAGGAGTCTCCCGGCCTGGGGGATTGGGTGGCAGGCTCCCTACAAGCTTGGCTTTCAGGTCTACCTGGAGTAGGGGAATCTGAACAAATTAGTATGAGTCTGTTGCAGAGCTGCCGAGGGTGTGCCGTGCCTTCCCCGCACCCTCCCCGGGGCCAGGGTAGTGTTTGAGGGACCCCGAAGCTCAGAGCCTCACCGCGGGAAGGCAAGGCTGAGGTTCCCCAAACAACTACACCGGCTCCCTCAAACGCACACCCACACCCCGCTCTCTCTGGGTAGGGTTGTGTGTGCGTGCGCCAGTGTGTTGGGGGCGGGGAACAACACCCTTGCTTTTTCTGCAAAGGGTGGGACCGGAGATAACCTGATCCTCGAATGTGGGTTTTCTGGGGCACCGAGGACTTGGGTTACTCACAATAATAAAATAGAGCCTGCTCCTGAGCTGGCTGGAGGTGGGAATTGGGGGCAATAGGGGCATTTTTTTTTTTTTTCCAAGTGTATTTAGGGAGCTTCTCTTTGGCTCTAGGCCAGCCCCAGTCTGCCTCAACAGATCCGGGGAGGTGGTGTTTAATTAAAAGCTTCGGCTTCCAGAAGAGTGGGCAGGTTTGGAAAGCTGTGCTGGCGAGTGGGTGTGGACAGCCCCTCTTCAGCCGCTGCCTGGCGCCTGGGGAAGCTTTTGTCTGATGAAGTGTAAGGTTTGGAGAGGCCTTGGGCCTCCGACATGGACTTTGAGGAGGAATGCTCAGCTGTCATGCCTTCCTCCTCCTCCTAGAACCGACTGCCACCTCACCCAGGGTGAACTTTGCCAGGGTGCCTGGTCCTGCTCAAGTCTGTTTTGCAATCCTACCAAGCTCGTGCCTTTTGTCAGAAATCCGTGTAGCCTAATCTGTAGCCAGAGCCCGCTCGCCCAGGAATGCCTCTAATCCAGTCGCTTGGAATTAGGTGGATCAGTCTTTTCAAAGGCAGCCTTTCATTATTCTGCCCTCAATGCACACTGAATTACTGAAGTGTCCTTTGCACAGGGATTGGTGTCCCTCCTTGAACGCTGGTATTTATTGATAACTTCAATTCTACCCACCTTACTACAGTCAAAACAAGATTTGGTTTGAGGCACACACTGTTGTGAGGAGGAGGTATTTGAGACCGGCTGGTAAAGCTGCTTGTGTGTTTTTGGAGGAGATAATGATGTTTCCAGTCCCCGAATAGAAACAAGGAATCCAGGGATCTAAACTGATTACCGACGTCAGTCCCTGAGTAATCACACCTGGGGTTGTTGTCTCCTTTTTTTTTTTTTTTCCCCCACACCTGGGGTTGTTGCCTCTGTCTTGTCTTTTTTTTTTTTAAACCTAGATCCAGGCTTCAGTTCTTCCTGGGTGTTTTGAACCTAAAGCCCTTCAGAAGGGACTCCTTCCCAAGGATGAGTCTGCCACCCTCCACCTGCCGTCTGGCTGCCTGGAGTGGGCTCTGCCTAGACATTTGTAGGTGCTTAGGTGGCTTCCCTGAGACTTCAGTGGAAAACCTCTTATCGCTCTGCTTCCTCAGTGTTGACTCTAGTTTCTTTCTCTGGGTGTTTGATAGATTGTTCGCTATCCTGTGGGTAAACATTCACCCTCCCCCATAGCATTTTAGAATCCGGATACAGTGGCCAGTACATTGTGCTTTGGGTTCTGAGGGATTTTAGGCTCTGGGGAGTAGAGGGGTTGGTAATGGCATGCAGGTTGTCTGATTTCTTCCTAAGATTGTTGATGTGTAAATATGCTATATTTTCATTGAGTGTCCTTTAGGAATGGGTTGGGCAGCAATGACTCTTCAAAAGTGACAAGATTCAGTTGGGCTCTGTAGGTTAAGCAGCATGTGAAAATGGACGGGTGGCTTTGTCAGCAAGGAAGTCGGCTTTAGTGTCAGCTGGCACCCTGTCCTGACGACCTTGCCTCTTCTCATCTTTAAAGTCATGGCCAGCTTATCCTTCTTGTTTGCTCTCAGAGAGAGGCCGTTTGGATTGTCCTCTTGGTACCATCTTTAGTTGTTTTTAAGGGATGTTGAGCTGGGGTGAGAAGGGCCAAGAATGTAGTTTTCCGAGAGCATTTGGGATTTCATAATGCACAGCAGCTCAGGAAGTGAGTCGATTTCCTCTTCAGAGGAAATAAGAAGATAACAGAAAGTGGGATAATTTCCATGCCTGCTGCTGCCGCCACCCATCTCCTGAAAGAGAAGAGCCTCAAGACACAGAAAAGCTTGGGCGGGTTCCCTGCTCTCTGCAGAGATCCTCCACTGGGCTGAATCCTGGGCTGTGAGGATTCGTGTTTATCCTTTTTCAGGGGCTAGGGCGAAGAAGAAAATCCTCACTTTGCTTCCATTGGGATCAGGCTCCAAGGAAAGCAGGCAGCAGCTGCTAAAAAATTTATCAATCCCTCGATGAGGAAACTTCTGCTTTTCCCTTCTTTCCACCCTGCTGCGGTGGTGGCCACTAATGAATGTCGGTGTGCAAAATCACTTACCGGCTGTCTTCCCTGGAATCCACGTAAATCACCCCAAAAGCCGCCTGGCGTGCCTCAGTCCCAAAAGGAAAGGGAACTGAGCTTCGAGGGGCTGAGGTTGGGTTATCTGGGGGACAGTGGTCTGGAGGTGACTGCTGACTGACAAGGAGGTCCCAGAACATTTTTTTTTTTTTTTAAATTTCTATCCAAGATCTGGACAGAATTGGCTCTCAGTAGGGGAAACAAATTAGTGTTGTTTGTTTTGAATCATTAAACCAGAATTTGACCGTGTTGCTGTAGTTGCCAAGTCCCAGAGACTTTGCTAGACAAATTTAAGAGTATCTCACCCCGGGGATAGCGGTCTTCTTTTAATAATTAACTTTTATTTATTTATTTTTTTTCAAAGTTGGATGCTAGAAGCAAATCTTTCCTTGTTGCTCAAGCATCCGGATTCTAGGAGCCGAGTTGGCCCTGCTTTGGGGAGACCTTTGCCCTGGGTTCAGGGTTATGTAATATGGCTGGGCTAAAAAAAAAAAAAAAACCACCCAACTGCACCTGAATGGGCCCTTCCATGTGTCGATTTAGACAGGGGTGTCCTGTTACAGACACCTGTGCTGAGCAGAATAGGGGCCTTGTTCCCTTCCTCCTGGCTGCCCCCACCTCCGCTTGCCACCAGAATCCCCTGTCTGAGGTCCTGTCTAAAATTAGAGCTGCTAAGGGGACATCTTGAATTCCACGGCCATCTTTCTGTGGTCCCGAGGCACTGGTTGTCCTCACTCACAGTGAGGTGACAGACAATGTGCTTAGTGGGGACTTCAGGGCACCCCTTTTAGCTGCTGTGGGTTCCTGTAGTAAGAGGAGTTTCACTTCCTAGGCCTTCATGGAGGCCTCCTGTAGAAGGCCTTTTGCCTTGGCCCTGTCCTTGCTCCTTCTGCTGATTGAGTATGGCCCCGAGTGACGAGGACAGTCTGCAGTTTGGTCAGGGGGAGGGCTTCAGTCTTTTTGGACTTTCTCTGCTGCAGAATACAATGTTTTTCTGTAATCAGATGATGAAAAGCCCAGCCAGGTCCTGGGGAGGGGAGTGGGACTCTGAGTAGCTAGAGGCTGACAGCTGTACAAAGGCAGGATGAACAGAGCCCTGTAGAGGACAGATGGGCCCCATGTTGGCTTTTCTCTTGGCAAATGGTTATTTGGCCAGGGTTTTATGCAGCTTCCTCGTTTGGGGCCTGTGGGAGAAGAAGGTAAAGTTGTCATAAAATTGGCAGAGGGAGCTGCCCAGAGAGGGTGCCTCCTTTTGGAGGTTAGGGTCTCTGCTGTGGGGAACAGTCTTCTGGGAGTTTGGGGATGTGCATCTTCCTTTGGAAATGTGTCATTTTGGGGCTGACCTTAGCATTTCTGTGGGGAAAACCCTTCCATGTTCTATTGGGTATAATTGCTTTCCACTTGTTGCTTGATCTCCTGAAACCTTTGTGCTTGGAATTCTGTAATTCATACATGCCCAAGTACAGGAGGAGGCTGTTTCTGGGTCTTAGCTTGCATGGAAGGAAGGCTGAGTTCAGCTCTGGCTTGGTTCAGCAATGGCTTTCCTAGGGTAAATAGTATTCTCTTATGTGGTGTTCCTCCACCAGCTGTGTCTGACCACCATCGCCTCATGGGCTCTGTTTGCACCCCTCATGAGCAGTTGACACTTCCAGTAGAGGCAGGGTCTGCCTTCCACAGGCCCCGCCCATCTCCCCAGCTGACTGACTACTGCCTTCTTGCCCTTTGACCTCTTCTATCTTATCTTGGGCTGTAAAGAAGAAATGGAAAAAGCAAAATTAATACCCATCAGTTGGGTTCCAAAATGCTTGGAAGGTGAAAGGGCTGAAGCTATTGATCCACTAGACGCTTTATCGTCTGTATCTGAGCTGTTTCCATCTTTGCAGGGATGGCTGAGGGCTGGCAGGGTTCCTTCTGTGATGAGAGCGTTGAGAGGCTCCCATTGGGAAATGGAAAAATGAGCTCATTTTGAGTTCCCCATTACTTCTTGAAATCGCCTCCAGGACACTTTCCCACCAAACCCACACCTCTGCGAAAATAAAGAAATGCCTTTTCCCCAGAACAAACGGGAGTCAAAGGACAGGTTTGGATCCAGCCATTTAGCACACCAGGAGGACATCCTCGGGCCCTTAACTGGAACTGGCTGATGCCTTAAGCAGTTTAATTCAGATTTGCAGATTGTATTGCTGATACGGCCTTATTAAATAGTAGACGGAGAGACAAACAGTAAATTAATTGGCGGAGCATTCAGGAAGCCTGTTGAGTGCTGTGGCTTTTCCTTAGAGTGGACTCAGACTTCAGGCTTCATTTGAACATGTGCCACAGAACACAACACCCCCCCCCCAGCCGCAGCAGCACAGACTCTATCCCAAAGCCTCGTGTCCCCCCCCAGCCGCAGCACAGACTCTATCCCAAAGTCTCGTGTCCCCCCCCCCAGCCGCAGCACAGACTCTATCCCAAAGCCTCGTGTCCCCCCCCAGCCACAGCACAGACTCTATCCCAAAGCCTCGTGTCCCCCCCCAGCCGCAGCACACAGACTCTTTCCCAAAGCCTCGTGTCCCCCCCCCCAGCCGCAGCACAGACTCTATCCCAAAGCCTCGTGTCCCCCCCCCCCAGCCGCAGCACAGACTCTATCCCAAAGCCTCGTGTCCCCGCCCCAGCCGCAGCACAGACTCTATCCCAAAGCCTCGTGTCCCCCCCCAGCCGCAGCACAGACTCTATCCCAAAGCCTCGTGTCCCCCCCCCCCCAGCCGCAGCAGCACAGACTCTATCCCAAAGCCTCGTGTCCCCCCCCCAGCCGCAGCACAGACTCTATCCCAAAGCCTCGTGTCCCCCCCCCCAGCCGCAGCACAGACTCTATCCCAAAGCCTCGTGTCCCCGCCCCAGCCGCAGCACAGACTCTATCCCAAAGCCTCGTGTCCCCCCCCCAGCCGCAGCACAGACTCTATCCCAAAGCCTCGTGTCCCCCCCCCAGCCGCAGCACAGACTCTATCCCAAAGCCTCGTGTCCCCCCCCCAGCCGCAGCACAGACTCTATCCCAAAGCCTCGTGTCCCCCCCCCAGCCGCAGCACAGACTCTATCCCAAAGCCTCGTGTCCCCCCCCCAGCCGCAGCACAGACTCTATCCCAAAGCCTCGTGTCCCCCCCCCAGCCGCAGCACAGACTCTATCCCAAAGCCTCGTGTCCCCCCCCCAGCCGCAGCAGCACAGACTCTATCCCAAAGCCTCGTGTCCCCCCCCCAGCCGCAGCACAGACTCTATCCCAAAGCCTCGTGTCCCCCCCCCCCAGCCGCAGCACAGACTCTATCCCAAAGCCTCGTGTCCCCCCCCCCCCAGCCGCAGCACAGACTCTATCCCAAAGCCTCGTGTCCCCCCCCAGCCGCAGCACAGACTCTATCCCAAAGCCTCGTGTCCCCCCCCCAGCCGCAGCACAGACTCTATCCCAAAGCCTCGTGTCCCCCCCCCAGCCGCAGCAGCACAGACTCTTTCCCAAAGCCTCGTGTCCCCCCCCAGCCGCAGCACAGACTCTATCCCAAAGCCTCGTGTCCCCCCCCCCCAGCCGCAGCAGCACAGACTCTATCCCAAAGCCTCGTGTCCCCCCCCAGCCGCAGCACAGACTCTATCCCAAAGCCTCGTGTCCCCCCCCCAGCCGCAGCACAGACTCTATCCCAAAGCCTCGTGTCCCCCCCCCAGCCGCAGCACAGACTCTTTCCCAAAGCCTCGTGTCCCCCCCCAGCCGCAGCACAGACTCTTTCCCAAAGCCTCGTGTCCCCCCCCAGCCGCAGCACAGACTCTATCCCAAAGCCTCGTGTCCCCCCCCCCAGCCGCAGCACAGACTCTATCCCAAAGCCTCGTGTCCCCCCCCCCCAGCCGCAGCACAGACTCTATCCCAAAGCCTCGTGTCCCCCCCCAGCCGCAGCACAGACTCTTTCCCAAAGCCTCGTGTCCTCCCCCAGCCGCAGCACAGACTCTTTCCCAAAGCCTCGTGTCCCCCCCCCCAGCCGCAGCACAGACTCTTTCCCAAAGCCTCGTGTCCCCCCCCAGCCGCAGCACAGACTCTATCCCAAAGCCTCGTGTCCCCCCCCAGCCGCAGCACAGACTCTTTCCCAAAGCCTCGTGTCCCCCCCAGCCGCAGCACAGACTCTTTCCCAAAGCCTCGTGTCCCCCCCAGCCGCAGCACAGACTCTTTCCCAAAGCCTCGTGTCCCCCCCCAGCCGCAGCACAGACTCTTTCCCAAAGCCTCGTGTCCCCCCCCAGCCGCAGCACAGACTCTATCCCAAAGCCTCGTGTCCCCCACCTCTAAGACCCCTTGGAAGGCCTTAGGGTGACTCAGTCTTTGCCTCAGTCCAGCGTGAGGCTGTGTTTTCCCCACTGTGCAGATGTGAGGTTTAAGATCTTATGAGATGCTGTGGAATGCCACCTGGCACATAGTAGGTTCATCATTCATTGCCTTGGTGCACGCGGGCAGGGAGGCACTTGAGAAGGACGTACTGTGTGTACGAAGTGACATCCATCTCTACGCTCACGGTCCACACTGCACATGAGGAACCCAGGCTTGGGGAGATGCGGCGGGCGCCTTGTCTGAGGCCGTGGGGAGGTGGTGTTGGTATTCAGACCTCGCCTTCTTAGGCCCAGAGTGGGAAGTGGGCATATTTCTAGAAGATAGCACCACACTTGCCTGAGCCCACCAGAGGGAGGGGGTCACAGGCAGAACCAGCATCTTCTCTGACCTGGAGGAATGCATCTGAGCCAATGCGTCTGAATGCCTCTAATGCCGCCGTTACCTCTTGGGGAAATGTTTAATTTATGGAACATGGAGAGGTTGTGGCTCACCTCTTTTCCCCACTCATCAGTCATACCGATAGACAGCTTTGTCAGGCCCCTTCCCTGCGGTTCTGTGGGGCCAGGCTCTTGGACACCTCTCTCAGCACTGTCCTCATCCCGGTACAGACCTCTTGGGATCTCCACACTGGGCTGGAGTCAAGGTGTCTGAGGCTGGATTAGTCAGGTTCACCCAGAGTTCACATGACTCCTCAGAGGGAGCCAACTCCTTGCCTCCAGCTCGTTTGGTGTCCAGCCCTGGAACACGCCAGTGACAGAGAGCTTTCCTGTTTCCTGGTAGCCCTCCATCTGGGGCTGGGCTGGGAGAGCCCCTGAAAACATTTAGATGGAGTCTCCAGAAAATCACCTCCGTGCTCTAATTCTTGGCACCCATGACCTTGGTCAGAGTCTAAGGGGGATTTTCTTTTCCTGTCTTGTTTAAGTGGGGGGAAATCAGTCGAGTGCCTTTTGAGCTGTGTGCTTCCTGTGCCCCAGAGAAGGGACAGGCGTGAAATACTGGCTTGCTCAGTGTCAAGGGTGCCTGGGAGCTGGGAGCCGGCAGCAGATACTGTCCGTGACTTTTCCTGTCAACCCGCCATCCACATGACGGGGCTCTGCAGGGTCTGCGTAGAGTAGGAGGTGCCCGTGCCCGTGGGGGATGTGACGGCTCCGGTAAAGGCCACCGAGTGCCCTGGGAGGCCGCTCCCACAGTGTCTGAGTCAGTGCTGTGGCAGAATCCCAGTTGTTAGGATTTTGAAATTCCTGGGTCACCAGGGTTGAGCATCAGGGGCCTTTGGGCTTCCTCCCCTCACGGAGTTAGAGCTATAGCTCCGTCATAGTGTGGCCTTTTCTCTTCTTTTTCTTTAGACAGGGGTCCTCTGTGGCTTTGGAAGCTGTCCTGAACTTGCTCTCGTAGACCGGTCTGGCCTCAAACTCACTGAGATCCGCCTGCCTCTGCCTCCCCAGTGCTGGGACTAAAAGCGTGTGCCACCACTGCCCAGCCTATACCGTGTGTTCTTGATGTCACCCAAACACAGGAAGAACCCATTTAGATCCTTACACTAGGATGTGAATAATCTGGCATCACCTAGTTTGTTCTCAGGATAGTCAAAACAGTAAGTTTTGCTATCAGCGTTTTCATCCATGTTAAACATTAAAATTATAAAAATACAGCGAAACGCTAAATCCAATAAAAGTCAATAAGAGCATGACTAGAATTCTTGGCAGATTTTTACTGTGCTTTAATAGGCCCATCTAGTCTGTCCTTCTGCAGTATGAAAATTGTTAGTATTGCCAAGGAACTGAGTTTTCAGTTGTGTGTACTTTTAGCCAAGCTGTATGGTAATCCTGGTATCTGGGAGCGGAGGAGGAGGCCAGAGCTTCATTCTCACTACTCCGCGGTCTGCCTGAGTGACACGAGGCTCCTTCTCACGAAACAAAGAGCAGCCCCACGGATAAAAGTAAAGAACACTAACAAATTTATAGTCTTGGTTGTGTGAGTTAAAATAGCCGGGGGTGGCCAGTGGCTACGTCACGACCAGCAGTGATCGCACAGACACTAAGTACCCTTGTGTGACAGGACCCCTTCCTGCTCACCTTCTGCCCCTTTCTGGTCGGGATATGACCCTTGTAGATATTCTGCGGCCCTGCTGACGGGAGGAGTCTCAGTTTTCTTGTCTGTAAAGTGGGTGTGATAATACGCCTGCCTCGTAGGTTCCTCATAACCCTTCTGAAGCGAGGTGTGCCCTGTGCGCCCCGGTGTTAACGTGTTCCACTCTGTAGCTTGGGAAGGGGATGGCGATCTAGGTAGGCTTCTCTCTGCTGCTTCAGGCAAACACTGTCTCACCCTTTTGGAACCCATATTAGAAGCTGTGGTGGAGCTTCTAGAAAAGAGAAGGTAAGGGTTTTTGGTTTTTCTTTCTTGCCAAGTAAAGTAACCCTGAGTTCATTACAGCCCTCTAGCCGGGCAGGGTCTGCTTGTAGCCCATTTCTGCACTCGCAGACCCCACCAACCGTTCCGAAGGAGAGGATGACTGGGAGAAGTCTCTCAGAGCTCCTGAGAATGGGGGGGGGGGCACTTGTGTTGCTGGGCTATCTGAGTGAACCCACCTGTCTCTCATGGCTCCTCCCGAGACCTGGTCCTGTTGGGTCCTCCCTCCCTCCCTGCCTGACTGCCCAAAGCTGCCCTCTGGCCTGAGCTTGGTTGGCAGCTAGGCCCTCACTGCGTGGCTCCTCACTTGCCTGCCCCATCTGCCTGTGGAAATCATTCTCACACTTCCATGGTCCTCTTCTCAAGCCTCCCCTGCCTCCTAAGAGCATTTCTGTGAGCGTACCCTTCACAGTCCCATGCCTGCTTTCCCACTTTAAATATACAAATGACTTTGAAGAGCAGCGTGTGTCTGATGAGGGCGGGCTAGGAGAGACGGACCCCAGAACAAGTCTGTTGAAGACCTTGTCCTGAAGTTTATACAAGAGTCCCCGGCAAGACGCAATCAGTACCTCTGATCTCCATTTGGGGTGGGAAGACATTCACAGAATGCCTTTGGTCTGGGTGACACCCAACTGACACCATTTTACTTGTGCAGTAAAATCTCTGTGGCCAGAACTACCAGGCAGTAAGTGTTTACAAGACGGGAGCAGAGGCACAGAGAGGTTTAGCTATTTGTGTAGCAGGGAGGGAGGTAGAGCCCAAAGTTAGGCCCAGGCCATGTGATATCAGCTCCAGGACTGACTGCTCTTCCGGCCTCTCTAGGCTGTCTCTCTCTCTCAGTGTGGCATTTCAGAACTCCTTTCGTAGACTGTGGTGGGCACATGCCATCGTCTTTGATGGTTTCACGCACAGAATCTGCCCCTGTGCTGCTTCAAGAGGCTTTATGGGGTGGGGTGGGGTGGGGTGGGGTGGTGGGACAGTAGCTCAGCAGATGAGAGAGCTTGCTGTGCAAACATGAGGAGCAGAGATTGAGGTCTAGCACTCACATAAAACACTTCTCACTCCTGTAACCCCAGAACTATCGGAGGCAGAGAGAGTCAGACACCCAAGATCTCCCTCTGGCCTCTTTGTGTTCATGTACCGCATGCATACGTGTACAGCATCCTACACGCACAAGCTTTTGGGGGTTCTCAAGGGAGGGGCAGGACCCCGTAATTGGCCTGAAATTGAACAGTTACCCATCTTTGGTGCCTCTACCTTATCAGCAGAGAGACAAGGGTGGGAGGGAATGGAGTCCAGTGTGGCCCACCCCAGGACAGGCACAGCGCTCTACTTGAACCCGCTGAGTGCCAGCCAGGAATGGGGAGACCCTTGGCAGTGTGGTGGATTGGTTTCCAGGGGCACGAAAATTGCATTCTGAAGGCAGGGTCCTTGCAGCCCAGCCTGCTGCCATTAAGGAAGTCTTTGAGTTGGGTTTAATGGTCATTCTTTGTTTTGAAGTGACTGTTTACTGAACCTTCAAAGCCAGTGCCACAGCAGGATGTGATATGGAGCCTGAATAGTTGCATCAGACACCCAATAGGAAGCAGGTAGTGAGGAGCCTGGCCAGGGGCAGCCCATGGCCGAGTGAGTGCTGAGCAGGAGCCATTGCAGGGAGGACTGGGGTCATTCTGCAAGCAGGAGACCTGCAGCCCCTTGGAACCTGGTCCCTGGGGGACTTGGCCGTTTGATGTTGTGCTGGCCCTAATTAGGAATACCCTAATTAAGAAAGAGGAGGCAGTTTTTTTTTTCCCTAAAAAAAGAAAAAAAAAAAGCAAATGTTTTGAGAACATTTCTTGAGGGATTACTTCTGAAAGATTGTATAAGTTACATCAAATTAATGGGAGAAAACCTAGAAACTTCAATTAAGTCAAGTCACCCATCAGCACCAATTACAAAGTGGGTTATGTACTCAGGCTCACAAAAGCCCAGACAATCAAAGGGGCCGTGAAACTTCCCTTTTCACCCGCTCCTCCTTTTCCCATGTGTGGAGTTACATAAGCTGCGCCAGTTTCCATGATGGCTGTGGGACTCCATTTTGTGTGTCTGTAGTCAGTTCCACTGGGGACACATGCTTGAACACCTACTGTGTGCCAGGGACACCTTGAACTGCTAGGGACATAGAGCAGCAAACAAAATGGACACAGCTTTCTGCCCCTGGGACCTACGGTCTGATGGAGTGGGTGACAGATAAGGGATCGGTAAGTGGCACCAGTCAATTCTCAACACAGATTTCTTTTTTTTATTTGCTTTATGTTCATGGGTGTTTTGCATGCCTGGTACCCTGGGAAGAGGGTATTGGATCCCGTGGGACCGGAGTTATAGACGGTTGTGAGTCCCTACGTGGGTGCTGGGAATTGAAACTGGGTCTTCTATAAGGGCAACAATTTGCCTCTAACCATTGCACCATCTCTCTAGCCTCAATGCGGAAAGGAATTCATGCAGTGGCACGTCAGAACAGCACGTCTTAGAGTGGTAAGGGACAGCCTCATGGGAGGGGACATCAGTGACAACTACTATCAGCTTGTGCAAAGGCCCTGGGGTGGCTTGCTAGCCTCTTACCTGCTTCTGGGCTGGGCCAGTTGTTCACTGATTGAAGCCCGTTTCTGCAGCTTTGTGATCTTGGAGGATTTATCTGCGGCCTGAAGGAATGTGCTTCTCGAAGCTTCTGGAACCGAATGTCTCACAGAACACGTCTCTGCTTACATTCCTTCATGTTAGCGCTCAGCTTCTGGAGTATTTCGAAAGATGTTGCATGTGGATGTTAGTGCCAGGAGGTTGCTGAGTTCTGTTTCCGCTGGCTTAGGGGGAGGACTTGCCATCTTATCTCCTGCTGTGTTCCTCCGGCCTGCTGTTTTGAGAAAGCCAGAGTGTCTTCCCTGGCAGATTCCAAGGCCCACCCTTAAATTCTTTGTTGATCTGGGGTGGGGCTCAGGAATTTGCCCTTTTAGCAAACCCTTGCCCATTCTCTCTAGGTTTGGTAGGATTGCAGTAGGGGTCAGTAGGAGGGGCTCTCAGGTCGCCCTGGCCTCCAGAGGCGTCCTCTGTAGTTCATGAAGCAAGAGGTTCTCTCTTTGTTTCATTCCACTATGGATATATCTGGAATATATTCCAGGTGGATGTATTGAGTCACGCTAGCCACGACTTTGGGGAAGTGCTTCCCGTCTTTCTGCTTTCTTTCCCTTTTTGCTGGAAAATTTTCTTCTTCCCCATTCGAGAGCCTGGTGAGGCATTACCCCATTTGGGGAACTCCCACCAGCTGCCCCCTAGTCTTTCCAGCTCGGAGAACACTGAGGTTCTGAGGCCTCGGGATCAGTGGTTACCACTTCAGCCTTCCTAGACCCAGCATGTTAGTGTATTGATGGCTCTAAGTGCCTGCACATAGTAGGTGCTCATTTAATGAGCTGTTCAGTCAGGAAGGGCCATCTTATGTTGACTCTCGAAAGCTGAGCTCTTGGAGCTACTCACCCTTTCAAGCTCCCTAACCATCCTGTGGGGCAGGAACTTGTCATTAGCATCTTTTATAGATGGAGGCCAAGTGGTACCTGGTGATGAAGTCACCGCCTCTAGGGTCTCTCTGAACAGATCTGAAGCTGGGCCAGCCAACTCTAGTCATGCTCAGACTCCTGAATGTGTTTGTCTGTCCAGGCCCTCTGACCCTGCATGGATGATAGCTGGTGAAAACACATGCATGCATGTGTGCATGCGTGCACACACACAAGTATTGTAAAAAGAAGCATAGCACCTTTTCTAGTCCACCTGGGGCATCGTTTCTGGAAGCTTGGGGTAGGAGTTGGGTGATGGATGAGGTGAAGCCTGCCCCATATGAAACTGGATTCAGCACACAGCGTGGCCAAGGCTAATCCCTGGGTGGGTTTGATGAGTTCACGAACCTGTGCCCGCCTCTGGGAGGGCTCTGGGAGGGGCGGGCACACATCAGTGTTAACTAGTGAGGGGAGCAGGCTGGCAAAGATCAAAGGCATTTAGGAGTTGGTTGGTGCCTGCGGGAAGGAGGTGGATGAGCGTGTGTGTGTGTGCGAGTGTGTACGTGAGTGTGTGTGTGAGAGTGTGTGTGTGCGAGTGTGTTTGTGGGCTCGAGTGTGTGTGTGTGAGAGTGTGTGTGAGTGTGTACGTGAGTGTGTGTGAGAGAGTGTGTGTGTGTGAGTGTGTGTGTGTGAGTGTGTACGTGAGTGTGTGTGTGCGCGAGTGTGTGTGAGTGTGTCCTTGTCCTTGTAGGCACATGAGTTGTGGTGTGTTTTGCTTGTCATCCGGTTGGATGTTGACGGACAGGAATAAGAGAATGGAGCAGCAGCTCTGGAATGCGCGGTGAGGTTCCACGAGGCAGGCAGGCGTTATCTGGGGAAGGCTCCATGGCGCACAGACATTTCATAGGAGCTCTAGGTACCAGCACTGAAACCCTGTGTTAGGTGCTGTAATGATGATTTCTCATTTTGTCTCAATTGGAGAGTCGGCCAGGTGAGCTGATGAACCAGTCTCCACCAGTCTGAGGATCTGGACAAATGTAGCAGCAATTCATACAGTGAGGGTGGGAAACTATGAATTCACCAGTATAAACCATAAAGGGTGTTTTATTGGGGTTGGGCTTACGCAGGTAACAACAGTGTGTGACTGTCGGACATCCCTGCTCTGCTTAAAGGATGCAGACAGAGCCTCTCCCAGGGGGCTCCTGTCCCCTGATCCTCTGCCTTAAATGGCTCATGTCCTCACCTGTAACCACACCTAAAAGGCGTGGCCACTGTTCCGGGTTCTCAGGGCAGACCCTCTGACTTTGCACAAGCCGCTCTTTCTGCATCTTATTTCTCATAGAAAGGACGTGGTACATGCCCAGCACGCGCCTCTCTCCCTACGGCGGCTGTGGAGTCCTTGGTGCTCTCTTGGTACTGCCTCCACACACCAGGTTGTTCTGATGTCCTGCACGGTCTTTCTAGACTCCTAGGTGGCTGGGTGGGTGACCCCTTTGAAAACTTTCTCAGGCACTGTAAAGTACACAGACAGCCACTTGCTTGCCCTCTGGTGGGAGGCACTGTCTTAAATAATCATTGAAAAATAGCAGAGGAGTGAAAAATCTAAAAATCTAGAGGTGTGTGTGTGTGTGTGTGTGTGTGTGTGTGTGTGTGTGTGTGTGTGTCCAGGTGACTTGGAGAATCTGAAAGGAGAAAAAGAAGAGTTCTGTTTATAGAGAGAAATCTGGAGTGTGGGAACGCACATGCTACAAAGGGTAGAAAAGACATACAGTGCAGGCCACTGTAACCCCATCCCTCAAGCGGTAAAGGCAGGAGCATCACAGGCTCACCAGCCTAGTCTTACAAACGAGTTCCAGGCCAGCCTGGGCGTCAGGGTGAACCCTTGTCTCAGAAGGAAAACAGACATAACTGATACTTGTAGTTATGCAGCACAGTGCAGACGTCCTGGTCTGGCCGAGGCTGTCCTACGGAAGTTTCCACAGCTGTAGATCTTTCCAGTATGTGGACACGGCGCCTTTTATTTCCTTGTAATTTAAATTTAAATAACCCTCGGTCCCTAGTGGCAGCCCTGTTGAATAGTTAGACAGACAGACAGACAGACAGATGGCTTGCTTGCTTTCTGGGAAAAGTACCTAAAAGCCAAAGCACATTTGAGGATACGGTTGGCATATTTGTTTAGCTTTCCTCATTGTTAAGTGGAGACATGCCCACATGTTTGAAAACACCCTGAGATCTGACCTGGCAGTGCGGGTGAAAGGAGAGCTCGGTGTCCTTGCTTTAATTAGAGCAGAAGAGCTTGAGAGGCAGCAGCCTGTGAGGGGGCCGCTGGATGGCGCCCGCTGGATGGGGTGTGCCTTCCTTCTCACAGACGTATTTATTGCTGGTGTACTTGGGCAAGTGCGTGAGGGTGGGCGGGCAAGGAAGCAACAACCATTGATTATCCCCAGGCTGTCATCCACCTGATGGACAGGGATAATTAGTGGATTAGGCAAGTCCCATTCAGAAAATAAAAGCCCAGGGCTGGTGCTTATGATGGATGGGTTCACCGGGCGCCTTTCATCTGAGGCTCTTGGGAGACCTGTATCTTTCACGCAGGCCAGGGTGGGGATGTTTGAATCTGAGGACAGAGCTCTGGCGGGCATTCCCGGGTCCTGGCCCTAATTATGCACACCCACTTCTGGAAGCTGAATGCATTCCTGAATCCAGAGATGCTTAGCTTGGGCCAGGAGGGCCAGGTCCTACTCCACGCTTCTTTGCTTTTTATCTCCCTGGAGGCTGATGCTTGGGTGCTGACTAGCCCAGAGAGGCTACAGAGATCCATCCCAGTGCCCACGGATAATCTGAGGATGAGAAAGTCACTCCCTTCATACAAGTGACAGTGTGTCCAGTGTGGTCCAGGCGTTTCTCTATACAAAGGGGGTTTCTTTGACTTGTGCTTGCTTTTTCCATGGCATGTGTAGAGTGACAGACACACAGTTCTGTGCAGGTGTTGCTGTGTTTCTGGAGCGTTGTGTCTGTTCTGCCTCAGCTCCTGAAGGACACACATCAAAAGCAGGGCCTAATGGCTAGCTGTGTCACTTTGTCACACTGGCCTGAGACCTGAGGCTGGGTCTGTTCCTCAGGCTGCCTTGACTCAGGGACACGTCTGCAGTTAGAAAGACCTGGTGTCTGTCAGATAGTTTTTACCTTTCTCTGTGATTCTGGGCCTTAGTTTCCTTATACACACAATAATAGTATCCACAGGCTTTGCTACATGCATGCAATGCCATGCCACTGTGTTCTAGGCTGAACTACTCAGCAAGTATTCCATGGCAGTCAGGTTATACATGCCACTGCCCAGGGTCCCCTCCCCCCTCAGAGCAAGGGAAGCAAACTCTGCATTTTTGCCAACTCTCCAGGGTCAGGTGCACATCAGATACTATTCGGAAAGTGCAGATGCAGATAGATGCCTGGTGCCTAGCAACTGTTTAGAAAGTGCTGATGTTCGATGCAGCTGTCTCCTCCAAAGGAACACCGGACCTATATCTGGTCCTACCTGCCTTGCATTGTCTGAGCTGTGACTGCTGGACAACCAGGCTCTGTCTGGCCCCTTCTGGGCAGGACAAAGGTCTTTGAGCTGGAACCCACTTCCTGACGGCCTGTCCCTGCTATTGAACTCCTCCTCCTCCTCCTCCTCCTCCTCCTCCTCCTCCTCCTCCTCCTCCTCCTCCTCCTCCTCCTCCTCCTCCTCCTCCTCCTCCTCCTCCTCCTCCTCCTCCTCCTCCTCCTCCTCCTCCTCATGAGACCCCTCCCCAGCTCTCCTGGTTCCTTCCTCTTATGGCGCTGGTTTAGCCACAGCCCCTGCCTTTCCCCGACCCTTGAATGGTGATGTGCTATCGAATTCCTTCAGCTGTCCCTCGATCTCGGCTGTCACAGTGAGGCCAGTGTGGGAGAAGCAGTTGGTACATTATTTATGGAGCACGGGTAACCAGCCATGCTGAGGAATTGCGCTGTTTGTCTGACGACACCGAGTGTGGGGTGTCGTCTGTCCCCTGTTTAATATAGAGAACACTATCGAGTGAGGCCACCCCAAACCAGAGTGCCTGTTGGCTGACGTCTGTGTCCTGCTCCTGTATTGGGTGAATGGATTCTTAGCTCCTGGCTTGGGACAAGTGGAGGTAGAGGAGGGAGGGGAGGGAGGGGAGGGAAGGGGAGGAGAGACTCTGCCTTAAGGGTGGATGTGGAGAAGGCAGTTTTCAGACTGACTAGGGGCCACCACAGATTTGAAGGGGAAGGAGATTTAAGAAGCCCTCCCCCTAAAAAGGAGAGAATGGGACTTTATTCTCTCCTTTCCCAGAGGGACCAGGCTGCTCCCAGGTATGTGACCTGCGAGTCAGGTTTGCATATAACCTGGCCAGCTCAGAACTGATGTCACCTGTCATCACAGTGAAGGCCACCCTGGCTCCCTCTGCTGTCCCGTCTGAGGTTCAGCCCTGGACTCTGCCCTTGAAGACTGCCCTCAGCAACCCTATCCATCCTGCCCAGTTTTGCTCCTATTCAGCAAAATGGCAGCTTGTCAGTGTCCCTTGGGTGCCGTGTCCCCTGCCAGCTGCGTCTTCCTGATGCCCGTCACCATACCGGCAAAGCCCCTATCTGCCCTGTCAGACCCTCCCTCCATGAGTCTTTTGTCTGTCCTTGTCTCATGGTTTAGAAGGGAGGGACAGACCCTGGCTCATGCTCATATGTTGCACTGAGCCAAGGGAACGGGCACAGCTGGTCTTGTAGGGTAGGTGACAAGGAGGTATGGCACAGACTGTTCTGGAAGAAACAGCCTTTGTGTTGGGGAGGGAGTTTTGAGGAGAAGACAGCCATTGGGTAGTGTTTGTGGAGCATCATGGGAACCTCATTAGGTGGCTGCGTGAGGTCATGTGATCACAGAGGACCCAGTCTCCTGTCCCGGGTATTTTGATTAATAACCATGTTTTCTCTCCTTTGCATAAGCAGGGTGCTTTCCTCTTTCTCACCTGGTGTGATCTGAGTTCAGTGTTCAAGGCTTCCAAAGCCTCCCCCAGTCCTCTCAGGCCTCAGGTGGCTGCTGGGGAGGAGGGTCTGGAGGGTCTGCTGGGGAGGGAGGAGGGTCTGGGGGGTCTGGTTTGCCTGTGAATGGATGGAGAAACGGTGTTGGATGAATTTTTTTTTTTTTGATCAAGGTGTATGAAGTGCTCCTATAAGCCCCCTAGTGAGTGAGTGAGTGTGTGCGCGTGCATGTGTATGTGTGCATGTGTGTGCGCGTGCGCATGTGTTCGTGTGTGTGCACGCGTGTGTGTGTCCTTCCCGAAGCCCCAGGAGGCAGGCATTCTCCAGGCTTTTCCACTGTGCCCAGACACTGGTGGGAACACCTGAACCCAGTATCACCGTCTTTGGTTGGTGTAGACCAGGACGTGCAGGCCTGCTGGGCCTTGCTCCCGCAGGTTCTGGGTGCGTCCAGGGTCCTCTGAAACCTGAGCATCACCTTCCAGTCTTGCTGCAGTTGCTTCCACTTTTTGTAGTAAGATTCCTTTCCTGTGGGTAGAAACCTTTTTCCTGGAAAGAGACATAAAAAATCTGGTACAGCCTGGCGTCACCTTGCTTTCAGGTTTTTAATAACATTTACTCCTTTTTTTTTTTTTTCAGTGAGGTTTTTGTTTTCTGTTCTTAGAAGTTTTTTTCCTTTCCTCCCTCTTTTCTTTTTTCCATTAAATTGTAGATTGCCTAAAACAGGTGGGTTTGACACTCTGATAGCTCCCCAAATAGCATTCACTCAGGAGACAGGAGAGTGCTGCTTTTGGCAGCCTTCTTGTGGCTGGGTGGGCGTTCGTGGGTGGGAGCCGTTTGATGAGAAAGGGGACCCTCCTTCCTTCTTTCTTTTCTTCTTTTTTTTTTTTTCTAATTTGGGAACGGTTGAAGTGGGGCTCCAGGTAGGGGCGATTAGAAAGTCTCCATCCCCCATCCTTGGGAATTGAACTTAGGGCCTCCCACACACTGGGTGTACTCTCTACCACTGTGCTGTACCACTCCCCCCAACTGGAGAGTGTGTGTGCGTGCACACACACTCACTCACACACACACACTCACACTCACTCACACACGCACACGCGTGCACACACAGACACACACTCACACTCACGCACACACTCAAACACTTTCACACAGTCACTCACACTCACACACTTACACTCACATACTCACAGACACTCACACACACACTCACACTCACACACACACTCACACACTCACACTCACACTCTCTCACACACACACTCACACACACACTCACACACGCTCACACACTCACACACACTCACACACTCACACTCACACTCTCTCACACACACACACTCACACACTCACACACTCTCACACACACACACACACACACACACACACACACACACACACACACACACCACGAGTTTTGTCTTGGTTTGAGCTGTGGTCCTCACGCATGCTGATCTGATTTGCAGCAAGTTCCTCATTGTTTAGGGTCAGGGACACTGTAGACATAGCTGCCTCAGTCTGTTCTGTAAAGCTTCTCCAGCTACATTTTACCTCCCAACCTGCCTGATTCTGCAACTGGGACTAGGGATGAGGGATCCCAGCCGGCACGGCCTTTGCCGGGGCTTCTGGTGAGCATCCTGAAGGGAGGAGCTCGCTCGGAACCTGCAGATGCCAGGATCCATCGCCTGAAACACGGCCCTTTCTGTGTGCACACACTGCGCTTACCCCCTTTTTATGTGTGACCTCATTTGTCTGTACAGATTTCCTGAAATTTCCTGAGCGTGCCCATTGAAAGCCCACAGACCGTTGGTTTGTAGTGTGTTCTAAGACTCACACGACATTTCCACACCTTTCTGGGGAGCTTTCATCACCTAAGAGAGAAATTCCCTGTTAGCTGCCATCCCCCCTCGGTGCGCACTCCCCACGGCTCCAGGCAGGCCCAGAACTGCCTTCTAGCTGTTTCCCTCCCTGTGTGATTAAATATCCTTGACCAGCCCCACTCACACCCCTGTTTCCCCCCCCCCCCAGGATCAGGTGCTTTAGGGTCATACTGGCAAGAACACGTGGGGTTCCTCTTTCCGTATCTTATTTCCTTTAGTAGCTTCGTCAGGGTTGTTGCCGTGATAAGAGGAGCAGTTTTCCGTGGTGCAGATAGACATTTTCTGTAGCCACCAGCAGCGGATGACACGCAGCTTGATGCCTTGTGTTAGCCATTGTGAGTAGTGCTGCAGTAAACACAGGAGTGTGGGTGTCTCCTTGGTCTCCTCTAGTCCCCAGACCGACCCCATGGTGTCTTGATGCAGAGGCCAGTGACTGTGATGTCACACAGCACATGGGAGGATCAATTGAGGCGGTTCCCAGGCTCCTGGTCCCTGTTCTCTCCAGTCTGTTGGTGTTAATGGTGGTGCTCCTCCTAAGGGTGGTGTAATTGTCCCACTGCTGGTCTTAAGCAAAAGGCAGTGATGTGACCGAGTCGGTTTAATTATTATCATTATAGGGAAACGGGCCCTGAAGGGTCCAGTGATTTCCCCCAGTAAATTGCTGGCCTGGCTAGGTGTGTGCCTTGGCCTCTGGCTAATCCAGCGTGTTGCATGTTGTCATTTAGTATGCTCCAAATTCTCTCTCTCTCTCTCTCTCTCTCTCTCTCTCTCTCTCTCTCTCTCTCTCTCTCTCTCTCTCTCTCTCTCTTTAACTTTTGTAGATATCCCAGGGTGACCTGGAAGTCACAGTGTGGCAGCTCTCCCTGACTGTTTTCCAAGTGCTGGGGTTATAGGCAAAAACACCACACCTGGCCTGATTCCACGTGGTAAATCTTGACCAGCTAGGAGCTTGGGTGGAGAAGAGCTGTTCTCACATCTGTTCCATTTCGTAGATGATGGTGGCACCTCCAGCTGGAAGCTGCTGGCACTCCTCTAAATGTGCCCAGGTTTCTCTAGAATCTTCCTATCAGGCCCAGAGGAATAGTAAACATGGGAAGTCAGTAGATTGGTATCTTGGTAGGCCTGCAGTACTGTCTGAATACCCTCCCTCCTCCCTCCCTCCCTCCTCCCTCCCTCCCTCGCTCCCTTGCGCGCGTGCGTGTGTGCTTGTACGCGTGTGTGGTGTAGGCAGGCCAGAGGACAGATATCCTGAGGTTTTCATGCTGTGGCCCTCATGCTGTGGTGACCCCCAAACGTAAAATTATTTAATTGCTACTTCATAACTGCAGTTTTGCTACTGTTACGAATAGTACTGTAAATATGTCTGATATGCAGCTCCCGTGAAAGGGGTTGTCCCACCCCAAAGGGATGGAAACCCACAGGTGGAGAAACACTGTCCTAAGATAGCGTCCTCAGGAATGCTCCCTGCCTTGTTGGAGGCAGGATCTCTTGTTGGTTGGGCACTAGTTAGGCTAGGAAGCTGGCCAAAAGCCCCAGGGACTGTGCTGTATCTGCCTCCTCAGTGCTGGTATTACAAGCACATGTCACCACACCCTGAGTTTTATGTGAGTTCTGGGGCCCAACGAGGTCTAGTCCCCCTGGCCTTTGCTTTTATTGAGACATCATCTACTATAGTGCAGGCTGGCCTTGAACTTTCTAAGAACCAAGGCTGGCCTTGAAATCCCAAGTGCTGGGATTACAATTGTATACTACTATATGACAGGCTCATCTGTTTATACTTCAGTTCTGTTGTTGGGTTGAAGACCTCCCCAGGGGATAGACACAGTAATAAGGATCATGAGTCAATACCGTGTGTAGCTGTTGCTTGGCATGACTCAGATGTAGCTGCCAAAGGGCCTCTGCCATGGGCCCTGGTGCAGCTTAGCATTCCGTGGGAGCAAATGGCGGAGATGAGACCAGGCAGGACCCAGATGCACCATTGCTGAGCAGCTGGGTGTGAGCTGGTGGCATATGCAAAGCAGACTGCAGGGCTTGGCCTGGTAGGAAATTCATGGTGTAATTGTTGCCAGAGCCTCTAATTTGCTCTTAAATTTTTTTTAATGTAATGGCTTTATTGTTTTCATTAAAATGATACATGCCATAGAGGAAAGTACAAAGAAGAAAGTAATGTGTTTGTCCGTCTTAGCTCCCGGAAGTAACCCATTTTAATCAAAAGACAGGATTCTGTGTATCAGTTTCATGCAGAACCGATGGCTAGAGAGATATATAAAAAGGTATTTTTTTTTTTTAAACAGGGTGTTAACTCTTATGCATATAAGTTTTAAAATAAAACATTTTTCTTTCACCAGGTGGTGGTGCACACCTTTAATCCCAGCACCTGGGAGGCAGAGGCAGGCGGATCTCTGAGAGTTTGAGGCCAGCCTGGTCTACAGAGCGAGTTCTAGGACAGGTTTTTACAAAGCCATACAGAGAAACCCTGCCTTGAAAAACTAAAAAGCCCAAACAAACAGCCATTTTCCTTTCGCGTGTTGGGAGGAAGTGACTACAGAAGTAACCCGTGGAAACGGCTGCCTCCTGACAGCTTTCTTTACCGGGAGAAAGGGTTTCAGGCGTCCCTTTAAGACACTGTTCCTAACTGGGGACGTGTGGTGGTGTCTGGAGGTAATTTCGTTTGTCATAGGAGGCGTTGGGGGCTTCTGGCATGTCTGTAGCGGGCAGAGGTGCTGCTCACTGTGCTGCGCTGTACATGAAACACCACGCCCCGATGCTGTGGTGGGAGGGAGTACCAGGGCTGCGAAACAGCAGTAAGGGAGGGAGAAGTGATCCCTGACAGCCATCTGGAGGGTGACAGCAAGGCCTTGCCCAGCTGCCGTTTTACACAGTTTTGGTTTGACATCTGTACTGAAAGATGCAACGATTAATTCAAGTTTCTCCTTTCTCCTCCTAGCAACAAAAACAAGAGGTGGCATATTTTTACCTTGTCAAGATGCGTAACGTTTGTATTCTGATCTGCCCTGTGACCGTGGGGTGAATGATTTGGTGCCATACAGCATACCCCCTCCCCCCATGTTTTACCTTTACTGGGTTTGACTGGAGTAAAGGTAAACAAACCACCTGGGTGGATTGCTGCTTCATCTCAGTATCTGTGTAATGAGTATGGGAGGCGGCAGACTGCATCGGTCAGACCCACACCATCTCCTTTGCCTTTGTGTCTTAGCCCTGTACCCAGGAGGAGGAGACCTCTTGCACTGTTCATGGACGCAGTGGGGATGTGCCGGGCCTCTTAGAGAGGTGGATTGGGCGTCAGATAGTCAGGAGGGAGGAAAGATGGTCAGTGTTGAGTCTAAGGGCTTCTGGAAGGTTGACCCTAGGGCCCAGTGAACATGAAGGACAGCTGGCTTGTAGGCAGCCCAGGGGTGGGATGGGTCCCGTGCTGTCTGAGGTTTGCTGGGGAACCGCCTGTTGCCGTAGTGAACATAGATGTTAAACATTGCCTGGGTGGCTATTTTTAGGTTATTTTCCAGCCTTGGGATTCGGACAGGCTGATACTGTTTGCCGACAGCCACCTGTCCTAGGGAGGCGTTTTGGTCACCCAGCTCCATCCTCCAGCTGTGTGGCACAAAGACCAGCAAGGACAAAGCCAGATTGCACACACAGGTGACCCAGGAGAGAGCCTCAAACATCCTGTATTTTTAAAGTTTGGACCCACTGTACATAGACCGACTCTAAGGTGTAGGTATTAGAGTTTGTGACACTAGTTCCCATTTGGTGTCTGTGGCTGTTTGCAATCTGGATAGGGTACATCGGAACCGGCTCCTGAGACATTGCCTGTGTAAGTGGTATATGCCCTGCAAAGGAGAGTCGCATCTGCCCGCGGCTCCTTGCGTGGTTGGAATTGGGCGTTTGGCTCATCTCACTGTGACTGATTGCTGGCTTTGTTCTGTCCTAGGGGAGCTATCCAGTCTGGGAAGATTTCATAAACAAAGCCGGAAAGCTGCAGTCCCAGCTGCGGTAAGTAGACACGTGCACTGTACATGAACGGGCGACATCCTTAAGACAGGGAGGAGGGGGTCAGCACACACATCTGGGCTAGGTTTAGATGTGTCACAGATTGAGTTCATATTAACCTGCTTTCCCCTGCCCCTACCACCCCAGTCCATGTGTGACATTGGACTCATTTCTCCTCTGCCTCCTGCCACAGGAATTTTCAGAGTTAATGGGTGAGAGGGGTCTTGATGAGATGGTGGGAATGTTCTGGAGTTGGAGTGTGGCTCCCTGCAAAGCTCTATCTTTACTAAAAGCCACCGAGATAAGTATGCCCTTAGACACTTAGAAGAAGTAAATTTTATGGTATGAAAGTTATGCCTCACCAGGTGGCGTGACACACGCCTTTTGATCCCAGCCCTCAGGAGGCAGAGGCAGAGGCAGAGGCAGAGGCAGAGGCAGAGGCAGAGGCAGAGGCAGAGGCAGAGGCAGGCAAATCTCTGAGGCCAGCCTAGTCTACAAGACGGCCAAGGCTACACAGAGAAACTTGGTCTTGAAAAAACAAAAGTTATGCCTCGGGCCGCTTAAACACGATTTGCTGTTGCTGCCTGTCCTCTAAGAAGCCGTATTGCCTAGTGTGCCCGTTCCGTTTTCGTTTGCTGGGATTCATGCTGCCGCTGTGACCCGTGGAAGTCCGAGTAGGAAGAGGGATGGCTGTGCTTAGTGGGTACTCCAAGAACCGCGGGACACTTGAAATGGATATTTGGGTAGTCCTCGCTGGTGAAGTCTGGGGGATGACTGGTTTGAGGTGGGCAAGAATGGAGGAAAGGGTAGAGCAGTAGTTTGGGGGTGCTCCAGGAAGAAGCCACATGGGTGGTCGACAGATGGGACATTTCTGAATCCGCGCATAGCAGAGGCTACTGCTCAGAGCTGCTGCCACGGGACTAGAGGCACACAGCTCCCTGTGGCACGGAAGAATGAGGCAGGAGTGCACGGGTTTCCTGCAGCTTCAGTTGTGGGGGATCTTTGCAGCCTTGTATGTGACCCCCAAGTAGACACTGGACTCTGGATATGTGCCCTCTCCAGCTGTTGGGTCCTAGACCATCTCCCTGCCTTCTGCCTTGCTGGGTCTTCTGGGTTTCTGAGGTCCTCACCAGCCACCCGTCATGGGGCTGCCTTGGCCTTGTGGCCCTGTTTACCCACTGTTCCCTCTGATGGTTGGGCGGGCTTTTGGTACAGGCCTGGAGATTTTTCGTTAATTCGTTCTCTTTGCCCTTTGGTGGTGAGGTTGGTAGAGTGTGCAGTAATGAACTCACTGCTTGTCTGGAGAAAGTAAAGCTCAAGGAAGACGTCTCAGGCCCCTCCCCCCCAGGTCTTATGAGGCCAGGGACATTTCTTCATCAGTTTACCAAACTCCAGCACCTCCCTGAGAGTTGATGTTTGTCGGGGGGAAAGGCTGCAGAAGCAGCACTTTCTGTCCCGGATGTTTAAAAGCTGAACCTTTTCTTTAGCTCTTGGTGGTTTCGTATTTGCTCTTGGTCCTGAGATGACGTCAGAAGGCACAGTGTGACTGTCATTAGAAAGCTCTTAATTCCTCAGTATTGACCTGCTTCCTAATTTGCGATGGCGTTCCAGTGACTATAGCGGACAAGGCTTGTCTACAGCTAGCTCATAAAGTGTAGTTGATTGGCACTGAGTTAGATGAGAATAAATCAAGCTGGCTTGTTAGATATTAATCGTAAGTCAGCATGAGCTATTTATAATAAGTCTCAGGATGTTTGATAAGACAACTTTTCCAGTGTTTGCATTTGATATCAACACTTTAAAGATATGCTTTGGAGTGTGTGTGTGTGTGTGTGTGTGTGTGTGTGTGTGTGTGTAGGTGGAGGGAGGGCTATTGTTTAGAATTGAGCAGATACAGTTTTTTCCCCCCTTTTTCTTTTCTGGTCTTTTGAGACTGAGTTTCTGTGTATCTTTGGCTGTCCTGGAACTCACTCTGTAGACCAGGCTTGCCTTGAACTCAGAGATCCACCTGCCTCTGCCTCCCAAGTGCTGGGATTGAAGGTGTGTGCCACCACATCTGCCTAGATCAGTCTTGATGTATTAAAAGTATCAGGCCTCCTCATTTTGAAATGTGGCATTACGGGGACCGTATCCAGAACTTTTCAGAAACCCTTTGTTCCCTAGACACTGTTGCTACAGTTAACGCAGTTAATTCAGACCATTTCCTTTTCTATTTTCCAGTCTTGATTCTTTTTTTAGTGACTTTGCCTTCTGAGGGAGGGGCCTCAGTAGAGACTGAGTCCCAGAACAAACACCTGAAAGCTTTAGTGTCAGGCTTTGATACTTGTGTGATGGGGGCGAGCCTTGCTGGCTTGTCACAGAGCAGCCTGGATGGTGGCCGTTCATGGCTCATGGTTCACAATGGTGTAGGCTGGGCATGCCCAGTGCATCCATCCCTAGCGCTTAAGGGAATGCATCAGCATTAAAAAAATTCCCAGGGCAGGAAATGAGCCTTAATTCTAACCATTGTTGCTTTTAGGACTTCAGAAGATACACTTGAGAGAGCGTCCTGAGCTGAACAAATAAAACAAAACAAATGGCACCCCAAGCCAGTATCTTAGCCTCGTGACAGTTGGGATTAGGGAGCAAAGCTGTGCCGGGCTTGCAGTCTGTGCTGCACAGGGTTGAGTCACATGCCCGGGCATCAGGCATTCTGGTATGAACTAGTGATGCCTAAAATGTCTTTCAACGCATAGTCTCAGTATTTGGGCAGTGAATTGTTGAACTTTCTGCTCTCCAAGATTTGGTTTCCTGCTGGTTCATGTATGCATGTATTACTTTCCTATGTCCATACTTTTAAGGCTTCTTTCTTCTCTGGGGTAGAAATACTTCCCTTTTATTACTTTGCAAGAGTTTTCTTGGTAGTTTTATACAGCAAGGCCATTATTGGGAAAACCCAAAACAATACACCACCTACTGCTGGGTGGTTTCTCTGGAAGGTTCTGCTCACTCTGTAGCAAGAGGATTTAGCCCAGGAGCCGTGATGAATTTGCCAGTGTGAGACATTCCTCATGCTTTTGTTATCTGTTTGCATTTTAGGACAACAGTAGTAGCAGCAGCTGCCTTCCTGGACGCCTTTCAGAAAGTGGCTGACATGGCCACCAACACACGTGGTGAGCAGATGGAAGGCTGCCTTCCAGCACTGACTGAATCCAGCACGTGGGCTCTCCCTCTGGGTGGCTTCTCGGGAAGATACGGCTTGAGTTATCAGAGCTGGGATGACTCACAGTTTTCATATATTTTTAACGCTGTGGGCTGGCACACACTAGAAGTTGTAGCTAGTTTCCCAGATAGTGAAGCAACATGTGAGGACTAGAAGGAAAGCAGAGGAGCCACTGCTCCTGCGGGAGTGGCCTGCTGTGGGCGTGGCTGCTGGAATGATGTACTCCGAGACACCTTTGGTTGGGCTGCTCCCTGCCCAGCAGAGGTTTCCCCGTGCTCCTCCTTGTTCCCTAGTGGAACGGGAAGTCCTGGGGGTGATTGCCTGACTTCCGTCTTGGGTTCTCGACAGACAGGGAATCCTTTTATAATAGGCACAGCATCTTTGTGCCATACCCATCTTTGTGCCTCTAGCATCATCCGGCTGCAGACCCCATGGCTGAGACACTGACTTAGTCCTGATGCTACCCCGTGAGGCAGTGTCCAGAGCCTAATGGAGATAGTTAAAGGTGGCATTTTTGGAAAAGGTCTATTGGTTTTGGAGAGTACCAGGAGTATTCATAATGTGTAAGAGGCACCAAAGGACAGTGGATAGACACTCTAGGCTGCCTGTGTGCAGGTGTGCTCAGATAGACACTCTAGGCTGCCTGTGTGCAGGTGTGCCCTCAGATAGACACTCTAGGCTGCCTGTGTGCAGGTGTGCCCTCAGATAGACACTCTAGGCTGCCTGTGTGTGGGTGTGCCCTCAGATAGACACTCTAGGCTGCCTGTGTGCAGGTGTGCTCAGATAGACACTCTAGGCTGCCTGTGTGCAGGTGTGCCCTCAGATAGACACTCTAGGCTGCCTGTGTGCAGGTGTGCCCTCAGATAGACACTCTAGGCTGCCTGTGTGCAGGTGTGCCCTCAGATAGACACTCTAGGCTGCCTGTGTGCAGGTGTGCCCTCAGATAGACACTCTAGGCTGCCTGTGTGCAGGTGTGCCCTCAGATAGACACTCTAGGCTGCCTGTGTGCAGGTGTGCCCTCAGATAGACACTCTAGGCTGCCTGTGTGCAGGTGTGCTCAGATAGACACTCTAGGCTGCCTGTGTGCAGGTGTGCCCTCAGATAGACACTCTAGGCTGCCTGTGTGCAGGTGTGCTCAGATAGACACTCTAGGCTGCCTGTGTGCATGTGTGCTCAGATAGTCACTCTAGGCTGCCTGTGTGCAGGTGTGCTCTCTTCTGCCTCTTCCCGGCCTGCTTGTTCTGGGCTCCCTTGTTGCACGTGTAGCTGTGTACCTGCTTGCTCATACTCATCGTGACATTGGGGACCTCGAGTGTTGAGGGATTGTTCCCAGTACCTCCCATGGTCCAGAGCCATTGACCATAGGCATTTAATTAAATATTCAAGTAGATTGGAGCCCCAAACCCTTTTATTGCAGGGCTGTCGTGAGACCACAAGGATCCGTATATTTCCCCCTTGTCCCCAAAGAGCACATAGTTTGACTAGGGATTCCGGGATGTGTAAATAAAGATTCTAATGCAGAAATAATATGTGTGGCAGAGTAATAGCTGAAGCAGAGTGCCAGGGGAATATAGGAAAGTGAGCAATGAGCCCAGCTCGGGAGTCAGGGACCTTTTCCCAGGGGAGGTATTCTTTCTCCTTTATGAGATGCCAACAACATTGCAAAAAGTCCCCACAGAACTATGGCAGTGACATCAGCACTGAGACTCTTTATCCTGGTTTGTGGCCGGGGTCTTAACCTATATAATTTTTAAATCCGTTTAGAAATATGACCTAACTTATATGTGCCTCTTGTAGGCACTTGGAGAAGTGCTACCGTAAAGAATTTTAACATGCAAGCCAGTGTTTGCCACTGTGAAATGTGACTCCCCATCTGCGTGTGTGTCCTCCCCTCAGCCTTGTCTGGAGCGTCAGCGTCATTGCTACAGCTTTCTGTAACTGTCAGTCATATGCACATCATCTTGTGTATGTGCTGAGGGATGTGTGTGCAGGTCAGAAGGCAGCTTGTATGTGGGAGCTGGTTCTCTGTTCAGGGGTCAAACCCAGGTCTCCAGGCTTGACAGCAAGTGCTGTTACCCGCCGAGCCCCTCTGCTTTTTTTTTTTTTTTTTTGAGACATGGTCTTTGGTAACCAAGGTTGCCTTGAATCCACAAGGTTGCCCTTGAATCCATTATGTAGCTGAGGATGACTTTGAACTCCTGATCCTCCTGCTTGTACCTCCCAAGTGCTGGGCTTGCTGGTGTGAGCTGTCATGTCTAGCATGGGTTGCATTGGCGGGTGTGTGTGTGTGTGTGTGTGTGTGTGTGTGTGTGTGTGTGTGTGTGTGTGTGTTAGGATTCAGGGTAAGTTTTTGGATGTTTAAATTACTGGGTGGATCATAAAGGAGCAAAGACTAACCCTGATTGTCTGTGATTTCCTGGAGTAAGCACTTGGGCTTTTGAAGAGGCTGCCTCCAGGGCGTATCTTGGTGGGAAATCGGAGGGCCTGGGAATTCTCGTGCTTCCAGGGGAGGGCAAGCAGCAAGTGTTTGCTGGAAACGAGGCAGGAAGCGGCTCTTTGTAGAGGTGATGGGTGTCTGTGGCTGTGCGTCACTGTGAACAGACTCCTGTGACATATCTTTTAAGTCATTTGGTTTCATGTCATTTTGGCAGCACAGTGTGCTTAGAATCCAATGCTGCGTTTCTTTCATTGGCCGTGGATATGCCATAAGGAATATATGGCTGACAGCTGTTTCCATGGTGATGTTAATAAGAGTAAGTTCGAAGCGTTTGGCTTATGTCAACAAATTAATTTTTAGTTAAAGAAAAAGGAAAACTTGCAAAACATACTTTTTACAAAAAAAAAAATCTAAAAACTGAATTTAGCCACTCCCCTCTTAGAGATTAGATTTAGTGTCCTCACCTATATAAACATTTTTGTCACCGCCCACTCTGGGGAGGGAAAAAAGCTGCTGCTAGCTGCAGATCGGCCTGGCCTTGCAGGAGGTTTTCAGATGGCTGCCCCTGGGAAACGCTGGTTTCACGCTCTTACTCCGCACTGTGGTGCCGTTATCTTTCCTTGCCAGCACCTGCTGACCCACCACATTCTTTCTAGCAGACACATGCAATTCCAGTGCCAGGACAGGCTGAGTTCTAGTTATCGTTGTGTTGATGGAGTTGTGTCTCCCCCAGGTATTTGCCATTTTAGGCTGTGCTGTAGTTAATGCCTGTACATCCATCATTGTCTGTTGTGGTGTGTGTGTGTGTGTGTGTGTGTGTGTGTGTTGTGTGTGTATACACATATGTGTATGGAAGCCAGAGGTTGATGCTGGGCGTCTTTTTGCTTCTCTGTCTATCTTGCTTTCATGTGTACACATTCACTGCATGTGTGTACAGGCATGTGGAGGTCAGAGGTTGAGTTGGCTGTCTTCCTCTATCCTCTCCACCTTGTGTTCTGAGGTTGTCTCACTGAGCCCGGATCTCACGGTTTAGCCTGCCCTTCTGGCCCAGGGGCTTCAGGGATCTGCCTGTCTCTGCCTGAGCTCTGGCTCTGGGGTTGCAGTACCTGCCATTGCACTCAGCTTTTATGTGGCTGCTGGGGATCCCAGCTCAGGTCCTGGTGGCTGTGCGCTTAGCTGAGTGGCCTGTTCCGAGTGGTGTGTGCATCACCGAGGGAAGGGTCTGCAGAAGGTTGTTTGCCAGTGGGTTCCGGTGCTACTTACTCTGCTGACAGAGAACCCTCAATAGCTTTTTGCTTGGAGGCCTTACATGTAGTGTTTTAAAATCTCCCTCTCTTCCTGTTCCCCCTCTGCCCTCCCCTCCTCTCTCCTTCTTTACCCTCTCTCTTCCCTCCTCCTCCCGTGTCTTCCCCTCCCCCCTTCTTCTTCTTTTTGAGATGCAGAGTCTATGCCATCATCCAGCACTGTCCTGTGCAGTCACCGCCAGTGTCGTACTCCTGCCTGACTGTAACTTAGCCCATTAGCCCCTCTCCCTTCCTCTCTCCCTTCCCCAGCTTCGGGTAACCGTGACCACCACTCTATGTTCAATTTCTCCAAGACCAACTCTTTAGATTCCACGGGAGTAAGCTCATTTGATACTCCTGTTCCTGATTGTTTCACTTACACAGGGATGCCCAGTTCCATCCATGTTGTGGTCAAAACCAGAGTTTCCGTCTTCTCTTTTACAGTCAATAGGCTTTCCACTGCATATCTGTACCGTGTTTTCAACTCTTCTGTTGAAGGTCTCCTTACAACATGCATTCATACATTCATACATACATTCCCGTCGTTGTCACTGGGGATCCTTCTAAGACCCACATTGGATGCCTGGTATGTATGCTTTCTCATGTACACACACACACACACACACACACACACACACCCACATATATACACATACATGAACACATACACTCATACGTGCATGCACACACACATATAATGCATACTTGAGATAAAGTTTACTGTATAAATCACGCACAGTGAGATTAGCATCTAATAATGAGAACAATTACAATGATATACTTTAATAAAAGCTATTTAAAACTTAGAAATTATTTATTTCTAGGGTTTCCCATTTAATGGTTTTGGATCATGGTTGAGTGGATAATAAGTAAAACTGGGTAAGAGGTCCCAGGGTGTTGCCCTTCCGTGAGGTAGATTTAGATTTCATGGGGTGGCCTCAAGACGGGGTGTAGGCCACTGACAAAGGTCATGTGATCACAGAACTGGAACCCTCCCAGAGCCTGGCCTTGAGTGAACCATTAAGTTAGGATTCCTGAAGGAATTTTTGCCTTTTGCATTTGCTTATATTTGGTTTTAAAGAGACTTCATCCCAAAGGCCTTAAAACCCCCAATCCCTACAAAAGCGAGTAGCACCCTGGTTGCCAGCTAGGATGCCTGGCTTGGATTTCTGGCTGTTCCAGCCGTGTGCCCTAAGTTTTAATTTCCTTACTATAAAAAGAACTGGGGGTGGGGGTATCCCAAGATAAGATCATTCTTTCTCTCATAACCCACGATTTTAAATGCATGAGTCTTGCTAAGTTGGTTAAATATGGATGCCGTTGGATGGTGTAAATTTCCTTTTCTAATTTATCTCTGTAACTTCTTTCACTCGGGACGGGGGTGGGGTAGGTGGGGTGGGGGAGAAAGGAATCGAGGCAGCAGCATTAGTGAGAAGGAAATGGAGAGCTAGAGAGAAAGAACAGTGGGTGCCAGGATGGGCCTTTGGGCTGCTTGGAGCTGTGGGAACCGCTTGCAGTTGGGGCTGTATGAGGTGGGTACAGGTGAAGCTGGGACCACCGGGGCTTTAATCGTGAGCCTGGCCCTCCACGGCAGGAGAGGAAAGTGTGGCCTCGGCGTGGCAAAGCAAGCTCGCGCCTCTGGGAAGTGCCTGCCGCATGGGAGTGATTTGTCATCCCTGAAGATGCCAGTGTTCAGGTGAGGTCTGCAGGGCTGTGGCAGGACAGTCCGATGGGATCCTGGAACCTGTTTAAACCTTCCCAGGAGACGTCGTATTCATTTATGCTGTCACCTGAGGCCTCTTACCATCTCTACCCACAGAAAACAGCTCCCTTGCCCTAGCCTGTCACACCCTTCGGTCCCTCTGCCTGGGCACGTGCATTCTTTCCGGCTGCGCTGGGTCTCCGTGTGCTCAGGGTCTGCTAAGCTTCCTTAGTCATTTGAGTCCCACTGCCTAGGAATCTTTATCTCTCAGTCAGGAACTCTGAGAGCCTCAAGGGTACATTTTGCTGTTGGAGCCTTACTGTCACCATTGTTCCCACAGACTGTAAAAGCTCCAGTTTGAGACCCTTTGCCAGGCAGTGGTGACGCACGCCTTTAATCTCAGCACTGGGGAGGCAGAGGCAGGAAGATCTCTGTAAGTTTGAGACCAGCCTGGTCTACAAGACCTAGTTCCAGGACAGGCTCCAAAGCCACAGAGAAACCCTGTTTTATTGAGAGAGAGAGAGAGAGGGAGGGAGGGAGGCAAGGAGGGAGGGAGGGAGGGAGAGGGAGAGAGAGAGAGCTGGAATGGACATCTGGACAGGCTGCACTTGAGCGTTCAGAATCGGGATTTTGGTGACCCCTGTCTGAGGGTTCCTGTGTGTCTTCATATTTCACTGTAGCTGGACGTCCCCTGCCGGCATGAAGAGGTCATGGTCAGGGAAAGATGGCCACCTGCACTTGGCTGGCTGGGGGAAGGGAGGGAGTCTTTCCTCAATGGGCTGATGGTGCCAGGAAATTTACAAGCTCCAGCCAGGCTGTTCTTGTTTGCCCCAGAGTTTTACTTTAACCAGATTGTTTGATTGAGGTGTCAGTAACCTTTAACCTATGAATTGACTTTAGTGTTTGACTCTAGAACTTTCTTTTATGTAATTAGAGCCCATAATGACTACTACCTGCAAGACACTTCACCTCAAACTGAAAAAAAATTTTTTTAATTAAAAAACAACAACAACAAAAAAAGGTTTTTCTTGGAGGCATAGAGCTGAATTAAAAAAGGAAACCGATAACCAAAAGTAAAACGCTACCTTAAAGGAATGCAATTAGATGTAACACAACAGGTTTAAAACTGCCTTCTGTTAGCCTGTGGCCCCCGTTGGGAACTGGCTTTGTCCTTTGGATCACTTCTGTGTCCCGTCGTTATTTCCAGTTTCTCATGAGTATTTGAGAAACTGGTTCAACCGTAATTTCTCTTCAGGAGCCAAACTTAACGGGACAGCAAACCAAATGCTGGCATATTGAATTTTCTGATGATAGTGTTTCAGCCAGGGCTTAGGATGCAGCATGAAAATACAAGGAAGAGGGATTGAAAGTAAACAGTCTGAAGCTGAGGAAAGAACGGCTGCTTTTCCGTGGGGTCTCTGATGTGTCTGGCGTGGGCTCTGGAACTCTGGCTGCTTAGAATGTGGGACATCACAGGAGTCTAGGGAGTGACTGTTGATTGCCGAAACAGTCGTGACATGGCTCACTGCACATTTGCTCACGGAGGGGTGGGCCAGGCCAGTGGCTGCAGCCTCTAAAGAGAGAGAGGGAGGATGCACATGTGTGTCTGCGGTGTGCATGTGTGTGCATGCGTGTAGAACGCTAGGCTCAAGATGTTTTGGAAAACACTGAGTTTGGTTTTGCTGTTTTAAGCCTGACCTCAACTTTGATTCACGGGAGTTGCACTCAGGAAGCCTTGAGCATGCCTTGCTCTCGTAGCTTTGCTTTGAAATGTTTCCTCACTGTGCTGTACGTGGGTGCGAGGCGCAAGAACAAAGCTATAAAAATAAGGATTTTCATGCAGTCTGTAGTGAAAGAGGAAACGGGCTGGGCGAAGTCAAAACAGTTACTTATTTTCCTCTTGTTCTTTTGTTTGTTTGACTTTGGTTTAAATTGCTGTCCCCTACGTTAGGATTGATGGGCCTGTGTCACCATAGTAACTGGCATAGGCCAGGCAGGCTCATCCTGTGCAGTGTAATTTCCTTATGGGAGAAATGGTCAGTGTGTGTGTGTGTGTGTGTGTGTGTGTGTGTGTGTGTGTGTGTGTGTGACACACAGTTCATATGGTCAGTGTGTGTATGAGTGTGTGTGAGTGTGTGTGTGTGTGTGAGTGACACACAGTTCATATGGTCAGTGTGTGTATGAGTGTGTGAGATACACTTCAGTATGGTCAGTGTGTATGAGTGTGTGTGTGTGTGTGTGTGTGTGTGTGTGTGTGTGACAAAGTTCAGTATGGTCAGTGTGTGTGTGTGTGTGTGTGTGTGTGTACACAGTTCAGTATGGTCAGTGTGTGTGTGTGTGTGTGTGAGAGAGAGACACAGTTCGGTATGGTCTGTGTGTGTGTGTGTGTGTGTGTGTGTGTGTGTGTGTGTGTGTGTCGTGTGTGTGTGTGTGTGTGTGTGTGTGTGTGACATGGTTCGGTATGGTAATCACTGACTGCATGTAGTCAGCATACCTGAAGAACTAATTTTATTTGCTTTTTATTTTTTTCCTCTACTTTGAGACAAGGTCTCACTTGTAGCCCTCCCTGGCTGTCCTGGAACCCACTCTGTAGACCAGGCTGGCCTCGAACTCAGAGTGCTGTGATTAAACTGCAATGCCTGGTATTTCTTTTGTTTTTGAGCTAGTCTCCTAATCCATGCTAGCGATGATTTTCCTGTCTCGGCTTCTGCAGAGCTAGCTCAGCAATTGAATTTCAGTGAAATCGGTGAGAACGCTCAGTGAGTGAGGACACTAGCGACCTACCGAGACTGAGTTCTGAGATCCGTTCCTGTGATTCACATGGGGGGGGGTTGATGGCTTCAGGTTGTTCGCTAGCTTCCGCACTGGTGCCCACCACCTGTACCCCAATAAACAAACAAACAATTGTGATACAAAACTCCGGTGAACTTTACACAGCATGTGAACCAGCAGCTCGAATTATGCGTGGAGGTTGTGACAGTACAGCTGTGCCCACAGGAGAGGCCTCTTTGGTTGTCACGGGACCTGTGTGTGTCTCCGGCCATCCGATGGATGCCGTTTTCATCAGATTTGTCTGGAGTTTACTGTGCAGCCAGGCTGTTGGAATGCTACGGTCAGTTAGAGCCTTTGTTTCTCAGGCGTTCCGTGAGTTAGTGCGGGATGGATCTGACAAGCCTGTGGCCGGCCAGTGGGGGGTTAGGGAGAGAGGTTCATGTAGACAGTGGTTCTAATATACCCCACCTCTCTGTCTCTGTTTATCTGTCTCTCTGGCTTTATGAGGCAGACAGGCCTTACTATGTGGTCTAACCTCACCTTGACAAAAACTGTGTAGACCAGGCTTGCCTTGACTTCTGCCTCTGCTTGCTGGGATTACAGGCACACACCACACCTGGCTCCCCCTTGCTTTTTAAAGTATGTTCACTTGTGTGTTGAGGGTTACGGTTTTACGCTGTTAAAATATAGGCTGGGCATCTCTACTTTGTGAATCTGAAATTTAGAATACTCTAAAAACCCTTTTGAGTAAATATCTTACTGCAGCAGGAAGATCCACACTACAAAAATTTGTTTCACGTTTAAGATTATTAGAAGTAGAGTATATGGTAGCCTTCAGATGATGTATATATTGGGTATATATGAAATGAAGGAATTTCGTGTTTAGATTTGCGGTCCTAAGGTACATGCAGATACTCTGTCTGGGGGGATAAACCCTAAGCATTTCTGGCCCAGAGTTTTCTATTCAATCACTGTAGACAAGACAAGCGTACAGTGTCGGGCAAACACATGTATACCTACATACAAACACACATACCTGTACACATAATTGTGCAGGTGACATTTAGGGAAAGACGTGCCCCGGATGCTTGCAGATGCGGTAGGGAGGAAGGCCCTGCTTCTGAGCCAGGGCAGCTGTCACCTGTTGTCCCTTGTGGGTCAGGAGAGGTTTCGGTGAGATGCTCTATCTAGTTAGGAAGGTGGCAGTGTGCACCCATGTTGCTGAGCTCTGTAGGAACGCCCTGCAGTCAGCCAGTCGCCTTTGAGTGGCAGCTGGACGAGAGACAGGCATGCCTTCACGTCTGTGTGTGTGTCGGCCACTCACAACAAGCGCATGGAGAGTGACATCAGTGTTGGGGCAATGGAACTTAGAAGCTGTAGTTTCTGTTGTTGGTGGTAGGTGAAAGGAGGGAAGCTTCCCACGGGGAGCCTTGTCTAACCAGCTTTCCTCCTCAGGCACTCGCCTTTCCTGTGCCAGCCACTTTGCTGAGGGCCGAGATGCCATCACGGTGTGGGAAAGAGTTACAGTGGCGTCATGGGCTCCTGTCTCACCCTCACACGATCCTTATTGTGTGTGTGTTTACATACACATACATGTGTGTATTAATGTGCATTCGTGTACATGTCTGTATTAGGCATTTCTGTAGTCTCAATGTCATACAAAGTGCAAGTAAGGAATGTCTCTATTTAAAGGACGGATACAAATCTTGTGCTGTTTACAGTAATAGCTAAAACCTGTGGCCACTGATACTGTAAACACAAACTCAAGGTCAGCCTCCCAGCTCCGAGTCTTCAAACTTGAGAGCTGAGGCTGCAGGAGTCTGTGGTATCAGCCCCAGTGTGGCCCGAAGGGTGTGTCCGGGTGTTTGTTGTGGCCCATGGCTTTGATGCTTTCCCGGGAGTCCTGGAGCCATCTCGGCTCATCTGCACCTACATTGAGTCATGAGTCATGCATGCGGCTCAGGACCCACGGCTTTTAAAACATGGCCTGTGACCAGAAAGCTACCTTTTTTTCCTTCCTTCTTTTCTTTTGGTTTTCTTTTTTTTTTCTCTTTTGGCATATGTTCTATGGAATTCAGAGTTGGTGTTGAGTCTGGACAATAGGAGATGATATGTGAATTTTGGCATTCTCATTAATCATTATGCAGACTAGAAATATGAGCATTGCTTTATTAATGCTCTAACATGCACACGCAGGCGTGCACACACACACACACACACACACACACACACACACACACCACTCTCTCTCTCTCTCTCTCTCTCTCTCTCTCTCTCTCTCTCAGGCTTTGTTTAGCCGTTTGTGGCTGATGAGTTCAGAGGTGGTTAGTTAGTTAGGTGTTTGATTGTTCTGAAGGGCAGCTGTGTATCTTCTAGAAAGCAGTGACTTCAGTGGTCACGTGGCACGGTTCCTCCCCCTTCCCCCCAACTGAACAGGCAGCTGAGCACAGCACCTGGTCGTGTTCCACACGTGGCCTCTATCATTGATCCTTGCTTGGGAAGTAACAGCTGCCAGAGACACAGTGTTCAGTGTGGTTAACCAGTGTCTCTGCTTGCTTGGTTGGCGTTTGGCTTTAAGCTGTCTTCCTGAAATAACAAGAGAGCAGCGGAAGGGACGCAGTGAGATCTCCCCGAACCTTAAAATCATACGATGCATGGCAGCCGAGTTTGTGTTCTCATCCTGTCAGCAGGATGGGACTGTGTGGATCCGGTGACACCTGTTAGCATGTGTGTGGGCTGTACCCTCTGACTGTGGTCATCGTGGGGCTTGGTGAATTATGGGCGTCAGTCTCCGCTGTCTTAGCTGGGGAGGAGGCGGTCTGAACACGGGGTCTGTGCCTTGTGGTCATCTGCGGTTTACATAATCACCTAGTTTACCTAACTGGTGACCTCCTGTAGCTTCCAGAGCTGCCAGCACAGGAGCTCCCTTCTCCTCGCCTTCTGCCCCACCCTCTCCTGCCCAGTTCACCGACTCCCCTGTCCACGTCCTTGAACCCGTAGCCACTGTTGGTTAAACACGCTCAGGGAGGAATGTGCTTGCTGCAGTTCATACAGGTGAGACAAGGTGTCCTCTGTGGACAGTCTCTCTTCTGAAAAGTCATTTGTCACAGAGGTGTGAGCTTGATTGGTCTGCCCTGCCCATCTCAGATAGGTGTGACCCTGAAGAGGGTCCATGTCACACTAGCGGCTGTCTAGTATGAATCCGTTCTGCCACAATTCGTAGATGCCCCTTCCTGTCCTGCCCTCTAAATTTCCAGCCCAAAGAAATACACAGATGTAAAACCACTACGTCACATCCACTTAATGCTTGCATGGCCTTTTGTTGTAGGAGAAGATGTATTATTGGGAAATAATTCATGAAATAGATAATGAATATTTGAAAGCTCCTGAGTCCTGCAAGAGCAATGAGTGATCTTAAACACAGAGACATCTTCCCAGCCTCCCGTAGTTTTTATTTTTTTTTATTGAACCCAGGACCTTATAACACTCTTCTGATCTTTAATAGAAATTTATTTTAGTGTACTAATTTTTGATAGCTTAAAACTTATCTGGAGAGGTTGCTTTTGTTTTTTTGTTTAAAGACTGTTTCCTCTTCGCTTAGAAGGTAGTGTTCCCTCCCCCTCCCCTCTGACTTTCCTTGCCCCTTCCTCTTTCCTTCCCCTCCCTCCCTGCCTCCCTCCCTCCCTCCCTCCTTCCCTCCTTCCCTCCCTCCCTCCTTCCTTTCCTCTCCTTCCCTCCCTTGCTAGGGTCTCATGCAGATCCCAGGCTGTCCTTAGACTCGCCAGCCATGCAGCCAAGGATGACCTTGAACTCCTGATCCTTCTGCCTCTAGCTCCTGAGTGCTGGGATTACAGGTGTCTAATTTTCACACTGCCAGGGATGGAACCCAGGGCGTTATGCATGCTAGGCAAGCTACCTACCACCCCTTCCTCCACTCTGTGTAATATCCAGTACCTGCTTTTACAGGACAAGCGAGTCTCAGCAGCGAAATCACCTGCCCTGGGCCACGGGGCTCTTGTAGAGGTAGAGGTTGCAGCTCTTGGCTTCTTGTCACTGCTGTACTCACTAAGTAGCTGTTTGGTTTGCTTGGTTTCGTGGTGAGGGTGTAGAAGGAGGAAGTGGCAGGCTCTGGAAAGATGTCTCCTGTTTTCCAGTGGCTGTTACTCAGGAACTCCCCTTACTGTTGATAAGGAACTTCTGGTCGTCTGTGCTGTGTGCACTGGAACTGGAGCTGTGAGCTGCCATGTGGGTGCTGGGACTCGAACTCAGGTCCTCTGGAAGAGCAGTCAGTGCTCTTAACTGCTGAGCCATCTCTCTAACCCCCATCTGGTGCTGTAAAGCAGCTTTCTGATTCCAATCGATTCCTTTTCTTCCTTCCTTTCTTTCTTCCTTCCTTCCTTTCTTTCTTTCTTGAAACCGTTTTTGTTTTTTAGCTTTTCTGGAGGGGGGAAGACTATTTTTGCTTACCTTTTATTCAGTTATATTTTACATAAATTTATTAACAGTGAGATGAGCATTGGCTTTTAAGTTTGCATTGTTTCAGTAGAATGAACACACTGGGGGTGGGGTGGGGGAGAGGGAGAGAGGGAGAGATTGATTTCCCCAAATGTTTACACTCACTGCAGAACTCTTCATTCTAGTAAAAGACACAGTTCTGGAAATCTGCAGCATTCCCTGCTGTGTTCCAAGGCCCAGGGACCTAGGTTACCATGGAAACTAATATCCAGCCACTGGCTGGCACTTCCCTTCAGAGCAGCATTGAAGTGCATTTCAGGGTTCGCTACAATGGTGCTTCTTCCTCTATGAAGCAAGGGAAGGGAGAGGATGGAGGTTACAAAAAGAAAGACAAAAAACCAACCAAAACTGAACCCAGCAACCTGCTAAGGAAACCCTTAACACACACACCCTGTTGTTGTGATCCTTTGAAGTGGGGTGGGGCAGTTTGCCAGTGACGGGACCGTGATGATCCCTCTCCCTGTCCTCTGACAGGAGGACTGGCGGCAGGCATTGACCCTGCTGACTCCAGCTGGTTCCGCCTCACTCTGTGCCAGAAGGGCTTGGTGACAGACAAAAGATGTGGCCACCCCCAGTTTCCTGACCCCCACCCCCAAGCACTCGGAACCAGATCAAGAGCCCGGGCTCTTGTACCAGTATCTGAGTACCAGGGTCTCCGCCCCTGGTTTGTGACCTCATCACGTGATCGCCATCTGCGCTGTGGAGAGGCGGATGCTAATTATGAGAGCCGCACTTCATTCGGATGTGATTTAAACCCTAGGGCGACGTGCCTCCTTGTACTGGAATTGGAGGGATAATGAGCTGTGTAAACATAATCCCCGGCCTCCTGGTGGTGGTTCGACCGGACACTGGATCCACATGGGTTTGGGGGCGGTGTCTGTATGGAAGATGGTCGTGACCCTGAGTCCCAGGTGCCCTTGTATATCCACTGACTCCAGCTCAGGTGGCAGGAACACCAGTTTGTAAACGAGGAAACTGGCTTGGTGGCACTCAGACAACATGCCACACAGTGGTGAAGCCGCACAGAGTGGAGTGTCTGGGTCAGCGGGGTCCCATGCCCTGTGTCTGGGTGGTGGGTGTCCTGGCCCCGTGTCTGGGTGGTGGGTGTCCTGGCCCCGTGTCTGGGTGGTGGGTGTCCTGGCCCCGTGTCTGGGTGGTGTGTGTCCTGGCCCCGTGTCTGGGTGGTGGGTGTCCTGGCCCCGTGTCTGGGTGGTGGGTGTCATGGCCCCGTGTCTGGGTGGTGGGTGTCATGGCCCCGTGTCTGGGTGCTGGGTGTCATGGCCCCGTGTCTGGGTGGTGGGTGTCCTGGCCCCGTGTCTGGGTGGTGGGTGTCCTGGCCCCGTGTCTGGGTGCTGAGTGTCATGGCCCCGTGTCTGGGTGGTGTGTGTCCTGGCCCCGTGTCTGGGTGGTGGGTGTCATGGCCCCGTGTCTGGGTGGTGAGTGTCATGGCCCCATGTCTGGGTGGTGGGTGTCATGGCCCTGTGTTCTTTCCACCCATGGATGAAGCCCTTCGTTAGGATTTAGACTGGGGGTTCTTAACTTCAGCACTGGTTACTTCAGAAGAGACCGCCCCTGTTTCACAGAATGCTCAATAGTGTCTCCAGTCCTTCCTTCAGGTTGATAGATATGAAAAGGTCTCTGCCAGTGTCAGTGTCTCTTGGGGGTTGGAAACCACTAAACTGTTGTTACTGGGCAGTTTAATGGGAGGAAGGCTATGTCTGTCCCAAAGCACCAGCAGATAGGTTCGGTCGGTATGCTAGGCCCTTTGGGGGAGGGGGCATGGCCACCGATGGCAGGGTTAGGTCAGAGGATAACTCAGAGGAGTTGGTTCCCTCCTGTCAGGTGGGTCCTGGGGATCAAATCAGGTTGTCCGACTGGGTTGGGGGTGTCTTTGCCTGCTGAGCTATCTGCCGGACCTTTAAGCAGGGTTTTTAGCTGGGGGTAGTAGCTAAGTTACCATTTTAGAAATTTGACGACCTGTTCAGTATTTCATCTAAAACCATGACTATCAAAATTCTACATCGTGGGGGTTGGAGAGATAGCACAGCAGTTAAAAGTGCTGACTGTTCTTCCAGAGGACGGGGGTTCAATTCCCAGCACCCACATAGCAGCTCACAGCTGTCTGTAATTCCAGAATCAACCCCTCACACGCAAACACCTCCCCACAACAACTTTTTAGAAGTAAAACAAAAGGAAAGAAATGTCAAAGAAGTCACACGCTAACACTTGAACGAGAAATGACACTAAGAGACATGTTAACATCAAGAGAGAATGCCTATGAGCATTCTCAACGAACACCGTCACACAGAAACACGTACAAACAGAACGCCGTCGCGAAATTTGAAAAATTCTGTATCATACAATAAACAACCACTTGTTCTGATTAGTAAAGGATTAAGTGGCAGGACAGCAGTGACAAGAGTGTGACAGTGGTCCCCAGGTGGTGGAACTGTTCGGGGAGCATTAGATGTGGCAGTGGAGGAGGTGTGTCATGGAGGCGGGCTTGAGTCTCAAGCTGTTCCCAGCCTCGCTTCTCTGTCTCATACGCTTGAGATCAAGAGCTCTTCCCTTGGCTTTCCCCGCCACCCCCCTCTACTCTGTCACCACGAGCGCCTAGCCTTTGAAACCAGGGATAAACAACCTGTCTTACAAGTTTCCTTGGTCCTGGTGTTTTGTCACAGTTACAGCAAAGTAACTAAGACTAGAGGGCTTGGCGCCCCGAGGCTGTGGAGCTGCCCCCTTGACACCGCCTGGGTGGCAGCTGCCCCAGGCCCCGCCTCCTTCCTCACCAGGTGGCCATGGGTGCCAAGTGCAGGTCTCACACACCTAAGCTTTTCGTCCACGAGCTGACTGCCTGCTTGTCACACTTCAGCAGCTGCAGCTGGAGGTTGGTGTCCTCATGTCACATGACTTCTGGGGTCACCGCTCACTGCCAGACCACAGGCGTCTTCAGGTCTCTGGGAGATGCCCGCGTGTTTTCTCTGACCCCATTCTGCCTTGCTTGCCCTGGCTCTTCTCACCTTCTGTGTGTACTGTAGCTGGTGTTTTATGTTCCCCGACCGCTGACATTGGTAAACTCCCCTCGGTTCTGTGGGCTAGGCTACTGTTAGGTTCATGATCATACAGTTTGTAACGATTATAGATAAATATTTACCTAAGACAGGGTTTCTCTGTGGCTTTGGAAGCTCTCCTGGGCTAGCTCTTGTAGACCAGGCTGGCTTCGAACTCAGAGATTGCCTGCCGCTGCCTCCCCAGTGCTGGAACTAAAGGTGTGCACCACCACCGCCCGGCTATTATGGTATTTTTTATCTGTACTTTATTTTAAACTTCATTGAGTAATGAAGTAGGTTTTGCCTTTATAGTTATTCTTGGTGCTGTGTTCTGGGTGTGTTTTAGAGTTTATTTAAGAACTGGCTTTGTTTTTTGGCATTTTTCGTTGTTGGAGGTTGTTGTCTTCTGGACAGGATTTCTCTCTCTGTGTAGCTCTGGCTGTCCTGGAACTCGCTCTGCAGACCAGGCTGGCCTCACACTCATAGATCCACCTGCCTGTGTCTCCTGAGTGCTGGGATTAAAGGCGTGTAGTAGCAGCACATCTGGCCGATTTAAAAGTTATCTAAGAATTTTGTTTCCAAGGCTCCATAGAAATTACTCTGAAATCAAAGTGTGTTTTTTATTATTGTTATTGTTATTTTGTGTGTGTGTGTGTGTGTGTGTGTGTGTGTGTGTGTGTGTGTGTGTGATGGGTGTTTTGCCTGTATGTTTGTCTGTGTTTTGCATGTGTGACTGGTTCCTGAACTGCCATGTGGGTGCTGGGAATCGAACCTGGGTCCTCAGGAAGAGCAGCCAGTGCCCATGCTTACTGCCAAGCTAGCTTTTCAGCCCCATGTATTTTGTTTTTTAACAAAGAAAGAAAGAAACAAACAAACCTGATATTTGCAAGAATAGTGTGTGTGTGTGTCTGTGTATCTGTGTGTCTGTGTGTCTGTGTCTGTGTCTGTGTCTGTGTCTGTGTCTATGTCCACCACATGTGTTACCTGGTGCCTTGGGGGATCAGAAGAGTGTGTTGGATTTCCCTGGAACTGGAGTTACAGATGATTGTGGGCCACAGTGTTGGTGTCAGGAATCAAACGAGGGTGATCCTCTGATGTTTCTGCCTGCACACTTAAACATAAAGAATTGAGTATTTGAGGTGTTGTTGTGTCCACGCAACTCCTTCAGGATGGTAGTTTTTTATTAGTGTCGATTTCATGGGAAGAATGAAAGTCCAGCATTTTATTTTCCCAGAAATTAATGTTTCCAGCACAGTTTCGTTCCTGAAACATGACTGCTTTGTTCTTCAGTGTTTTTTTTTCCCCCCTCTTTTTGTCTCGTTCACAGCTGACAAGATGCTGTTCTTTTCCTCTGCTCTATAATTTATAAAATTGTATTGCAGTTGGCTTGAGGAGAGTTTACTTAAGCATAGTTGTGCCTCTAAGTTTTCCTTCTGGCGTGGACAAAAGCATCATTAATGATGAATATGAATTCCTTTTGGAAGTGACAAGATTGAACATTTCCCCCTTCCAGCAACCAGCTGTCTCATTCTGCTGCTCCACAAAGGCGTCTTGGTGATTATTTTTTGCGGCCATGGTATCAGATTCTAAAAAGATAAAATGCTAAAGAGAATGCAGATAGTTTACCATCGGTTTCTGTAGAGAAAGAAAACAACAACAACAAATTTTTGCTTTTTATCCCCCTCCTCTGTTCCCATTCATGAGATGCATTTGTGGTCCTCACGTTTGGGGCAGGCTGCAAACCAGTGTCCAGCTGTGCCCTGCACAAGTCCATCTATACAAGAATCCCAAGGCTCTGGACCACCTTTTGGCTCTCCAGAGACCTTGAGCTCACATTGGTTTGGTGACAGGGTGGGAGTAATGGCAGTCCCCACTATGTGCTGAGCACTCCCGGGCGTGGTCACACAGCATGCACATACACCAGGGCCGTTGGCCGTGGGTTCCAGAGCCTTTGATCAGTGTCTGGCCCTGAGTGTGCCACTCAGCGCTCAGCTGACTGAGGTAGTGTCTGACGTTTCTGTTCCCCTGTGCCCTGCAGGCTTTGCTGGCAGAGGAAGCAACCCAGATAGGGCATTTGGGTCTCTTCATACTTGCTGTTTCTGGAACTCCTACTTAGTGTTATCTAGAGAGAGAGAGGGGACTAGACCTTTATCTTTGGAGGGTGACCATGTGTGGTCTTTGTGAAATCCATGTGACAAGTCATTAGCATGGACAGTTCTGTATGTGTCAGTAAGGGTGATAGTATCTGCCACCGAAGAACAAACGAGTTCAGATCAGGCACGTGGCATGTGTGTGTGTGTGCAGGTTGTCTCTCTAAGGTGTTCATGTGATGGAGACCCATGGTGGGTAGATTTTCATTTATGTCAGGTCACAGATTAGACACGATTCCCGAATTCTCGATAAAAGTCTTGCTTTCATAAATGGATTGCGGAGTCATACCTTGTGGTGGCAAAATCATGAGTTAGTACTTGCCATGGATTATAGAATTTCCTATAAACAAGTCATTCAGAAGAGGTTAAACCTTTAAATGCCCAAGGAATTTTTTTGTTCATTTGTTTTGTTTTAACTCAGACATCTGCCTGCCTCTGCTTCCCAAGTGCTGGGGTCAAGGATGTTCATTCTACCCCATGTCTGGCCTGCCCAAGTACAACATTGGTATCTACTGAGAGTTGAGGTGGATTTGTGAGGTCTGAGGCTGCCACCATCTCAGATTTTCATACAGGTGGATTTAAGAGTAAAGAAAATCAGGGGAGATAGGGCGTTATTAATAGCATAAGGAGTATTCTGGGAACGTGTGTTTTTAGTAGAAAAGCCAGTGATCTGGCCTGTGAGCGCCATGGTGGTGTAACGTAAGGGAATTAGTGTTTTGGGGTTGTTTGGGACCGGTGGTTTTAGGTTTGTGGGACAAGATGCATTTTGACTTCTGTTATTTGGCAACATGACGGGTATTGAACTGAACACATGGGGTACGGAGAGGGTACCTGCTCACCACACTGCACAGGTAACATAACAGTCTTTTAACTTTTAGTGTTAAGTCAGCCTGTCTTCGAACTTGTGGTGCTCTAGAAAGGGCTGATTAAAGGGCTCTCGGAACATTCCTGGGATCCGTGTAAAAGTGTGAGCTCTTCGTCTCTGCTGGGATGTTGGTTTGCCCTGACCTGGTTCTCTTTGGTTTATGCGGACCTCTGAATTTCCCTACCCTTCAAACAGAAGGAATCCTGGGTAAACTGTATCCTAAAACATCAGCACCAGTAATTTAAAGCAGGGTTGCGTAGATGACACCCCATCAAATCAGCCTGCAGCTGGCCCACGAGCTGAGGAAGGTTTCCGGGTTGTAGGAGTGGAAACAGTGATCCTTTGTGATGGGCAGAAATGACCTGGAATTTAGATTGAAGTATGTGCCCATTTCTGGAAATGTACCTGGCTGGTTTGCCCGGGGCTTGTCTGTGGTCCCCGCTGTTCAGAGCCCAGTTGTTCTGGCAGAGACTCAGTGACCTTTTCTGGAAAAATTCTCCTGATTGCATTTACAGCACAGTACCTTAGGGTGGGTGGGGTGGATGGAGATGGAAGCATTTCTTTCCCCGTGTTAAACTGAAATGTGTGGAGTGAATCTGTCTTTTACATAGCCCCCTCTCTCTCCCCGTGTGCTTATTCCTAAGCTGAGAGCCGTGATTGGAGAAAACAAAAGAACAGAATTAACAACAGGTGTTCACAGCAACTTATGGGAAGACTTCATGTGCTCCTTAGAGCTGGGATGCGCACTGTCTCTGTCTCTGTCTCTCTCTCCCTCCCTTCTCCCTCCCCCCTCCCTCCCTCCGTCCCTCCCTCCCCTTTCTCTGTCTCCCCCCTCTCTGTCTGTCTCTCCTCGCTGTCCCTCTGTCTCTCTGTTCCCCTTGTGTCTTTACAGTTTCCAATGGTCGGATTTTTGCTCCTGCACCATCGGGAGCACAGTATGGGAATGTTCGTCTGCCCTACTCTATTACGTGTATGGTGTATGTATTTGGAGCGACATGCGGGCCTCCTTTAATCAGCATGCATTTGGCACTGTGCTGGCAGACGCCCAGGGGCTGAGTCCCTGAAGGCCCCTTTCCCAGAGCGAGGCTGCATTTTGCCCCGTTGACACACCCATTGTGATTGAATTAACTTTATACCAGATCTGAAACCCAGGTTTTAGAGTGGACAAGGATCTGAGGGAAATGGGACATTTTTCATGGTGGCTTAAGCCTCTCCACGTGTAGAGGGGATTGCTTCCCTCTCTTTGTTTTGGTGAGGAATGGTCTTGGAAGCCAAACTCTCATGATGTTAACGATAATATCAGTGAGCCTTTTCTGTGGATGGGGGTTTGATATTGAGTGTACTGTTCTTCAAACATTTACCCAGATGTTTAGGGTTGTGGCGGAGTTTTGCAGAGCGTCTGCATGTCGGGTCTTGAGGTCATGTGTGGGTGGCATCGGGATGTCGGCTTTGATGCAAGAGCAGCAGGGTCTTCTGTGGTCCTGCCTTGGGGCAGCAGTGGAAGAAAGTGCCAGAGATCACCATTTGTCCTACCTCTCCTGTGTCGTTCCCGCCACCTCCACGTTCCTGCACCTTTGACGCCATCTTTGCATTTTCCATGCATTCCTGGGATCATTGATGTCCAGCTTCATGAAAGCCGTGCCGCCACACATTCTGTTATGAGTGATTTGTAAGTAATTGACAGTCTCCTTTCCATCCCGTTGTGTCTGACTCTGCCGTGGAAACTCTTTGCCGTCTTTCTAGTAAAAAAGGCGGGAAGATTGGAACACGATAGGTTATTGAGGAAGGCCACAAGCCCTGAGTTCCATCCCCAGTGCCGGGCTTATGTGCGTGTTAGAACCAAACGTACACGTGCTTGAAAAGTCACGGCCTGCTACTCGAACACTCCCTGCAGTGCTGTGCTGATGGGGAGAAGATGGAAGCCAGCCCGCCCGCCATCGTGGGCTGCATTCAGGAGCGGATGATGGTGCTATATAGATAAGAATGTATCCAAGTTTAAAAGGAACCAATCTCAAAAGTCCCTTCAACTCAACACACTCGCCTCGTTGGATAGGTCTCCAGCTATCTGGAAACCTTTCTCAGCCCGAGGCAAACAGCAAGCTGATTTGATGGGGTGTCGTCTGAAGCCTTGCTCTTAAGTTACTGACGCTCATGTATTAGGATACGGTTTATCTAGGGTTCTTTTTGTTCTTTTTCTTTTTAGTAGGGGAGGGAAATGGAGAGGTTTGCCTGGGAGAGGGCAAAATGGAGGCAGACTCACTGCAAAATGAATCTGGGGGCTTGCTTGAGTCAGAGAGCCTGTTTTGGGGTCATTTAGAGGCGATCTTTGAGCTGCAGCATGAGTATCCTTAGTGACATCGACCTATTCACTTGATATGGGTTGATTTGACGTTAGGTCTTTTCCACTTTAGTCAAACTGTTTCGTGTGCTTGTAGCCCGCCTCGGTGACCCCATTCACCTGCAGGCTTTGTCAATCTTTGACGCAGTTGGTCTTCAGGAAGGGAGAGAGAACCAGACACAGCTGTACACACCACGGCCTGGAGCAGGGCTCGAGAGTTACGGAACGTACCCCAGGTGCTGAGGCTGGGGGGTGGCAGGCCTGGCCTGGCTCCTGGGACAGCTTTGCAAATTCATTGGTTCCTCCCTCATGATACTTGCTAATGACGTGTCGTGTAGACAGATGGGGCATCAGTGTCTTCTGTAAGCCTCACACCTTCCCTTCAGGGAAGAGCACAGCGCCCCTGTCACCTGTCATGGTGGAGGGCTAGCTTTGAGTCTTATGCTAGCATTGTCTTCTCAGCATGGCTTTTGTCACAGCTCTCCGACTCCGACTTGCTTCACTCTATTGGGAATAGAAGCAAGAATGATAGAGATATTCCTTATAGGACGGTTGGGAGTTTCTAGTAAGATTGGAAAGTGCCTGGGGGAGGGTTACCACACACACACACACACACACACACACACACACACACTCACACACACACACACACACACACACACACACACACACACACACACACACACACACACACACTCACACACACTCACACACACACACTCACACACACACACACTCACACACACACACACACACACACACACACACACACACACACACACACACACACACACACAGTCCTGTGCCTTGCACTGTTGGGTTCTCTGAAAGATGGGCGAGGAAGCCCTGTGCCCTACAGTGGCTTGCCCGGGGATGTGTGGTACAGGAGCCTCAGTGTATCCTTAGTGTTGTTTCTCCCACTCTTACTGAGGAGGCTCCTCTGAGTTTGGGGAGGAAGAGATGCCATGGTTGGGTGGTGCTGATCACAGCAGAAACGCTTCCGGCTCGGTGGCAGCTCTCCTGGGGCCGTTGTCCTGGTAGGTCTGGTGGTTGCTTCCATGAAATATGGTACTTGTCAAATACCCTTGGGTTTGGGGGTAGGGTATGTGCAGAATACAAGAAACTAAAAGAAAGAAAGAGTGCTTCCTGTCCCAATGCCAGGGCCCCAGCTTCAGGATGCCCTAACAGGAGCCGGGACAAATGTGTGGCTTCCAGTCTGGGTCTGCCTCCCCTGTAGTGACACGAATTGATGGGGCCCATCTGTCTGCCTCAGCAAACAGGATGAAGTCACAGTGCTTAAAATAGCACAGGGACCGGAGCAGTCCTCCTCCCCCTCCCCTGGGGACTGTCACAGGGTTTTGGAACCCTGGCCTGGGCGTCGGGTTTCCTCGGCCGGCGGGCCCACGTCTGGGCAGTGCACGTGCCCAGCTTAGCTCCCCGAGCAGCACTTTGAGAGCGATCCTGTTCCGGAAGAAGGGTCACTGTGGGTGCGTGTGTGGTCTCCTCTTGCCATTTCATTTTCTGTGGTTTGCTCTTTGTGCCTCCCACACTGTCATCGTGTGTCACCTTGCTGAGGGCAGAGCCCTGGATAGAGCACACAGAGACCTCCACTCCAAGCTCGAGGTGACCCCGAAGAAAGCCTTGCTGCTTGGCACCGGGCCAGCTGCTCCAGTTTTCCCTGCGTTTAGTTGAGTAGGAGAGGAAGTGGAAGGCCCTGCTGTCTCTCCTGGCAGGAAGTGGAGGCAATGTCTGCCATAGCGCCCTCTTCCTGCTCCGTATTTGCAGGTAGATAAAGGACGGATCAGCGCCCTTACTATTACTGTTGCCATTGTGTCTGTTCAGCCTGGGATTGTCCTTCTGTTTCACCCCACACTTGCTGCAGGACGGGACACTCCACGTAAGTTCCCTGCAGTCCTTGGAGTGGATTATGTATGTGTTCCAGACGAGTCTCCAGAGATGGCAGTGTCGTGATTTCCCTTCAGAGTACGGCCTCCTGTGTCTGGAAACATGAGCACCGGTTGGGACTTCTCCTTGTCCACCACAGGAAGACCTGAGCTTGTCTGTCCTGTTACCTTGCACAGTAGTACTGGTCACAGCAGGCTTTTGAGGATCTCATCCATGCTTCCGACGATCCCATTCTCTTCCAGAGCTGGTTGGTCCATTTGCAAGGGGAATAGACATCAGACAGGGTGGGAAGGGGATTTGATTTCCCTCTGCCGGGCTCAAACTGATACATTGCATCGAATCTTTCTATGAAGTCTGAGCCATGCATCTGGCTAGACTCAGCAAGTGTCAGAACACTGTTCTCACTCTGGTCCTCTTCTGTAGAGTGACCTTCCTCTGTGGAAAGCCGCTGTCCAGCTTGGGGAGCCTTTCTCCATCAGTCCCAGCCAGGGCACCCCGTCCTCATCCCTCTGCATCCCTGTTCCCTCCTCTTTCTCTGTTGTACTTTATTTTCATAACTTCTTTCTCCCTGTGGCTTGGAAGCTCCAGCAGGGCAGACTTTGTAGTATTTATCTCCATGGTAACTGATGCTCAGTAAATAATCACTGAGTGAGTGAATGAGTTGGTGCAAGTTGTAAGTTAGTGTATCAGTTGTGTTTCTGTTGCTGTGACACAATAGCAAGACCAAAGGCAACTTAAAGATAAAAGCATTTACCATGGCTTAAGATTCCCCAGGGAGAACGCTACATGAGACTGGAGAGGGGTGGCAGCAGAAGTAAGATAGGGGCAGGAGTGGCAGCTGAGCCATAGTGTCTCAGCTGAACACACAAAGCAGAGAGCCAACCCGCAGTGAGGCGGGCTCTGTGCTCTTAAACCCCAGCCTCTGGTGATGTTGTTAGTTATTAGTAACTATGGCACTAATAACCTCCAGCAAGGCTATTAGTGCCATATTGTCCTCAAACAGTGCTAACAACTGGGTCCAAGTGTTGCAGTATCTGAGGCTATGGAGGGCGTCTCTCATTGGAACCATCATAGTCAGTGAATTTAAACATAGCCCACGTCTACGGAAGTACTTGGAGCAAGATACTGGGAGGAGTCCCTCGCGTTACAGGCGTTCCTTTTCTTTTACCACTTTTGAGCCCTGAAGAGTAAACACTAACTTTGTGTAGTCATATGGAGTCAGGAGACTGTAGCTCATGATCTATGAGGGTCCCTGCTTGCTTCGTGTCTCTTGAGTCTTCGCATATGCCATTGACAAAGATGCTGAGCCCTACTGGAAACCAACCAAAACAGGCAGCTTATTGTTTCAGAGTCCTCGTAAAGCAAGTAAATTAAAAACCAAACCAAACCACCGTGACTGTCTTCCAGAGCCAGCTCTGAGGAACGCGCATTTCAGGGTAGGAGTCAGAGGTCTTGTAGGCGCGAGGCTGTATGGACCCGGCAGTTTGTGCAAACAATAGGAGCCCAGCGCCCGTTGTTCCCTCCTTGCTTGGCCTCCATTGCTATAATACTTTCCTTAGCAAGAGGGTGACACCTACGCAGCTTCTCAGGCTGCGCTTTCTACTAATTGTTTGTTTAATTAGGAAACGAGTAAGTATTTATAGAGAAAGTAGAACCCAAAGCTGTGGGGACGAAACCTCCTCTAATTGTGTGGCGTGATCCTGATCTGCCGAGGACAGCACTTTTGGTGTGTGTGGACGGCAGGTCTTATTTTCCTGTTGCTGTTTACTGAGCTAGAAACCCCCCTCCCTCCCCAAGCTAACCTTTCTAACAGAACAAAAGGGAATCCATTGGAGGGGGAAAGCTCACTTAGCAACAAGGTTTCCAAAACCAGACACAATCAAAGTATCCATCTAAATCCGAGATCGGTGTTCATTCATCATCGAAGGCACATAGATGTGTGGGAAAGGGCCTGTGTGTCGAAACCGTGGTTCCTTTCACGTCTCAGGAATGGAGTGAGTCAAACCTCCATAGATAAGCTCCGTGGCATTTGCTTGTGTTGGGTGAGACCCTGCAGAAAGAGCTGAGAAGGTTGTTTTGGAGTGGCAGTGCTTTGGCTGGTGGCCAGATGCACTGAGACCTCCGTTTTAGCGTTTTAGCATGACTGACCGCTTACACTCTCTCCATTTGTTTGCCGGTCACATCCATTCTCTTATCAGGGAGCCTAGCATGCCATTAGACGTTGTCAGGGTGTGTGTGGTGATGACCTCATAGGTCAAAGTAGCTACTCTGTATGTTTTTAGGTGGCTGTGGTCGTAAGAGTGAGAGCGGTTTGCAGACCTTTCTTGTTCTTTGCTAGCTCGTTCGTTCCATGCTTGACCATTCCTTCTGTGTTCATTCCTTCCCCACTAGGCCATACCTTAGACCATTCTTCACATTCTAGATGGTTCCTTCTATTCTAGACCATTCATCCCCACACTAGACCATGTAGACCACTGATCCTGTGGGTAATTGGCCCCAGGGTGGCCGTGTGCAATCGCACATGGCTTTGCTTGTGCCGTTTCCCTGCTCTTTTGTTTCTCTTCTTCTGTTCATCTTCAGGGCCCTTCCCTGCCAGGATTAATTTTCCTCTGGTTGCATTTGTACAGCATTTTTTCGGTGTTTGCAGTAGAGTGGCGTGGAGTCCCAGGGTGGGATGCCACCCATGGGTGATGAATATGCTCACAAGTTCATTTATCAGTTCATTTTCCATCGTCGTCCTCATCATCATCTTCATCTTCTTAAACATCATCTTCATCATTTTCATCATCACCGTCCTTACTCTTTTAGCTCTGGTGAGGTAGCTGTAGTGCTTGCCTCAGATGATATCCCAGGGAATATGATCCAGTGTCCGAGCGGAGCGGAGGACGATTGCATACAAACAGGCTGTTAAAATACAGTGGGAACGTAATAGTAGCTTATGTTTATTGAACATTTAGGTATGTGTGCTAGGTGCTAATGAGCATGTTGTGTGTGTCATGTGCGCTCACATTTGACGGATGAAATAACAGAGGCGCAGTACCTCTCCTTCAAACCACAGGGCTGATGTGCGGTAGAGGACGGCAGACCGTTTCCCTGCAGAGGGCCCGAGCAGCCTGTGTTTTCACTCCTGCCATCCTTTGTAGCATCATCCACGCAAAGCTGGGACCCTATGGGACACAGAGGGAGAAGAGAGGGAGAGGCAGCAGCCAGGAGGCAGCCACAGGCGATTTCCTGGAGGAGGTGGAGAATGGGAGCGGAGATAAAATAAGCAACAGGCCAAGGTTGTGTGGACCGAATGAGTTTTGGGTAAAGGTGTATATGAATGGATGTCTGTAGAGAAAGAAGAAGGGAAGAAGGCAAGGTTAGGGTGGGGCGGGGGTAGAATTAGCCGCTATAGAGGTCATTAAATTGAGCAGAGAAATCTTTGGAGAATCCCAGATGTCTTAGACACTCCAGATCTAATTTCTGTTCATGATGTTGGAAGCCACCTCTGCTCCCTAGACACAGCTGAGACGCATAAGACCCAATTCCCCCGGTGTCACCGATGGCATTAAAGATGAGTGCTCCTGTCTGTGAGGTGGCATTTGTCAAAATATTAGTTTCCTCAAACCCCCTTTGCTTTATGTGGCACCTAAAATCCTGTCACCTGAATGAGGATGTGTCTCAGCGATGTGGTGCATTCAGCAGAGAAGGGTGGACTGGACTTGATTCTAGGATGTGTGAGGGATTTGTAGGGCTCTTGGGAACGACCCTGCTTCATAGGGTGGTGAGGAGCAGCACGTGGCAGCCACTCCGGACAGGGATGCGAGGGTGGGGCTGTTTACTCAGGGAGTAAAGCAGGCCTTGGAGCTCAGTGTCTAATGGCTTTAAAGTTGCAAAGATTGCTCACTCCAGGTTTCCCAGACGAGATGGGTCTCCTGACAAGGCACATCCCAGGGTGGCCTGTAATTCCTTGGAGCCCCAGGGGTTGTGAGTGTGTATGCTTCCAGTCAGAACACAACCCAGTGGTCCTAAGCCTTTTCCAAACCTGAGGGGAAATGATGGGCTCATTTGTCAAGTGCAGCCTCTAATCCTGTGTGTTCCTCAATCCCGATCTGTGCATTCCCAACTATTAGAGAGAGGTTTGGCAATCTTAAATAGCTGGGTTCAGATGAGACTATCCGGGTACCACCAAATTAAAGGCCAGCGGAGAGCTACTTGGAGAGCCCCGTCCCTGGCATTTGTGGTAGAGCAGCCTTTATCTAGAGGCAGGCCTTGCTGGAAGGAGGCAGACACGCCTGTGTCTCAGGCGATCCTAATTTAGGGCCAGTGACTTGGTGGCCCGGTTATGGCGGGTGGAGCCTGTGCCTGTGGCTTGTGACTCCCGAAACCATTCCTGGGAAAAGCTCAGCAGGGCTGTGGGTGGCACCACCAGAGACGCCGGAGGGCGTGGCCCCCACACGTGCTACTCCTTGCTTCCCAGTTCAGCTGGCCTCTCTGGAGGTCCCCACCTGCTCTGGACCCGCTCATCACAGGGAGGCATCGATGCTCTTCCCCGCACCAGCTCCTGGTACTGTGGGCCTGCATGGCTGTACTTCTCAGCTGATACACCTATTCTCAGTCGATGCCCAAAGGCCTCTGCGCACATACCCGCGTACACACACACCAGTGGGAGCAACGTTGACTCTTCCTTAGCTTTGGACATAGTAGGTCCAGGCCCCAGCTCGTAAGAAGGCTCTCCCCTCATTCCCCTTTGCCTTTCTTGAGAAACAGGAGCCTTACATGTACCTGCCCGTTTATAGGAGTGCACAGAAATGACAACGGGGCAAAGTTCTCAAAACGAGATGTTCTCAAAGCCTTTGCATGTAGGGGGGTGTGAGAAGCCACACACGCAGGAAAGCCGAGGAGGGGTGAAGCATCTGTAGTGTTTGCTGGGTTGAGTATAGGAAGGCTAGGGGTAATAGGGCCTAGCTGTAATTAATAACCGGGAGCCCAAGGCAGGGGGCTGCTTCAGGAAGCTCACAGGGAACCCCTATGAGCTGCATAGGACTACTCAAGGGACACCAGGCCAGCTAGGCCTACAACAGACAAACTGAGTGTGGGGAGGAAGTGGGGTTAGCACCTTGACCTAACTGATTCTGGGCTGATGGTGTACTGATGCCTTGGGGTTCCTAACTCACCCCAAGTCCCCCATGTGGCTCTCAGAAGGTTTTAGCACAAAGTGAAGACCTGTAGGGCCTTAGCGAGCACAGGTCCTGGGATTTCCCTCAGCTCCAAGTGGCTTGACGTCACTTGTAGGTTTATGCCAAGGCCTCCGAGGGAACCCTCCTGGCCTTGAGGCTGTGGGCTTTCTCGGTGAGGTTAGCAGGCAGCTGAAGTGTAGAAGCTTACCTCATCTTCCAGAAGAGGCTTTCTGGTCACCTTGAGTGGATCCCTTCTCTAAAGAGACATCTGTGCGGGCTTTAGATGCAGGTGGGACACGGGCTGTCTGTATTGTGCAGACAGCATGTCCCTGAGGGGTGTGCAGCTGAGGAGGAATCCTGGGCCAGCGTCACAGCATTGTGTAGCCACAGGGGAGCAGCTGGCTCGTGACTTCTTAAATGAAATGTTTGGCTACACATCTCGGCTACTTGGACCGTTAGGAGTTGCCTGAGACTTTTCACCTGCATTTTGCTCACTTGAGTGCACCGTTCAGTTTAGGAAAGCCGAGGTGGGAAGGGCGCACCATGCTCGTGGATAAAAAGCATGACCTGCCTTGTCCCCCCACATTTAATTAAGCAGCTTTCACGTGCTGCCTGGGCAGTGGCTCTGGAGTGTGAGAATGTGCATTCAGATCAGGTAAGTGCTCATTGTTGAAGTGTCCACCCCATCCCCCTTCCAGATTGAACATGGCTTGCCAAACTTAGGTCCTTGGAACACTGTAACAGCCCGAGCAAGCTATATACAGGTCCACCACCCTGCCTTTGTCCTGACTTTCCCCCTCAGGAGGAGATTGTAGACAGGCCCAGGAGGTCAGGTGCGGCGTTTTCCTCCTGACGCATAAAGGCCGGCCCATCAGCCCAGCCATTTCTTGAGCACCTACTGTATGTTAACACAGGCATAAGGATGAATGAACAGGGCCTCCCATTTCAGATCAGGAAGTCTACAAGCGGAGTCAGAGGCCAGCAGTCTGGGTGCCCAGTAGGCTTGGGCGGGCTTTAGTGAGTGCAGAGTTGCTGATTCTGTTTCCCTGGTTTCTCCCTGGCCTGGCCTCCCAAAGGGTCTAGGAAGGTAGCCTAGCTGTCCTCACAGAGGAGAGGGGGCCCTGATCTGTGTGTCTGGTAGCACCGACAGTGCTGGCTTTGTGAGGACCCTGTTTCCTGATACTCCAATCCATCCAGTCCCCAGCCGCGGTTTCTGTTGATGTTAGCCTGAGCCAGGATAGCCTCTGATTCTAAGAGCCAGTGCCTTGATGGGCAACATGGATCAGGATTCTTGCTTTTTTGTCTAGAACAGTGGTTCTCAGTCTGGATTATGACCGTGTGTGTGTGTGTGTGTGTGTGTGTGTGTGTGTGTGTGTGTGTGTGTAACAGCCCTTTCAGAGGGGTCGCCTGTCACCATCTGCATGTCCGATGTTCACAGTTATAAAGCAGCAACAACAATAATTTTGTACTTGGGTCACCACAACATGAGGAGCTGTATTAAAGGGTTGCAGTGTTAGGAAGGTTGAGAACCAGTGTCTAGGTGCTGGGACTAAGGGGGTGAGCAGGCACAGACTGTTTGCAAGAATCCATCTGTTTATAGGAAGGGGTGGGGGAAGGCCTGGAGGGAAATAAACTGACTTTTTTTTTTTTTTGTGATGTTTCCAGATAGCAGGTTTTATAGATGTTGGTTTCCTAGGCTTCTTATTTTTCTGAATGACCCTTGTATTTTAGAAAAAGATGATTTTATTTTCCTTTGAGACCTGAAAGGTTGGTAAATTTCTCATACTGAACCCCTTAAGGGATGAAGGTTCTGGGAGGTAAACTCTTGAATGGCCAGGCTCCTCCTGATGCCTTCTGGCTGCCAGCTGGTATGGGCTTCACTGTCTACTGGATATTCTGTTTGTTTCTGTAGAATTGAAAATGGCCTCAGGTCCAGAGGTCTGAGAGTGATCCAAATGTGGGGTTTGTGGGCTTTGTAGGGGTGGAAGGGGGGGGGAGAAAGAGAGAGGGAGTGGAGGAGAGGGAGAGAATACTTCCTTCAGGAAATCAGTGCCCCTCCTGCAATGCTATTGCTTCAGTGAGGAGACTGCAGCAGAAAACCCCTAAATGCCAGCCAGCCTGTCACAGGAGACATTCAGCCAGTGGGAGGGAGGGATGGGAAGGGGGAGGGGGGACTCTGCTGAGCGAGTGCAGACAGAGCCGTCCCACGTTCAGAATCCTAACATCCATATCGTACGTAGGCTTGCTGTGCATGCCTCGTAGAGCTATTGTGGCTGCCCTGATTCCTTCTCTAAGCCAGAGACTCAAATTTAGCACTGGATGGGGGGCAAGTGGGAGGAGGAGTTTTAGCTGCAGTCCAACAACTTCCTTTTCGGCTTCCTCGTGGAGCCGTGGGTGAGTGTGCTATTGTGGGAGAGGCTTGGCTGATATATTGCTCTGGGTTTGCTTTTACCCGGCCCACTGGAGTGTGTGTGTGTGTGTGTGTGTGTTCACGTGCATACACTTGCATGCACGCATGCTCATATCTTTCTCAAATCCAGATAAATATGTATTACGCCACATGTCGGGGTGATTCCCTGTCCCTTTGTTTATTTGGGGGGGGGTTAAAATGCTGCTCTTTTCTGGGCTCCTGTTTCTGTGGCCAAGTCATTCGGATGATTGTGTAGTTCTGAAACCTAACTCTAGGCTGCAGGGTGCCCCTCACCCACAGCTGAGCTCAGAGACAGAGGCGGCCTTGTGATGATGTTCTGGGGGCAGCTGTGTGACTTTGAGGCCCACGTGATGGGGACAGTCCTGCCGCTGCCATGATTTGGGGGTGGTGTCTTGGAGTGTGTGCAGATAGAGGCCTCTGGTACCGAGGTTCTCGTTGGGATTCCTTGGAGGTGAATCACAGGGCCTGCTCTGGAGTAGAAGTCAGGAGAGGGCTTTTCGCTGCAGCTGGGTTTGTGTGGCTTCTATTTAACCATGTTCAGGGCAGCTTTCCTGGCCCCACGTTTGTTGCTGCCCATAGTGATGACCATTTCTTTCATTGATGTCTTCTTGTTGCCCTGGTAGAACAGCCCAGGTAGGGAAGGGAAATCTAGCATGAAGGCGAGGCTGTGGATGGTATAACAGCCTAGCTTAGACTCTTTCTTCCCAAGAACTCCCGTGGCATTTAACCATTGCGGCTGATGCTGTCGGGTAGATGAGCATTTGCTAGTGTAAGCTCTATTGCAGCTCTCAGTCCCTCAACACTTCAGAAAGAGCCAAGCGACTCCCCCAGTTCTCTGGAATAAGCCTGTTGCAATCCAGGTACTTCATTTTATTCAAAGGGCAACTTTCCAGATGCTGTGGAGCAAGACACGTACACATGTACACACATCACCCACAAGCCACAAGCCACGTGTGCATACACATGTACACACATCACCCACAAGCCACGGGTGCATACACATGTACACACATCACAAGCCACAAGCCACGTGTGCATACACATGTACACACATCACCTACAAGCCACAAGCCACGGATGCATACACATGTACACACATCACCCACAAGCCACAAGCCACGTGTGCATACACATGTACACACATCACCCACAAGCCACGTGTGCATACACATGTACACACATCACCCACAAGCCACAAGCCACAAGCCACGTGTGCATACACATGTACACACATCACCCACAAGCCATGGGTGCATACACATGTACACACATCACCTACAAGCCACAAGCCACGGATGCATACACATGTACACACATCACCCACAAGCCATGTGTGCATACACATGTACACACATCACCCACAAGCCAAGGGTGCATACACATGTATACACATCACCTACAAGCCACAAACCATGGACACGGAGTGAAATTCACCGGATGATCTTAAGTGTTTGAGTGCAGAATCTGTGTTCTTTGTTACTGGCATAGTTTGTGCCATTTAGCTATTATTATTTAACTAGGATTAATGTCAGGAAGAGCTGTTGTAAATGGGTAGGAAGGGGATTTTCACCGTGGATTACCCATATCGTCGCAGACAGTCCATGGTTCTGGTACATCTCAGGATCTTTGGTGGGGTTAAATTCTTGCCAAGCGAATTGCTCATCAGTTTCCCTTCGTAGGTTATTAGTGTCAGTATTAACAAAGGTCAAACTGTCAAGGGCTTGTTCACATTCACTCAAAATAATACAAAGAGGCTGTATTAATTAATTTAAGCCGCGGAAACAAAAAGATCATTTCTCCAAGTTCTGGAAGCTGGAAGTCTAAGAAGAGGCTGCCCGGAGCATGCTTGCTGGTGAAGGCCACTTCCAGGCCTTGGCTTCGCTGTCTCCCCCCGTGGTGGAGAGAGATCACCTTTCTTGTGCCTTTTCTTACATGGCCTCTAAAGCTCGAGATCCCTAACCCTGGAAGTTAGAATTTCAACTGGTGGCTTTCAAGGAGACACAGATATCCAGACACAGTAGCTGGAGACAGGGACCCCAAGCTTGTTGTCTGTCCTTTAATAACTTGGAATGGTCACCCGCTGGGTGGAAGGTGAGCCGCCTTAGTCCTCATTCGAGAATCTGTGCAGTGGATGATTAGTGCAGAGACTCAAAATCAGTCAGGTGCACAGAGTAAGTGTCTGTGGCGTTGTTCCCAGCTGCGGGACATTTACATGACACGCCTGCCTCCTGGGGCTCAAGGAACACCATGAAGAAAGGGTGGTAAGATGGCAATAGAGGTTGGTGGGGGCTTTGGGCAAAACTGTCTTCACATGAGTCGTTGACTCCACATGAGCTGTGCAGGACCGTTGTCCGAACAAGAGCAAGCCAGTCAACATTCCAGCATGGATGCTGAGGCGCTCATACGCCTCTACCCTTAGCTGCGGAGCACTGACAGGTGATGGCGTCCATTTCCTCAGGGGCGTGGCCTCTGGTAGGTTGACCACACCACAGTGAATGGCTCTGCCCCTGAGTCTATGGGCAGTGCTGATTGAACTCTGGGGGTTATTTAAAAACAATAAAAGACACGAAGGAGTGGGCTTAGGCGCAGGATTGGAAGGATTGGGGATGAAGGGTGACGGTGAATGTGATTGAAATATGTCACATGCGTGTATGGGATTCTTAAAGGATAAATCATAATATTCTTTCAAGAAAACTGAGCAGCAAGCCTCATCGAGCCTGGCAAAGAGAGGGAAAGCGCTTGGCGGAGCCGCCCTTGCTTGTGATGGATGTGCAGTGAGCCAGGGCTGCCCAGTGCTCAGTGCAGCGTGGCTGCTGGCTGTCCGCCCATGTTGTGTTCTGTTTGTAGAAGAAAGCAGCTTCCACCACAACAGGTCCAACTGTGCCTAAGTAAAGGATCTTTTCCTCTAGTGCTGACACTGCCTTTAACAACACATGTGCTAAGAGGAAGGAGAAATATCCGTTCTCATTTCTGTGGCTTCAGTATTTCAAACTTGATTACGGAAAGTTTTAAACATGCACGCAGAAGGAGACTGTCACGGTGAGCCCTCATCTAGCCGTCAACCCTGTGTCAGCAGGCACGGGGCCTCTGTTGTCCTGTTTCCCAGACACACCACTCCCTTTCTGTTTGCCACAGTATTTTAAAGACCCGTTAGCAGCCTCTCCTTCAAACCCGGCTTCGGGAAGGCTAACGCTCAGGGACCCAGAAGCTCTGCTCTCCTCGTCCCCTTGGCCATCGCTGCAGACCCGGCACAGTAGTAGATTAACCTCATTACTGTAATGAAGCACTCAAGACTCCATAACTTCATTGAAAATAAGTTTTATTTAGCTCATAGCTCTCTGGAAGTCAAGTTCAGTCCAGCCCTGGTGAGATCTTGGCAGATGATATCCACTGACAGGAACATTTTTACATGATGGACAGGAAGCCAGGGTTAGGTCCAGCCCTCTCTAACAGCTTCTGCTCATGAGGTCCAGGTGAAACCTGCCTTAATCCTAATCCCAGTGAGAGGAAGCAGCTCCCATGGGTCTGTCCTTAAAGAACCTAACACCTGTCTCATTGCCACACTAAAGGCCAGGCATGCAACAAACGAACCACACATTTGTTTGTGTGTAGCTTGCATAAGCGCGCGCGCGCACGCACACACACACACACACACACACACACACACACAGGGTGGGGAGGGGGTGGGGGAGAAGAGAAAAGAGGGATTAATACTTACAGAGATTTTGCTCCGGACTCTTCCGCATCCTGTGAAGATGAGAGATCTGCTGTGTACTTTGTTGCATCCAAAGTTGCCACAAACACTTTCCGATTGTTGTTCTTTTCCTCTTCCCTCGGGTAGGGAGGGGTGGGAAGGGGCGGGTGACATGGAGTATGGGGAGGCTCTGCAGAAGTCCCCCAGGTCTCGGAGATTTAGATGGAGCAGAGCTGTGCTGCATCCACAGGAGCTGTGTCCAGTTGGAGCTGACCACAGAGGGTGGCGATCTGTAGCCCATGTCTGTGTGTGCCCGCTAAGCTATGGACTTTGTAGGGAACAACCGTCCTAGTCACAGCATGCAAGACCTGCCCAGTTCTATAACCACGGCTCTTTCTAGCTCAAAACGTGACTGCTCTCAATTAAGATCTGTCTTCCGTGGAAAAGGCATTGGGTTCCACAGACTCAACTAATGACAAAATGAAGACCTCTCACTACTAAATTTTATACTAGTTTCACACTGACATGACTATACTATGCATGCACCAGGTCCAGTGGATTATATTATTAAATATTTTTTTGTTAAAAATTGAAGTTATATAATAGGGTGGCCAGTCTTTTTCTTTACTGAAAACAGTGTTTTCATGCAATATGTTCTGACCATGCTCTCTTCTCTCCTACTCTTCCTACAGCTTCTCCCTTTTGTTTTGTTTTTCCAGACAGGGTTTCTCTGTGTAGGCTGCAACTTGCTGTGTTGACCAGGCTAGCCTGGAACTCACTATGTAGACCATGCTGGCCTCAAACTCACAGAGATCCACCTGCCATTGCCTCCCGAGTGCTGGGATTACGGGCATTCTCTGCAACACCCAACCCTTAAATTACTTTTGCTTGTTTCTTTTTACAAAGACTGTCCACTAGAAACTGAAAATCTAGCATGGCTTACACGGTGTCTCATCAGCACCAGCATTTGTGTTTCTGCCGAGACATTGTCAGTGCGGAGAATGCATTTCTATGTGAACTATGAACCTGAGGAGATGGCCACTGGGTCCCACCTAATTGTGAGAGACTTAGTGATCTGAGTGATGAGGAGAAGGGAGCCCTGGGTTGCTTGAAATAGGTGAATAAGGCAGAAAATGGCACCTTGGGGACTGAGCATTCTTGAAGGACAAAGGAGGGGGCAGCATTGGATGGATGGGTGCTGACCGGCTTCTGCATTTCTGAGGGAGTCTGGAAGTCTGAGGGGAGGTATGGAAGGCCTCTCATGGGCATCCGGAGGCAGCTCTGGTGTAAACTGGTGTAAATTAAGCCCTTTCCAGCCTTAGGGTCCTTTTGAGGAAGGGGTGGAGTTTCCTGCGGATTGTCAGTTGGGCCTGTGTGATCAGAGGGACTGATGTTGCTGAGATGGGGGCTCTTTTCCCAGAGCCCTTATCTGTCTGCTTGTGGTTTGGGGGAAGGGCTCTCTGCACGCTGGAACGGTCTACCGTCTCTATTTGGACGGCAAGGCTCTGGGGATACGGTTTAAGTGTAACACATTCCCAGTTACAGAAATCCATCCCCAGAAGCGGCCACAGGAACTGTGCTTGGAGGCAGGGGAAGGGAGAGCAGGCTGGCGCTGTCTGGGAAAGGGAAGGAGCCACTCTCCAGGTGGGCACGCGTGCGCCACCCAAGTCCTTTTAGACCCCTGCATGTGACCGCTGTCAGTTTGCCCTGGGCCGTTATCAGCTGAAGCCAGGTGTCCTTTGGAAAAAGGCTGTTACTAGCCCAGGCCCCCACGCTGACTTCCTAGGAGGTGGCCTTTCTTAGGTCATAATTTTAAAAGAGGCCACAGTCTGTGTTTGTGGGTTGACTGTGTGGGTGAGGGGGATAAAGATGGTCCAAAGACTGGGTGTAAAAGTCAGGTAGATTTGACCCACACAGAGCAGAAGCCAGCACTGGATGAACAGCTGCTTTGTGCCAAGCACTGAAACCTTCTAACTTATGTAGCCTTCGTGACGGTCCTGTGCCGGAGGTCACAGTCATCTCCGTTTCATTGGTGGTTGAATTTGGGCAGGAGCAAAGTCAGGGGCTGGGTCAGCAGCTGGCAGGTGGAGGAGTTGAACCCAGGCTTGTGCAGCACGGTCGCCTTGTACCTGTGTTAGCTGTGGAGTACCCACTGGCCCTCGGGGATGGGCAGGGGCCCACGCATAAGTCTGTGCTGACTCTTGCCCAAGGGCCATGCCTCCTCTTTGAGCTGCCCTCCCTCTCATCCACCGTGGATAGGGTAAAAAGTCCTGCCCTGCCCACCGTCCCATTTGCTTTTCAGTTGCCTTGCCACAGGGAATGTCAGCGGAGGGAAAGCTTCTCTCGACTTTGCTTTGCAAATGTCAGGGAAGATGGGGAAGGTGAGGTAGGGTGGGGGAAACAGGAGGTGAGGAGGCATGGCTGCCAAGGCTAGTGTATTCTTACGAAAGGAATTGACTCATCCTGAGATGGCAAAAGACACCCAGGGGCTTTTAAAGAAACGTGAAGCCTGGCCTAGGTAGGTATTGGCCTCTTGCACGAAGAGGACAAAATACAGAGACTTGATTTCCTCTCCCCCATCCCTTCCTTTTCCTTCACCCTCCTTCCTTTCTCTTCGCTTCTTTCCTCCCTCCCTTCTACCTTCCATGGTGTTGGAGTCAAACTCAAGGCCTTGTTCTTGCCAGTCTGTCTATATGTTTGACTGTTTATCTGTGTGTCTTTATATTTTACAGTGGCTGTAGACAGAGCCCTTGAACTCATTCTGCAGTTCAGACGGGCCTCGGAACTCCCTGTTTTGGTGTAGACCCTGTGGTTGGTTTGGACTCATTAACCTGGGCCAACATTGGTTTTCCTCTCGGGCTCTTAGACCCAGCACTGCCGAGTTGGTATAGTAAGTCCTCGTTCTGCTTGTGGTTTGATGATGATAAGATGCGGGCATGGCAAGCAAGCCCCGCCCTATTCCTCTGGTCAGACATTTTCTTATAAAAATGACACACGCTCCACAGAAAGTTTCAAGTCCTTGTGTGCTTCTGGGCATCAAGAATGGATGACTTCAATCTCTGCACCCCTTGGAAATTGTCTGCTAATCACTTCCCAGTTCAAACAGGGCGCATGATGTAGCTAGCACAGGCTGCCTGGAATCTGGAATGACCAGGCTAGCCTCAGACTCACATAGGTCTGCCTGCCACCTTACACAACATATTTGTTTCCTTTTTAAAAGTAGTGTGTGAGCAAGTGTGTGTGCACGCACGCACATATGGGCATATATTGCCACTGTGTGTGTGTGTGTGTGTGTGTGTGTGTGTGTGTGTGTGTGTGTGTGTTCAGTGAACAAAAAACTTTGTAGAGTTAGTTTTCTACTTCTTCTTTTACATGAGTTTTGGGATTCACTTGGCTCACCAGGCTCGAACAGCAGGCGCCTTAACCTGTCCCTGCCCGGCTGATTTGTTTATATTCAGTCCGTAGCATTCAGACATCAAGTGTTGGCCCTGGAAGGTCATTTTGTGACTTGATGTTCGCCCGTTACAGTTAAGGTTTGGATTCCCCCACCCCCACCTGCTGCTGCTCAAGGACCTGACATGGAAGGAGCAGGTAAAATATTTAGACTCTGACTCCAGTTAGCAAAAGAGCAATGCAATTTTCTTTAACTTTTCACCTAATGAAAAAGATTAATGATGTTTATATGATGCAAAAACTAAGATTTGGGAAAGCGAAAGACTAACAGAATTTCAGTGGCAAACACATTGGTCTGCTGCCCTCTAACCGGCCCCCGCCCCCGCCCCCGCCCCCGCCCCCGCCCCCAATGAAGTTGGCTGTGATCAGATTACCTAGAACTTTCTCAGTAAGCAGGCTTTCCTGCCAGGGGCTCCTCTCCAGCCTGATTACAGGGGCTTTAGAGCACCTAGACTCTCTCATCTGGGGCTGAGATGAAAGCAGACAGAGATAAGGTTGCTAGGGAGACGAAGATGCTGTTCACTCATGCTGTTGACTAATTTAAGTGTGGATTGAGGCGAATGTGGGACGTGAGGATGAACAGGGAGGGCTGTTGTGCCCAGGTCTTAAGGAAATGGTTGCAGGATGAGTGTGATGCCAACTGTGGGCCTAAGGGTAATGGGTCCTGTCCCTCCTTTGTATGTGGGAGCACCTCCTGGGATGCACTTGAGCATCTGTGCCCCCCTCCCCTCCGATTCTCTGTCTCCGTATCCACTTCCTGCTCACCCAGACATCTCTTCTGCCGTGTTGGAGATTGAGTCTGGGGTTCCACTCACGCTAGGCTGTGGCCGACGCCCCTTTTCTCCTTTTTAACTATGGCCCCGTTGGGTTGCGCAGGCTGGCCTCGAACTTGATCTGCAGCCCAGGTTGGTCTCGAACTTGTTCTCCTGCTGGAATTACAAGCCTGCACCACAGGGTCTAGCCAAAATTTCCAATAATGACATTTCCTCTGATTTCAAAGTACACAGGTTCATCATTCCAAATTCCAAAAGCACAAAGATTACTCCAGTATCGTGTAAAAAAAAAAAAAAGTGCACTCACCTGTAGCTTCACTGTCTGCAAGTACCAACTATGACTTGTTGTATTTTTCCTTTTATTTATATATGAGCATGTACAGTTCAGCTGTGAGTGTTCAGAATATTGGCAACAACCCGAAAACTATAGATTAGGGTAAAAATTGTAACTTTTATGTTTCAATTTTTTTTTTTTTTTTGGGGAAACATGGCCATGTGAAAGTTGACTGGGCTGGCCTTGAACTCGCAATTTTCCTGCCTTAGCCTCTCTAGTGCTGGGCTTTTAAATGGTCACATAGTCACTGGTTTTTTGGTGGCCGCAGAAACGTTAACTCATACGCATGTGACTATTGCTTAGCCATACCCTCCGCCTGCCCCTCCCTGTTGGTTATTTCTTGTTTCCAGGGTTACACTATTACCCTGATGGAGGCGCTCCTGGGCCCTGTTTGTATCCCTTAGTTCCTTGACATAACAAACGCCTCAGGTGGCATGTGGGTATGAGACACAGCCTAGATAGGGCTGCTCCTATCTAGGGCCAAGTTTTCTCAGGAAAGGTCTGGCCAGGCACTACCCTACCAAGCGGAGGAGGTATCTCATTAACACTAGGTGTTAAAAATTTCTTTTTCACTCTGCCAACTTTATAAATCAGAGATACTAGTTCCACCCCCCACTTTTTTTTTTTTTTTTTTTTTTTTTTGCTTCATGCAGAAGAGTGGAAAGAAAAGCTTCTGTGGTTGGAGAATTATCATATGTGGGATGTCTAAATAAATCCATTAACTATCTTTGGTCCTCACAACTCGGTGAAACTGGATCTCATGCTCCCATTTCACAGAGAACAAAACTGAGGCTTTGAGAAAGCAAACTCACTGATCGCTTTTACACAGTTTTTAAAGAACACAGAAGATCCCAGTGTTGAAGCTGAGGTTCCGAGGACCCGTAGTTTAAGTCCAGTCTTGGCTACACAGTGAGTTCAAGGCCAACCAGAGCTTCTTGTGACCCCATCTCAAACAAAGAAACCAAAATAATTAGGAAAGAAATAAGGCTATTTTCAGTGATGCATGTTTCCAAGTTTGGGTGGGGGGATGTCAGCAGCCTGGGCGCGAGTGGAGGCTCAGTCGACCATTTGAAGGTGGGCTTTGGGAGTCGGGATGGGAAATGAGGCCAAATGTGCTGCCTGGCTCCTCTGTTTAACAATGGTAGTTTTTTGTGGAGTGTGTCTGCTGCCTTGGACCTGTGTGTCTTCTCAGTACCTCGTAGCCGGATGTGCCAGGACGTGTGTGCTGAACCCAGGGTTGCCTCTCAGCCTTCTCAGCTCTGTCACGTCCACACGTGTGTGCGTTCTGCACCTGCCTCACTTTACACGTGCACCTGTCAGTCTGGAGAGGCTTTCTTCCTGTTACCGTGTGTATTGAAAACTGAAGGTATAGACTTTTATCTCCCTACTGGCCACACTTGGGTCTTCGTTTGCAGTGACCACGGCTAGCGTTCCTGTTTGACAGTCAGGACTGATGCTTGCTAAGGTCCCATCTGCTTGTCTTCTGTCGTTTTGTCCTTACTCTGCTCTCTGTGTGCTCCTTGGCAGACGTAGAATTCATTCATCTTCAGGGGAAGAAAAATGACCAAGGGTACAGGATCCTGAGTCATTTCTGGAGGCCATTGTAGCCAAATAAGTCACTTGACTAAAGGGTTAATTTCTGCTGTATCATTAGTCTCTGTCCGTCTGTCCGTCCGTCCATCCATCCATCCATCCATCCATCCATCCATCCATCATCCATTTCTCCATCCATCCATCATCCATCCATCCACCCACCATCCATCCATCATCCATCCATCCATCCTCCATCCATCTATCCATCCATCCATCATCCATCCATCCATCCATCCATCATCCATCCATCCACCCTCCATCCATCCACCCTCCATCCATCATCCATCCATCCGTCCATCCACCCGTCCGTCCATCCGTCTGTCCATCCATCCGTCCACCCATCATCCATCCGAGCTTTCTGCATGTCTCTAAGGTAACAAGGGAGAGGAAACAACAATGCAACTCAGCTGAGACTTCTTGCTTGTTGAGTGGGCTCCATGTTTGAAGGCCTGGACCTGTACTTTCCGTACATTTTCATCTGACCCTTTGGCTATTTTACTTAGTGCTATGGGCAGAAGAATTGGCATCTTGGGACCTGAGAGGGGGGACCTGAGAGGGCTATGGTGATTTCAGTCATGTTTGTCATATCTTAGTCCTGTTGTTGGGTTTAATACAGCTTTGTTCTCTTGTGGACAAACCTACCCCTTTCCCTGAAGTGCTTACAGGTGGGTGTGTCTGGGCAGAGGCAGGAGGATGAATTACTTTTAATTGCCTCTTCTGGGGCTACTGACTAAAGCAACAGCTTTTTTACCCAAGAAGTCCACTCCAGGCAGGAAGGAGCTGTGATTCTCTGTCCCCTTCCCCTGCTGCTTCGGCTCCAGCAGATGAATTCTGGCGCCTCCTGATCATCTGTAGTGTCTCCTCTCTCGGCTTGTTTGGATGTGTGAGCTTCCTTGGTTGTTGTGTTCTACGAAGCATTGAGTAAGCTGAGTTGGAGATGTTTTCTGAAAGCTCAATTATATGGTTTGTAGAGACTTAGAAACAATGTTCTAAGGCTTGTGAACGGCTGGGGAGGTGGTGGATCACTACCTGGAAGGATCCTTGCAGAAGGAACTTGAAATTGGCTTTGTGGGGTGTGGTTTTGCCCAGAAAGATCACGAAACTTAAGCCTGAAGAAGACCGGTACTCGAGAGCAAGTCTTACACTTTGGTTTACACTACCGGGGAAGGAATGTTTGTGCTAAGGTAAATTGTTAAAGATTTAAGTAAATTGTTGAAGGCGCACAGATACGATTTTTGAGTCCTTCCAAGTTTGGGTTTAAATAATCACACAAGCAAGGAGCAGTTTTCTGTTGAGCTAGAGGGAGCCCAGCCTCAGTTGTTGATCGGGAAGTAGGCGGGAGGGTGACAGAGTGCGCTGAGGATCAAGCCAGGTTCTGCCTGCACTTGAATGGCCTCCCAGCTGTGATTCCCTGGTGAATTGCCGCTTCCACCCAGCACCGCAGCTCCAGCAAGTAACCCAGTGCACGCAAAAGGACTTTAAAAAACAAACCAAGAAGCAAAACAACCATTATTTGGGCTGGAGAGATGGCTCAGCTGTTCACATCACTGCTGACTGCTCCTGCAGAAGATCCTGGTTCATTTCCAGCGTTCACATAGCGGCTAACAACCGTCTGTGATCCAGTCTCTGGGACCCCACACCCCTTTCCAGCCTCTGCAGGCACTGCATAGAGGTAGCAGGCAGAATTACCCAGATGCGTTAAATAAAGATCTCAGAACGTTTTAAAATTACATTTGCAGGTGTTTGCGAGGGTGGGGAGGCCGGAAGTCAATCTTAGGTGTTGGTTGTCTACCTTGGTTTTTGGAAACAACACCTCTCTGAGACCTGAGGTTCACCATTTCAACTAAGCTTGTTGGCCAGGGGGCTCCAGACTCCCTCCTGTCACTACTTCCCCAGCCTGATAATGCAAGTGCGCACTGCCACGCCTGGCTTTTAAAAAGCATGGGTGTGGGGATCAAACTTGGGTCCCTGTGCTTGAGTTATCTCCCCAGCCCAGGAAACACCCTGTTCTGTAGTTGAATACCCAGTAAATGTCAGCCAGTTGTCGTTGACTTGTCATGTTGGTCTTTTGTTACATTCATTATTTACCTTCGACACTATTATGTGTTTTCATGTTCTGGGCAAGAAACAGCAAAAGTAAGTACATAAGTAAGCAAACAAACAAACACATAAATCAGGCATTAAAAGTTTTACTAGCAAGACTGATGACTGGAGTTAAGTTACACACACACACACACACACACACACACACATACCTAGAAGGAGAGAACACGTTATCTCAAGGTGTTTTCAGACCTTCACCCATGTGCGGATGCATTGGAATATGTACACTTGTGCATGAATGTACACAAACACACACGTACACACACCCACACAGGTTTAGACTTTCAAGGTCCAAGTGCATGAACAGGCAGTAACCCACGTAACAGTATTCACAAAAAGGGATGTAATCAAATCGATGCTGAAGAGTATTTGACAGCGTGTGCTCCGAGAGCTCTTCCCAGGGGCCGCTGATGCTCTTCTGCTGCATCCGTGTTAAAGCAGGGTTCCAAGACAAAATGGAAGGGGTAGGGGTGTGTGTGTGCGTGAGTGTGTGTGCGTGTGTGAGTGTGTGTTTAAAAGTATAGTAAATACTTGAGAGTTTGGCCTTTTGATCAATTCAAATTAGCTTTCCTGGTTAATTAAAAGTCTTTACCTCATGGGGAATGAATGACATTTCCCATGTGTTTGCTGTGCAATGCTACAGTGATAATGGCTGGCGATAAGGAAGAGCTGCTGCCCTCTCTGCTTCTACTTCCTGGTGGCCTCTGGTTCTGCCCCCTCCTGTGACACGGCCATTGACTGGGATGGGCAGTTCTCAAAGGACCAGCAGGTTATTAACTGGGCCTCATGGACAAGCTCCACTGGCTTTATGCTTGGATGGCGGTAATGAGCTCTGTGGCCCCTGCCTGTTCTTTTGGAGCTCCAGGGAGCAGAGGGTCCGGGAGCTGTGAGGGAAGCAGGTTCATCCCATCCAGCCTCCTTCTCCCCCCCTACCCCCCAACCGAGGGACCTGAGGGTGTGGATGTAATGGTGGAGGGAGATTGGGAAACAGTATCCTCTTCCTGTTTCAGATACGACTTTTCTCATTTCATGCTAATTTTTTTGATGAGCTGGGATTTTCTTGAAGCTCCACTCCGCATTATTAATTCAGAGGTAGGGTGTTGGTAGCATCTTCTTGGTAGAAGAGGCGTCCGGGTAGCAAGGTCACAACCCAAAGCCTCTTGCTGTCAAGACCTTGGAGATGTCCTTGGCTCTCTTTGGTAGGTGAAGGGACAGTGACTGCAAGCGTACTTATTAGACTTGTTGCCAGATGCGGCTTTCTCCATCTTTGAGGACAGCACCCTCAGCAAAGTCATGTTCCATGGCGGCTCTCACGCCTGGGCTTCCAGACCACGCAGACTGGAAGACCGTGAAGTGTGTGTACCTCTGCAAAGCGGCCAGCCAGCTCTGGGGAGCAGATCCCTCCCTCGTGCATGAGAGACCCCACAGGAGCACGCTGTCGTGCCCGAGACTCCAATGTGGCATGCAGTCTCATCCCTTCCAGGGTGTGAAGGGAGGTGACTGGCCACCTGTTTCCATGGCGGCTGGGCCCAGGCCAAGACTTTGCAAGCGATGCATGCGAGTCCCACCCTCCCGCATTTCTGCAAGGGTGTGCTGTCCCGATGACAGATGCCACGCCCACCGCCAGCTGCTCTCTGTGCTGTGCTTCCTCCCTCCGCTGGGGAAGGGCCTTCTCGGGGGTTCATCCCCACCCCCTTCCTACTCAGCCCTGTCAGTCCAGTTCCTCACTCCACACGGGAGGTGAGCGCATGTTCTCTGTGGCCGCTGTAGAAGCTCCCCTTTATTCCATCTCCCTTCCTAACCACTGTCCCACCTCCCTTTCAGCGTGGTGTTAAAGTAACACATGTTCACTGAAAGGTGCTACCGTCTTGCCCTGACCTCCCATTTGCTGGCAAGGACGTCTCTTTGGAAGAGAGTCCAACACAGCTGGCCCAGCCCACCGCTTCCTTCCCCTCCCTAGGCCAGGCCAGATTTCCTGACGCTCCAGCTCCCTGGGTGGGTGGGGCGAGCAGCAGGAAGTCAGTCCTTCCTCTGCTGTTTGCTTGGGTGCCCAGGAGATCCCTGCTTATTTCAGCTTCACACTTTTGTGGTCTAAACGACATAAGCTGCCCGAAAGGCAGAGCAAAGCATTGTCATCCAAGAGTCAGTTGCGGTTGGCCGCTGCTCGTGGCCAGCGCTGACCTTTGGTTCCCTTGCAGAGACTTAAGGTCATGGTGCAGAGTTACGATGAGGAAAATAACTCCTGCTCCAGCCCTGGCCAACGGCAATGGGCCTGTGGGTGTTTTCTCGTTTGTAAAGGGGACTTGAAGACTGTGTTCATGGAGGCAAGAGAATCGGGAGTTCAAGCCCCGCCCCGCCTACACAGTGACTTTGAAGTCAGCCCTGCTGAGACCGACTGGGCAGCCGGTTCTGTCTCCTCAGTGGAGTCATAAGGCCACAGTGGCCACAGCTAGGGGACAAGCCAGACTTCCAGGCAAATAGAGCCGCATTTGTTACAGCTGTCAGAAAGATCCCGTCATGATCTCTATGCGAACCTAAGGGGCTGGAAAGATTGCTTGGCTGTTTACAGAGGACCTGGGTTCGCTGCCCAGGGCCCATATTGGGCAGCTGATGACCATCTGTATGTAACTATAGTTTTATAGACTCTGACACCCTCTTCCCACCTCGTCTACACACATTTCTACCCAGGTCCCATCAGTCCTGCGTCCAGCCACCACCCCGCTACAGTGTTCTGCCTCCTCCCCTGAGTTTGGGTGGCAAGCTGCCTTTTGGCTTTTTCCTCATGGAATGTTAGCTCGGTGCTAGAGACCACTGGGACTCATCCTGATGCTTGGTGTTTATTTATCGCTGGGCACTTTCTTTGTCCCGGGCAAGACTGAGAAAGGTAAACTTTCTCACTGTTTTGTTTAGCATTGGCCAGAAAGCATGCTAGTAACCTAATGGAGTTAGAAGGCAGGACCATAAAAGAAGGTTGATGCCTTGTAGAAGCAGATCGGTTGCCCCAGAGGCTGTAACAACTGAGGAGGACTCATCATAGTGTTCCGTCAGCTAGCTCTCACAGCCCCTGAGGAGAACAGGACACAAGCAACCGTCCCCAGCCTCCAGCCACTTGGTGTGGTGCTTGGGAGATAACCACTGTAATGAGAGCATATGACTGCTGTCCAGACTTTCATTGCCCTAGGTGAGGGAGGGGAGGAGGGGCTTATAGGAACAGAGCCGTTGGTATGTGTGGCTAGCTACCTTAAGCATTACTTACACATAATTTATAGCCAGCTTTGCTGCCAAAGAAACCCCAAGTCTGTAAAATGTTTGTGACCATGCCATAGTTACGTGACCAAACGTTGAAGTGTCACATGGAAGACGAGGCACACCAGCAGGCTGTCTGTACACTGTTCGATGTAAGAAAACGTTTATTTTCCAGGGCATCTCCGGGTTCCTCCTCAGTTGTCTGTTTTCTTCTTTTGCCTCGCCCAGTTTTCTTTCTCCTTTTCTCTTTTTAGCCACATGTGAGGTTTGCTTCTGGAAGGAAGGTGTGGTCTTTGGAGGGTAAATAAATGGGGTGTGCATCTTTGGTGGGCTAGGCATTCATCGTTGGCTCTCATAAAAGCTGGGCCAGAATGTGTTTCTGCCTTTTATGGTCGGGGAGAGGGGGTGGGGGTCAGAGAGCACAAAAGAAGAAATTCCCTAGCAATCTTTGAAATCAGAGCAGGGAATGGTGTTTCTCGGGGCTCTAATGTGCCTAGGAATCACTTCATAGGCTACTACACTCAGCTTTGGGGTAAGTGTGGCTGTCATCCAAGTCGGTCTGTAGAAGGGTAATGCTGGGCCAGCGAGACCTGGTGTGACCTGTGCTCAGGTACCGGCCTTCTGCACGCCTGGCTAGGTACATGCTCTTCGATCTGGTCGAGCCGCTAGGAACACCGGATCCTTGCTGTGTTTGCTGACTCTGGGAGAAAGGACATTTTGTGTCCCCAGAGAGGCCAGCTGTCCTCGGGGACACAGCCTGCCTGGAATGGCTGTCCAGAAGTCCTTCCCTGGCTTCTGTGGCGCTTTCTTCCGCCTCTGACTCTGGTGCAGTGTGCATGCGAACGCACGCATGCTTTAGAAGCAGGGCTGAGACCGTGGAGTGTGGCTGACACTGGGGAGCGTCTCTGCCCTTTCTCAAGTGTGTCTGGCTCTAGGCCCGGGTCAGGACTGAACCTCAGTGGCTCTGCTTGGTTTAGGAACACGCTGGTGGGCAGGTGAGCATTACAACACACCAAGCAAGGTCTAGAACAGGGGACCCACAGGTCCCCGGATGAGTAAAGAAATGAGAGGTAGGAATTGGTGGTTTGAGTCTGGCTTGGAGTGTGGACATCCAGGTCTCCTGCCTGCCAGGTTTCGTGCTGGGTACGCGTTGCCTTATGTCCTACACCTTGTAAACAGGACCCTGCGCAGGTCGGGTGTGGGGGCTGCCTGGCTACCTGTGTCACATAGCAAATACACTGTGTACCGGCTGGGTCGGCTGGGTCTGGGCCCAGAGTGTTCCAAAGCCCGTCCCTGCTCTTGGTTCTGCACCCGTCACATTTTGAGTGCCCGAGAGTGCCTGGGTCTTGTTGGAACTCAGGCCACAATGCACTGGTCCAAGGGGCTTCCTTGTCTGGCTGCAGGTCCCATCACCCCGACATGCAGATAGGTGTTTGAGCCATCTGATAGGTGGTTTTCTTCTCCAGCTCCATCTTTCCAGGTTCCCAAACCAAGGGCATCTACACCTTTCCCTCCGTAGAGTCCCTGCTGTGAGGAGATGGGTGAGGGTAAAGGAGAAGACACCAAAGTTCCCTCCCAGCCCTTTCTTCAGGGGCTCCAATTTTTGCCATTTTCTTCACCAACCCCACCTCAACTTTGCTCCCGCATGGTTGATAGCCGGAGCAGGTAGCCCAGGCCCAAAGTCATTTCTTGATGACTTTGCTGACAGATGGCTTATCAAGAGTACAGTGGCCCTCATCTAACTCCCCTGCCTCGGGTGGATTAGATTGGAGTCTGGAGGGCCCACAGCCCTTCTCGAAGCAGGGCCCGCACAGTGTGGCCTCTTGGGGGAGGTGCAAGGTGGGTTCCTCCTCTTAGTTGTTATTTCTGGGACAGTTATTGATGCATGTGAGTAGTTTGGAACAAGACTCTTACTCCAGGGCACAGATGAAGCCCTCCAGCAAGCCGCAGGTGGAACTGAGTGAGCCGGGCCTGGTGTGCGTAGCTTGGCCTTCCGACATCTGTGCTCCCGGCTCCCGGCTCCCGGCTCCCGGCTCTGGCCGCTGAGCCTGCAGCCCCTGGGCAGTACACTCTGTTTAAGAGGTTGCAGCTAAAACAATGAGTATTAATTGATCAGGTGGTTTCCTTTGGGAAGACCCCTTGCTTCCGAGTTCAGGGGAGGCCCTGCTGTGGTGTCTGCTTTCTAGCCAAGTGAAGTCAGTCTCCCACAGGCCCAGAAGCCAGGTACTTGGGGACACTTGCCTGCCTCCACAGTTGGTGACTTGGCTCTGGAGTACGTGGGAGGCATCTGCACCCGCAGAGTCAGTCTCTAGCCCTATACTTTTATAGAAAGTCCTTGCTCTTTAAGTGATGTGATCTGGAGTCAAGGGCTCCATTTATAGATCATGTCAGTCACACTAGACTCCTCACTCGGCTGTTAACACTGTGAAAACGAGCGACAGTGTTCCAGCCTGGGCCCGGCCTGTGAGTGCTCATTATTTCATTCATTGCCTCGTGGTGGGTACACTCAGAAGGGTGTTGTTAGTTGGGTTGTCACTGTGTGAACATCAGGGCATACCTACACAAACTAAGATGGCTGCAGTGTCTCTGGTGGTAACATTTTATGAGATCACCACCATAGCTTTGGTCTGCCATTGACCAAAATCTCACCACCAGGCACAGACTTGTATATGTGAGCTCATTATTAACTCATTTCCTTCCTCGCCCCATGACCTTGATGAATGAAACAAGACCCTTTCTCCTATTCATGTCAAGACCCCTGGAAAAGTACTGAACTATATACTACTTCCTATACATACATACATACATACATACATACATACATACATACATACATGCATACATGCATACATGCATACAGTAAAGTTTAACTTGCAAATTAAGCACAGTAAGAGCTCTACAACTAATAATAGAATAATTGTCATACAGTACACCGTAATAAAAGTTCTGTCCCTATACTAGAACAGTGCTTTGGGGCCCCCATTGGCCTCTATAACTGAGACCACTCATGAGGGAGGGAGGGACGGAGGGAGGGACGGACGGACCGCTGTGTGCTGTGGATAATGTGGGATTGTGTAAGACAAGTGTGTTGTGGAAAGAGAGTTGCCATTGGGTCTGAAGTCTGTCCCCACCCGTTCACAGTGTGGCCTCTCCTCCTCAGTCTTGTAAACTAGGGGTTGGTAGCAGCAACATAGGGTTGCTGTGGAGAGTAAATGAGATTTCATCGACTGCTTTTTGCGGGGTGTGGCTCATCACTTGCCCTTGGCGCTTGGCAGCCCCTGTTACTTAGCTGATAAAATGGCTGCGCTGTCATCATGATACTGTTGACTTTGGCGTCCAGCATAGTAGGCTTGGAGGTGAGCGTACCACACCCTGGTCCCTCCAGGCCCTGCTGTTCTTACCTTCCTGCCTTCTCCCAGAGTCTCTGCTTGGGGGACTTCAGGCCCCACATCCACAGGTGAGCCACGGGGAGCAGGAGACACGCCTCCCTGCTAATAAGGCCATGAATGCCAACTGGAGCAGGAAGCCTCCTGCTGCTGGTGTATGCAGTCAGATTTAGCGTCCTGCAGTGGAGGTTTAATTGGAAGAGATAATTAGTGCTGTGTCCTGGGGACTGATGTGGAATGAGAAGTCCAGGGTGGTAGATACCCTGGAAATCAAGCCTCACAGAGGATGGGCACCACCCCCACCGCTGGGTTCCAGCTTCGCACCTTTCCTAACTGTCTACACAATCCTGTCCCCATGGGTACTTCTCTGTCCATCTCCCAGGAAACAGCAGTGGAAGCAGAGTGAGGGCGTGCTGTGTTCCCAGTGGCCTGTGGAGGTTCAGACGTGTCACACGGGCACCCAAGGCCTTTTCGCCTCTCACCTACGCTCCCTGCCCTTGAGTCAACTCACTCAGTAACCAACCCTAAGGCTATGATAACCCCAACTCCAGTGAGCTCAGCTCTACACCCCTCCCCTCTACACCCCTCCCCCTCTACAGCCCTCCCCCTCTCTACACCCCTGCCCCTCTCTACACCCCTCCCCCTCTCTACACCCCTCCCCCTCTCTACACCCCTCCCCATCTACACCCCTCTCCCTCTATACCCCCTCCCCTCCCTTCCCTCTACACCCCCTTCCCTCTACACCCTTCCCCCTCTCTACACCCCCTTCCCCTCTACACCCCCCTCCCCGCTCACTGACTACTTCGTGGTAGCCTCATCTACTTCCCTGGGTCTGGGTCACCTCCTCCCCCTTGCCTGTGGCTCTGTGTTAGAGTTGGAATCTGACAGTCCTGATTTGAGCCCTGTCCCTGACATTCTCCTTCTGTGACCTTGCATTGATGACCTGTCCTCCACTTAGCTTTTCAGCCTCATGTTCAGTGTGTGTGTGTGGGGGGGGGCATGGCGGGACGGGACAAGATGGCTTCTCTTTCTCCTTTACTCACTGGGGGAGCCGCTGCTAGGCCTGGAAAGGTTTATTTTCTGCACTAATCTTGGCACGGGCCACATGGATGCTGCTCGTGGATGGCAGTGTGTGAAGGGCCCAAAGTGAAGCAGTGTCACACCACACCTTTAACCCTCCTCGTGCAGGCTGTGCTGGCCCAGGGGCCGTGGCACCCGCTGTCTAGAGAGGCCTTGCATTGAGTCTAGGACTGTCACCATGGACATGTGGTCCTTCTGCCTTGCTCTCCTGTCTCTTGTCTGCTGCCGCAGAGGTTAGGGTACCACCCAGGGGTGACTCTGCAGCCAGGAGTCCCTGCAGAGGTGCTCAGGCCTCTCTCATGGGTCCTTGACTCCTCCCGTAGGCGAGTAGGATGCCTCCTTCCGAGCTGCCTGATAACGGAGTGTTGCTAGAGCCCTCCCGCTCCAGTTCCCCGGCCGCTAAAGAGCTAAAGAGACTGTGGGATGGTTTGGTGCAGTGAGAAGTAATTATAACCACGAGTAACTCCAACATCTGGGGGCGGGTAAGATAGTTCAGCAGTTAAAGACACTTGCTGCCAAGCCTGGTGACCTGAGTTTGACTCTTGAAGCCTGTGTGGCGTGAAACCTGCCCCTTTAAGATGTTTTCTGACCTCCACACTCACTGTGCCCCCAATGTAAAAATACCTGACCCCTCCCCCCTGTTTCATCATGACCTCTCTTTTGCCCTGTCATTTCGTTCATTTTTATTATTATCACCCTTTTCAACATGGGCTTTGGTATGTGACCTGACCCTGGCACTTTTCCTTCCTGAATTACAGCCTCACCTTTGCTGCTTTCCTCAGACTCTGGCTTCCCAGTGCATACAGCAGGTGCTCAGACTCTGGCTTCCCAGTGCATACAGTAGGTGCTTAGACTCTAGCTTCCCAATGCATACAGTAGGTGCTCAGACTCTGGCTTCCCAGTGCACACAGCGGGTGCTCAGACTCTGGCTTCCCAATGCATACAGTAGGTGCTCAGACTCTGGCTTCCCAGTGCACACAGCAGGTGCTCAGACTCTGGCTTCCCAGTGCATACAGCAGGTGCTCAGACTCTGGCTTCCCAGTGCATACGGTAGGTGCTCAGCAGACTCTAGCCGAAGCCATAGAAGGAAGCTTTGGAACTTGATTGGCCCTAGAACCAGCCAGGAAGTGAGGTAGGAGGTGCTTCAGAAAGCTGTCATCATGACAGTGCTCAGTTTACTTGCAGGACCTTCCCAAGACCCAGGCGAGCCTCCCGTGGAGGAGGAGTTAGCGAGAGTCATTGGATCTCCATCCAGCGTCCCAGCCTCTCCCTCCCGTGCCTCCCTACCCAGCTGCAGTGGTTCAGCACTGTGCACCTGGCCTTGTGGAGTAGATAGATAGTCTGTGGAGGGTTAATGGCGTTGGGGGTGCTTTGTGCAGCCATCGGGGACCCACCCTGACTGCTTTGGGGTTACCTACTTGCCTGTAGGCAACCTCCTACCTATGCTTCGTAAGGAAGCCCAGTAAACAACCTTGGCTCCCCAAGTCAGACTTTAGTGGAATTGTATTTTTGCTGTTGTTGGTGCTCTATTAGGAGGTGGTAGACGTAGACGTAGCTCATGGCTCACCAGAGAAAGAGAACGCTGCTCCCCCCCCCCCCCCAGGAGGCAAGGTCACCTGGCTGCTGATTCCAGTGTTGAGATTTTCCGGGTGGAAGCATGGCTGTGTGAGGGTGAGGCTGCCGTTCTTCAGGCAGATGTGTAACTACTGCTCTGGAGCTGTGCCCAGACTGTAGTAGCATCAGGTCTCTTCACAGAGGCCCTCGAGGGCTACGGGCTTGTGGGGGCTTGTCCTTGCTGTCCATTTCTGTCAGAGCCCAGACTATGTGGGGTCCTGTGGGATGGGGAGAGTTGCCATGCTAGGGGATGGAATGCACCATTTGAACTTCGCCAAAAAGCCACCCCATACCAGGGAACTGGCAGTCAGCCCCGACCCTTGTCTGTCTAAACTCTTACAGCCCTGAGGCCCCTAACTGCGCAACCTTCTCCAGACTGCCTTCAAGGGTGCGCCTGGGTGACTGGGGCAGGTTCAGAGCCCAGGTGAGAACTGGGTGACTGGGGCAGGTTCAGAGCACAGGTGAGAAGGGTTCAGCTCCCGGCCCCCACACTTCTTTTGTGCACAGCTTTGCATTGGACATGTAGCACTGTGACCGAGCTCATTGCTCCTTCCTTGGTATACAAAGTAGGTTGAGAATTCCCCTTTACAGATGGTCCCACTGAGGCACGTGCCGAGACAGAGGTGGCTCCAGGACAAGAGTGATGCTGACAGATGAAGATGAAGGCGGTTGGCACGCTGTCTCCTCCCCCATTCCCCTTTGAGATTCTGAAACTGCCTAGAAAGCCATTTCCCTGAAAAGGGCAGATTGGCATTTTAGATCAGAAATCCAGGCACCTAGGCCCCGACAGACACAGGGCCGTGTTGTTGTTACAATTGCCAAAGTCTGTCTGTCGCTGGGAAAACACAGGCGTGGGGTGTTTATCTGTGGAATAACTACAGTGAGCGTCAGGAGATTTTGTCAGGCACCTGCCAGACTTGTGCGTCTGAATGTGCAGGAGCAGCTTTGTAGAGAGACCCGCCATTGCTGCCCGTGCACCCCGCTCTCAGGAAATGTAGCTCTTCACCTTAGCCTCAGGCTTCTATTTCCAGCGCTTTCTGATTGCCCCATCCATCTGAACAGACGTCTGTGTCAGTGCCCTGCATGTGGCTGGCACAGTTGGGGGGATATTTGACTGTCCTCGCGGTCAACCCAGGCTTCCTCCTCCAGGGTTTTGCATCTGCTGGGGGCCAGGGGAGCTCCCGGTGGAGGTTCTGTGGGCCTCCCATGGTTGGGTTGAGTCCCTCCCACTCCCTCTTCAGCTACCGCACTCCTCAGGTTCTGTACCCAAGGTCTCTCCTAAGCCAACCCTCCATTTCTTTATCCTTTCTGGCTGGATCCAGACCCCTTCCAGTCACCCCTTCTTTTTATCCAATCCATGTCTTTTCCAGTGTTCGCTTTCAACAGCCCAGGATGAGAATTTTCTGGACAGCCCATGCCCTGTTCAAGAACACTGTTCTGCCCTCTGGACGTTGTGTTTGGTTTAGAGCTCTTGCACAGTAGAAGACAGAACGGTGTGCACCCTTCCACCCACCTCACCCACTCTGCTCTGGTTGTGGAGGGCAGGGCTGTCTTTTTCTTTAGCTCAATGCAAGCCCTGCATGGTGGCAGTGACGGGCTCCTGACTGTGTGCATGAGTAAATACACTTGCAGATAAACTCTGGCTTTCACGCTGCCCACAGGAAACAATGGGTGACACCTTTGATGCATGGATTACAGGCCACCCTTTCCATTTCGCCCACACGTGCAAGGTGGCCATTTGTTAGGGAGTGGTTTGAATTTTTGTTTGCTTGTAAGCCAAGTGACTGGTTGAGTCTATTAAGTGTCATCATTTGAGCCCATTTGTGGATTCAGCAAATGTCCAGTATGCAGGTGAGAGATTTTGGGGGAAGATCAGGGTGCAGAACTAAATGTGGCATTTTCCTGTCACGCCAGCCTCTCCTCGTGGCTGCTTGCAAAGGTGATTGGTCGGCGCGTTAATGGGACACGTTTGGGGAAGTAGGGCAGGTTGAAGATGTGTGCACGAAAGTGAACACATGCTGTTGCATTGCAAGGCATCTTTGTAAGGAGATGAACGATAGTGGGAGTTCCCATGACAACAAATAAAGTTGGGTGAGCATGTTTTGAAACAGCCACTTTAGGAGTGTGGGGATTCTAGTATTGTTATCACAGGCCTTCAGAGGGTTCTGAATAATCTAATTTCGGGGATTAGCTACCACTTCAATGCTTCATTTAAGCCTCCCAGAAGAACTGGTAAAGGCCGAGGAAGCCGATTTCTCCTTACTCCTATGTAGAGGAGGGTTCTCAGGCCCCTGACCTTGCTATAGGCTTCCCTGTTTTATTTTCTAACCCTAGTTGAAAAGTGCTGCTTTTTGAAAGATTAAAAAACAAAAAAAGGAAAGAAACAAACAAAAACTAACTAAGCTCATGTGATCTGGGTGAGGTCGTCCATGCCTAATAATCTCATCACTGGGCCAGTTGAGTCCAGAGGGTTGAAGCAAGTTCAAGACCAGCTCTGGCTACAGTGTGAGTCACTGTCTCAACAAAGCAGAAATATAATTGTGAACACACACACACACACACACACACACACAAAGCAGATATATAATTATGAACACACACACACGCACACACACGCACACACACACACACACACAAAGCAGATATATAATTATGAACACACACACACACACACAGCACACACACACACACACACACACACAAAGCAGATATATAATTATGAACACACACACACGCACGCACACACACGCACACACACGCACACACACGCGCACACACACGCACGCACGCACGCACACACTAAAGTGCACCGCTGAAAGCTCTTTCTAGATTTAATAAGATAATGACTGCATCCATGTCTGCTAACCTGTCCCGGATCTCCCGTAGTTATGTGTGCACGGGTGTCACTGGTTGTGGAGGGTTGTCTCAGTTGAGAGAGGAGGGCCAGCACTCAGGACTTGTTACCAGAGAGAACACGATGAGTTCAGGTCCATGCCCGCTGTTCAGACGTCCTCGACACTCTGGTCAGTCAGGACTTTGCATGGGAAAGTGACCAGAATGGTCCACGAGGTCAAGGCTTTAGCCTGCAGGTGATTGGCCAGCCCGTGCCATTCCCATCAGGCTGATTTCTGCGTACATAAAGCCCTGTGCTCCCAATGCTGTTCCTTCCCCTTCAGAGGTGGGGTCCTATTGTGCCTTCCCTTAAGACCCTGGCTGGGACTTCAGGCTGTCTCCATGGCATCTCAAGAGGAACCCAAGGCATTAAATACTTAATTGAGCTGTTCCACGAGTGGATATTGTGACTCACGGTGGAAACGCATCACCTTCCTTTTAATCCGGCTCTTAAGTAGAATCCGGTTAAACAGTTAAAGGCCAGAGTCCCAGGGGGGCTGTGACTTGATTGTTTCCCTTGCTTTGAGGGTTTGGGTGGGGAGTGGGAAGGGTTTGCTGGTGGGAGAAGCCTGGCAGGTGGGGGTCCCAGGCTTGGTTCTCTGGAAGGTACACGGGAGGGCTGGGCTCTGGTTGGCCTTGAACCACTCACTGCCTTAGGGCCCTTCCAGCCCGGATTCCTTGGTCTTTCAGAACCCCTGGGGGCAATGGGATTCCGGCATTCTGCTTTTACTTATTCTTATTCTTATTCTTATTCTTATTCTTATTCTTATTCTTATTCTTATTCTTATTCTTATTCTTATTCTTATTCTTATTTGAACTTCAAGGCTTCATGTATTTGACCTTAAATTTTCATATTTTCTTCTTGGAAGAACCAAAGGTCTTTTGAAATTTTGGGTTTTTCTGACAGCGCTGTTAACAGCCTGTGGTTGGGGCGTCTTGCACAATTTCTCTAGGAAGCACATGGATCCTGACCCTTAGCTTTTTAGGTGACTGGCCTGCACTCCTCAGAACACTGGGTCTGTGTTTCAGGAGGGCAGAGTTGAGGGACCCGAACATGCAGACCTAACACGAAAACGTTACAGGGTTTGTGGGGGCCAGAGACTGGGAATGAGTCGCTGTGTGTCCCCCACATGCACTGACCTTTCTCAGAACCCCAGGTTTTCTAAAGGGGAGCAGCTTTCCGTTAGTCAAAGACAACTGGGACCACCTTGGGGCAGGGGTCACCATCCCTAAGTGTCTTTGTATGTGTTGGAGGTGAGGAACGGGAGGGAGGGGGACATAACCAAGCCACAGGAAGAAAGAATGCTGCCATCCCCTGTGTACTGCTGTCCTTCTGTAAAACACACCCAAAGCCTATGGCCCTTCATGGGGAAGCAACTGCCCAGATGGCAGAGTGTGTCAACGTGCATATGACTCGGCCCAGATAAGATACATGTTTCCTGCGTGGTGTGGCTGTGAAGCCATGTGACCTGGGGGACCTCTGATGTGGGGGACAGGATTGGTGATCCTATCAGCCAGCCAGTAAGTGATGTCAAAAGCTACTAAACAAAAAGCAAGCCTAAAAAAAGACAAACCAACTCTATCCCGTGTAAACTTGTGGCCTCAGGGGTCCCCACACCCCCATCCTTCCCAGTGATTCGTTTCTTCATTTTTCCCTAACACTCAGCAGATATTTTCTGAGTGCTGCTCTGTGCCAGGCGCTGTACAAAGACAGGGAGCCCCGCCTGTGATGGTGGCAGGCAGGCAGCCCTTGGATGACATGGAGCACAGACCCTGCAGGCAGAGTTCAGGGCTGCTGCTCTGACTGGGTGGCACCTCCTCAAAGCCCTGGAAGCCAGCAGAAAAGACAATGTCCCCTCAAGAGAGGCAGTGCATCCCAGATGTGTAGAGGCAGCCAAGGGAGACACAGTGCTTAGGAAACTGACAGGGCACTGTCGCACGCCTCGGCAGCTTGCGGCAACCTCGTTTCCTTCAAAGACTCAGATGCCACTTTGTTTAGAAGGGCATTTTACAGCTCTGTGCCGTTGCCTGTTAAGCTTCAGTCGATGCCTACTCCATGCAATTGGGGTGAAAATCTGCGCTGCATGAGTGTTAACCCCGTTAAGCATGTACAAAGAAAACGAGAAAAGCAAACTTAGCAAACATCTGTCTATGTCATTTGCAGCAGAGCGCTTCATCTTCGGATCTCGAAGCCGTGGTCCCCTACACCGCCACATACCGTTACTGCCGAGTGTCATTACTGAGGGTGTGCGAGCATCATTAAGGCTGACTAGTGTGGCATCTGCTCCCTTTGTTCCCCGGACCCATACATCAGCGAGCTCGTTAGCAGATCTTACTGTTTGTCTCCTCCTGAGTTTGCCTTGCTGTGTACAAGCAGGCAGCTTTGTTAACAGAGAGCTGCTCCCCGTGGGGGAGGCACGTGTACAGAGCCCCAGGCTTGGCGTCATTTTTAGATGGAAAGAAACAGCTTTGGGTCTTAGTCCTCTTGAACCATCATCCATCAGCCACGGTGCAGGAAAGGCAAGTGTGACTTGGAGCAACTCACCTCATCTCTTCCGTCACCTCCCCGCCTGTGAAGAAAACACCGCCCAGTGGAAATGGGTTGCGTGGTAATGTTGGGCCGTGTGGCTAGTGTCCACTCGTGGAAGTGACGAGAGAAGGGGCTGTATTTAGGGGCACTTGGCTGTTTGCAGAGTGGGCTCATGGAGGGTGGTCGCTGGTCCTGCGCTGGCGCCATAGTGACCAACCAGAGCCTCACTGACTGAGGATAAGCAGCAGGAGGTCTGACCCGTGGGCCCTGGAAACAGGCCTGGTGAGAAGCCCATCTCCTTCCCCACGGTAGCTGCCGTGTGGCTAGGGTGGTTTAAAACCGTTGTGCATGCCATTTTAGGAGGAGTTCAGGTCCAGTTTGTACAGACAGGTACTTTGACAATGTGCTTTGCACAGGTCCACGGGAGGGACCACACACTGTCTGTCTACCTGGTTGTCTTATAAAGGGGAACATTTGACCCCCATAGGGTTTATCACACACATGAACTAGAGTATCCGGATTACTTGGCATAGGTTGCCGCAAAGAAAAAAAGAAAATGGGAATACCATAGAGGTAAAGATTCCAGGACTTTGTCCTCAGGTCAGGAGGGCGAAGAAGTCTGAAGACTGCCGTCTTTGTTATGTCTGCCGTCTGTATAGATTTTCCCTGTCGGTCTGCCTGTCTGGGCTCTAAGCCCTGGTCTGTTATTCCCTAGTTGCCACATGGCCTTTTTAGGCCTTTGGGTTCTAAGCTTTGTCCAGCTTGCGTGTTTAGAGGCTTGTTGGGTGTGCCTGTGTCCAGGGGTCTTGGGTTAGAGGCTTGTTGGGTGTGTCTGTGTCCAGGGGTCTTGGGTTAGAGGCTTGTTGGGTGTGCCTGTGTCCAGGGGTCTTGGGTTAGAGGCTTGTTGGGTGTGCCTGTGTCCAGGGGTCTTGGGTAGACTCCTTGGGGTTGAGGGGCCACAGGCTGTGTGGAGCCTCCCCTTCCTTTCTATCTGGAATGCTTGGGATCAGAACCTAGTTAGATTGCTGGCTTTTGATGAGATAGATCCCTTCTGCAATCCCCAGATGACTTTTCCAGAACTTTCTGAGCTGCCGTAGCTCTCTGAAGGAGCTAGAGAGCTGTGCATTATATGTCTTTTGAATTGACTGACTGGTATATATGAAGTTAATGCATTTAAGGAGGGAATGATTATTGACTTGCCAAGGGTTTGAATGCAGACCCCCTGGGAACTAGTCAGGACTTGACCTGTGGGATGGGAGAGCAGGGGCAGAGACCCCACCCCTTGAAGCTGCTCCTGGCTTCCTTCACTGGCTAGCCTGCCTGAAGATCACTTTCCTGTCCCTGGTATTTCGGGAATGACTGTGGGAAGAGCCCGGCCTGTTCTTTGAGGCCGAGGCAGCCGTGTCCGTCCGTCCGTCCCCATCTCCCCCGCCCCCCCCCCCAGACTTTTCGGCTGTTGGTTAGCCGCTGCTTACATAATCCCGATTGGGAAAAGTTAGGATTACTGGACCAGAGGTCAGAGAAGTGCTGGTCCTTCGGTGTGGATGCTGTTGGTTGATCTGATTGTTTGCTCACTGACCCCTGTTCTCATAAAGGATTTCAGAATTCAAAGTGACAAAGCAATCAAGATTTCTTTTTCAACAGCTAAGTGCATCCTTGCTCAAGGAGTGAATTGAGAAGGGCTTACTGCTGTCCCCGATCCTATCGATGGTTCTAAGCTGTAACTGCAGAAATCCCTGCAGACTTAGAGTGGGGCATCGTGGAAGGATGGCTGGAGCTCAGACCATCCCGTTCCTCCCTCTGTGCCTGTGTCCCCCGCTATCTTAATGAGGATGTTCCTTTGGACCGGCACTGCAGGCTGATGGCAGGGGTGGCCACGTTGGCTTCTATCCCTTCCACGGCTGGTACTGGCAGGCTGAGATCTGGTCACATCATCCTGCCAAGGGCAGGATGTCAGAATCAACTGAAACGTATTGGTGGGCTGAGCTCAGGCAGTGTAAATTGAAGCAGATGGGGTGTTTTTACTGCCTGGAACGGGAGACTGACAACAGCCTCAGAAACACCACCACCAAGACGCAGAGCGAGCCAGTGTCCCTCCTCCAGTACCCATGGCAGAGCAGCTGCATGATGGGGGGATGTGACAGGACCATGAAGCCCTTGGTGCTGTCACCTCTGTTAGTGGCGGGGTGGGGGTGGGGGAGGTGAGGGTCCATGTGTGTGAAAAGGCCCAGCCTGCCTGAGCATCTGGAACACTGGAGAAGGACCGATGTTAGGAGACCCTCCTGTGACTCTGAGTATTAGGTTCCAGGGCTGACCAGGGACGGGGGAGGGAGGGAGGGAGGGAGGGACGGACGGACAGAGGGAGGCAGGCAGGCACCTTCTTGTTCTCCACTCAATTTCTCTTTCATAGCTGCTCCCACAGTAGAAACCAAAGCTGTGTTGACATCACTGGGATTCTTGGAAGTTTTAACATTTAATTTTTACTTGCAGATGTGCATATGGCTAAATTTACACATCAGCTCTCCCTCAGCACCCAGCCAAGTGTTTGGTGTACTGATGGTGGTGAGCCACACACCTCCAGAACTTGCAGAACTTTTCATCTTGCAGAATGAGAACTCTGCTCTCAGTTTGTCACTATCGTGCTGTGTCATCTCACCCTGGTAGCCGCTCTTCTTTGTGACTCTGAGGCTCTCACGAGTCTGAATGACTCACACAAGCAGAGCACGCTCAGCGTGGTGTTTATTTGTCCCTCGGTGAGCAGCTTATTTCACTAACAGAATGTCCTCGTCTTTAAGGCTTCACCAGCAACCTCTCCCTCCCTCCTTTAGGCGGAATGGTTATCACAAACGCCACCTATGACACTCTGCAGGGGTGACGGTCATGCCGCACCATCTGCCGTGCTGGGTCTCTGTCGCCGTGTGTGCACATGTGTGTGCTCTGTCACATGTAGATAAAAGGGACGCAATTCCATTGCTTTCCCAGGCATCCTTCCGTTTGGGTCACAGAGTGACGTGGCGCTATTTCTCTTTACAGTAGCTGTGCCAGTTGTGAGGTTCTCAGTTGGCATGGATAGCTGGGACCCAGTGGTGTGATGTAGCGGAGGCCTGGAGACGAGGCCTTCCACCGGGAGTTGTGCGCTCGTGCTCTCTCTCTGTCTCTCTCTGTCTCTCTGTCTCTCTCTGTCTCTGTCTCTCTCTCTCTCTCTCTCTCTCTCTCTCTCTCTCACACACACACACACACACACACACACACACACACACACACACACACACGTGCAGTTACTTGTGCATGCATGTGTATGCAGAGGCCAGAGGTTGAGTCCAGTGCCCTCCTCCATTGCTTTCCTCCTCATTTTCTTGAGATAGGCTCTGAATCTGAATCTGAGCTCATTCTGGCCTAGTCTGGCTGGCCAGTGAGCCCTGGAGCTCTACTTCCCTTCCCCTATCTGACACCTCCCTTTTGTCCTCAGTCACCAAACCTGGGAGTAAGCCCCCCAGCAGGTAGCACCTGTCAAGGATGCTGAAAAGAAATTCTGATGTCACGCTGCAGCAGCCTCACCCAGCCATTAGCAAAGTGGCTGTAGGAAATTGGTCGTTGTGGAGAATACCATTTGGTGGGTCCCTTGTCCATCCTTATCCTCTGGCAAGCAGTTGTTGTCATGGCAACGACTCTGCTCCCGAGCAGGCTTTCTAATAGCAAGGAAGGAAACTTAACACTCTTTCCTGGGGTTGTTGGTAATTGTCATCTAAGTTCGAATTACTGGGAACATTTTAATGGGCCTGGTTGTGTCCATTTTGCAAAGGGCTCCCCCCCCACTTTGAAGACTGCCAGCTTTATGTCTTCAAAAGCCCAGGTTCTCTGCTCCCATTTTTCTCTTGTGCGTGCTCTTTCCGGAAGAACTGTCTCTCTTGTTAATACTTTGCTCTTTGCGGTGTAAATCCTTAAGTCCATTTGATCAGCCACAGGCCCAATAGCCTCTATCATGGGTCTATAATTAGTTTAGCTGTTAGGTGGGCACATGTCCCATGACCTTGACTCTCAGCAGCAGAGCTTACAACCTTAGGGTCTTGAGTTCCTGCCTCCTTTGGTCTTCTCACAAGCAGACAGAAGGTCCTCATGGGTCAGTCTAACCTGTATTTGTTGCTCTGTCCAGTAGGTCACATTTATCTGAGCTGCCCAAATGTTGGGGACACCTGTTTTCCATATAGCTGGTTTCCCCATCCCCTTTTACTCTTGTTTCTCCTTCATTTGCAAATACCCATTGAACCTTCATCCCAGATCATATGTCTTGCTAGACACTCAGAATTCAAGGATGGCTTGGAAGTAGTTGCTTCCCATAAGAGGTCACTGTGTGATGGAGGGTGTGGGCCTGCGGAGCAGAAAGTCCAGGACAACATAAGAAATGTGACATGCACATATACTCAAGAGGAAGGAGAAGGCAGTCCAGCAAACATCCTGGCCTCTGGAATTCACCCTCCTCTTGTGACAGTTAATACTGTCTATTTGACGGGATCTAGAATCACCTTGGGGACAAATCTGGGCCTGACTGAGGATTTTCGGGATTAGCTGAATTACAGTGACTCATCCTAATGGTCAGAAGTGGGGGAAAATGTGAGCTGAATGCTAGCATTCATTCTCTGCTTCCTGATTGGACAACGTAACCAGCTGCCTCAAGTTTCTGTTGCCACCTCTTCCTTGCCTCAATTGACTGAGCCCTTAAAATGTGAACCAAATTAAACCCAAGTGTCTGTCAGACACTTGTTGATTGTAGCAACAAGAAAAGTTAAACTGCACCTGTCCCTCCCTCCCTCCCTCCCTCCCTCCCTCCCTCCCTCCCTCCCTCCCTCCCTCCCTCCCTCCCTCTCTCCCTCCACGTTTGTTAAGTACCAGAGGTCCTTGCTAGGCAGGAGAGAAGAGCCCCATCTCTGTATCACTCTACAGACCACTGAAATGAGGTGGGGGAGGCCACGGAGCCAGCAAACTTTTCTATTCCAGTACCTGTCTTCCATGGGACCATTTTGCCATCATATCTCTTACCCCAGACTCCTTTTCTCTAGATAGTTGTGATTTCACCTACGGTAGAAGGACATCTGCTTGGAGGAGGAGTCTTGTTTGGAATGGGACACTAATGTGAGGGTGGGGGAGCTAAGGCAGGAGCCTGGCCCAGCACCCAACCTGCTGTCTGATGGATCACAGTCTGGTGATGAGTCATGTGTGCTGTGCTTCTACAGCATGTCTAGGACATCTGGTCTACCTGTGCCCATCTGTAGGCTCTTTAGTGTTCTCAGAATTGGCAAAACATAATGACTCTGGCCCCTTCCCATCACAGTGTGGTTATGGTCTAGGGACAAGTTGCCATCATTGGGGAACTGGTTAGAAATGCCGACCCTCATGGCTTTACCAGCCTGACTACTGAGGAAGGGCAGTCTTTATGCAAATTGAAGTCTAATATTGTCCTGTGACTTTGGGGGTAGGGTAGCAAGGTCAAGGGAAGCAGCCTTGCATTGTTCTGCATTCGTGCTGGCTCTGCCAGCCACCTAAATTTCTATTTTTTCACTGGTCCCAGATGCAGCAGCCATTACTGCCTGATGATAATTAACCCAAGACATGAAACTCATTTGTCATCCCTGCTTTTGTCTGTGTTTCACTTAAGTAAACAAACAAATAATCCAGGTAATTTTTTTTTTTTAAACCTGACCCTAATCTTTCCCGGGGTAGAGGCAGGGAGCAGTTGTGTCCCTGCTGTTGGTGACCACTCCACACACCACTCAGCAGCCATAAACCAGACCTAACTGGTCCCTGGGGGTCAGGCCACGGCCCCAACAGAGCAGCCCAGGCCATTTGTGTTAGCCTGGTCAGTGTGCTTCCCCGCAGTCCCAGTGCTTCTGACAGCTTCCTGCCTGCCTTGTAATTGATAGAGCGACAGCCAGCTTTAAATCATCCCCATGGGTGTCTTCTTTGCTTGTGTCTGTTAAGAGAACGGGTTGCTGAGTGGCTGTGAGGGGAAGGATGCAAGAGGAAGGAGAGGCAGAAGAGAAAGGGGCAGGCAAATGGACTCCCTGGAGAGGCACCAGCTTCTTTCTAACTGTGCTCCACCACCATGGGGGTCCGGTGGGGTCGGGAGACATTTTAGGCACTAAAGATTGAAGTCTTCTAACCTCTATAGTGGACCCACCTTAACTTTGTGAGCTCTTTTCAAATACATTTTAAAGGATTTCATTGTGCCATTTTTACTGGTGTGTGTGTGTTTGTGTGTCTGTGTCTGTGTCTGTCTGTCTGTCTCTGTGTGTAGGTGACCTTAATGGCCAGAGGCTCTCCTGGAGCTAGTTTTAGGTGGTTGTGAGCCCCCAGATATGAGTGCTGGAAACTGAGCTCAGGTCTATAAGGTCTGTGCTTTCTCTTAATGACCCACCAGTCTCTCCAGCTCCTGTGTTTCATCAGGGAGGCGGTTTGACTGTGTAGCCCCTCTTCACTGGAACTTTCTGTCTACACCAGCCCAGCTTTGAACTTTCAGAAATCTACCTGCCTTTGCCTCCTGAGTACTGGAATTAAAAATGCACCACCACTCCTAGGCTCCAGATGTCTATATATAGTTTTCAGGGATTGGAGGGGTATGGGAGGAGGCGGGGGGGGGATCAGGGTTCAAGACAGGTTTTTCTCTGTGTAGCTCTGACTGTCCTGGAAGTCACTTTGCAGACCAGGCTGGCCTCAAACTCAGAGATCTGCCTGTCTCTGCCTCCCGAGTGCTGGGATTAAAGGCGTGCACCACTGCTACCAGGCTTGGATTATATTTTTAGGCAATAATTAACTCCCTTTTTCTTTAGAGACACGTAGTCACTTAAGATGAGATTTATATGGGTGTGTGTGTGTCTGTATCTGTCTGTCCATGTCTGTCTGTCCCCAGGTGTGATTTCCAAAGCATAAGATGAAATGCATTAGTTAGTATGGGCATCACAGAAGCTTCAGGAATTCCCAGGCTACTTTCTGGATTTCCTCTTGACCTTGAGACTCGTCTTGGGAACTGGAAACTGAAACAGGTTTTAAGTCCTGGCATTGGAAGAGAGGTGGGGAGGGTGGGATGTCAGGGCACAGGGTGATGCTTTCCTGCCTGTGTGTGCATCATACTGTGCTCTGTGGTGAGAGCCAGGCCCTCTGATGAGCCAGAGTTGTAGTTAGTTTACCTTTGGCCCCTCTGCACCTTCTTTGTCAGCATCAGTAACACGAGGCCAGTGCCTGCTTCAGCCGGTGGTGGCTGGCCGCAAAGAAGTAGAGTGGGTTTTCATCTGCACTAATTCTGTTTTATGTGTGTGCATGCATGTGTTGGGTTTACTCCAGGAGCACATTGGGCACTTGCTCTCTGCCCAAGTTTTTGACACCAAGTCTCTCGGTGAGCCTGAAGCTCACTATGTTGACTGAACTAGCTTGCCACTGAGCCCTCTACGTGCCCTCCAGTGTTAGGGTTATAGGCATACATGTGTCTGGATTTTAAAATGTGGGCACCAAGGAATCGAACTCAGGACTTGCTTGCACAATGCTCTTACCAACCCAGCCATCTGCTGTAGTGATTTTTTTTTTTTTTTTTTAGACTAATAACTGAGGCATTCTTGCCAGGGCCTGTAACATTGCAAGCGCTCAGGAAATAGTCATTTCTAGTAAGTCAGAGGAGAGATGACAAAGCTTACACTCTGGCCCAGTTTGTGGATGTACAGCTAGGGCCTCTTAAGTGTGGATAGTTGCTTTTCACTGGGAGCATGACCTGATGCTGGGTGCCGGAGGCCTCGGCCCATGCTGTCATGGGATGTGAATGTGTGAGCTCTTCCCTGCTCCCCAGCTCCAGTTTTGGTGACACAGCTTGCAGCTGCCTTCTCCTGAGCCATTTGATCTGATTTGCGGTGAAGGTTGCTGGGAAATAAACTCAGACATGGCTACCGTGAGCCTCCCCTTGATACTTACATTTTGGCAACTAAGAACAGGACATGTGGCTCACCCATCGGGCCACATCTGCTTCACTGGCTGAGTTGGTGTCCTCCAGTCTCCCTCGCCTTGGCTCCAGAAGGAGCCTCTTTCTGTGCCTATGCGGTAGAGGCTGGCAGTGGGGCTTCATGGTGGCAGCTGCCGGGGAGCCTGCAGCGTTTCCTGGGCGACACCCTCACGGGCTTTGCGTCGTGCCTGCTCCTACTCTGACCTTCCACAGTGTGAACGTGTCCACGGTCCATGTTTCCGTAATACCATCCTCGCCTGCTTGTAAACAGCAAGAAAGAAAGCGGGATGTTGGTCTTTGTGGCTACCAGTACCACGCGTGCCAAAACCCCTGTGCGTGTTGGTCTGAAGGCACCAGATGGTGGTGGGACTGTGTGGTTTTGTTTTCTGGAACGTTCTGAAGCGGGACACACCGGGAAGGGGGACCAGCTGAGCAATTGTCATCTGATAACAGCTTGCACAATCTTCCAGCCTGGGTGGGGGCACCACGGTGTCTTCACGAAGGGAGACACGGATCCTCCCCAGCACTTGCTGATTGCACAGCATTAGCTGTCCCCCAGGCACCAGCTGGGGTCCCCATCCTCACTCAGCTATGTACACTTGCTGAATAACAGTTCTTAAAACAAATGGGAACTTCCACACGTGTCTCTTCCTTGAAGGTTGAAATGGCTCCTGGGGTCACCGTTGTGGTCAACAGGAAGTGGCAGTTCCTTTGTGATGGGCTGTCATGGTTTATTTTTGAAAATCTGTTTTAGGTTGTTATTCTTTTGTTTTGACATAAGGAACCTTTCTCTATGAGTTAAGGACACACCCAGTGTCTTATGTGCTCAATTCCTTGAGTCTGTTTGTTGCAGGAATATTCTAGGCCTAGTGATACAGAGGGAAGAGCTTGGATGGTTTTACAGCCCTGGTCAGGGTGGACTCTGCAGTGTCGCTGCTTCTGCTGAGGGAGCCTCGTCTGAGGTAGAGGTACAGGATCTGTATGATAATCTGGAGTACCGGGAGCTGGCACTCTCTTTCTGTCCCCTTCCTCCCCCCTGAATGAAGGGTGTCAGCCCACCCATCTCCCAAATTTGCACCTGGCCATCACCAGGCTAGAAACCAAAGTGCAGATGAATCCAGAAGAAGCATGGCTTCTTGCTCTATTGCTCTTAAAATCGTGAGGGCGCACGTTGACCTTCAATGACGGGACCCGTCCTCTGGATAACACAGCAGCGTCCCTGAGGAAGAGAAACTACAGGCAGGAAGGACCCCTCCTGGACAGCAGAGCTGGCCTGCAACCTAGGGCAGGAGTGCGGTGCTGTGGTGGCAAGCACCTCCCGGTTCCGAGTCGCCATGAACATCATCACCACGAGAATCCATCCCTCTGTGGGGATGGGATATTTGTTGTTAGAGGAGGGCCTGTTTCACATCATAGCACTGTAATTGGTCTAAGGTACCTTTCCTACACAATGGCCGAGTGTAGGAGCTGTTTCTTGATCATGCTGGCTTCTGCCCGTGAGAGGGGTCACCTAGCCTGGTTTGGAGGCCGTCAGAGTTACTCTGTAGAGCCTGTGGCACGTGTGCCTTCCAGGCTGGGCTCTTTGCCTGCAGTACTGGAGTGACCCATGGAGAGCCATTGTTGGGACTGTTGGTCTGTGTCTGCTCCTCCTCCTGAGTTTAGATTTGTTAATTGTGCTCAATCTGTAGGCAAAGCCTGCTCTTTGCTTGCTGGAGTGTCTCTGTTATACTCTTTTTGCTGTTAGAATTCAGACTCGCCCTCGGATGCCATTCTGCAGTACCGATTACTCAATCGGAAACTTTCGTTTGTTGTATGGTGGAAGATGCCCAGAAGAAATCAGGGACCTGGGCAGAGGGGAACACACTCAGCTTCTATGGTCATTGATGCATCACTTTGAATAAGTTCACGTGCGCACACGCGTGGTGTGTGTGTGTGTGTGCGCGCGCGCGTGCTCCCTCGTGTGTGCGTTCTCGCACTTGTGTGTGCTCAGAACTGTTTGAGCCAAGGCAGGAGCTGGCCTTCAGGCATGCCCTTGGGTGGCAGATGGTACCCAGCCATGCTCTGTCTGCCCAGCCAGAGCAGCAGCTGAGACACACTGGGGCAGCTTCTGCAGTGTAGCACTGGGCAAGCCTCCAGCCATGCCAAGGTGAAAAGATGCCTGCCATTCTGAGTCTTTGGTGCTCTCTGATAATGGGCTTGTGCAAGGCCATTGCAGAATCGGGCCTGGATGGCCTGTGCTTCCCATGACAGCTCCAACATTCATTTCAGTAGGAGCTTTCCCTCCCCTTTTTGGCTGCAGGGAAACCGGTGACGTAATGGTTTCTGCAATATGAAAATGAACAGCCACGGGGACCCAGGGATTGTTGGAAAGCTGGGCAGCTGAGGGCAGGGCAGAAGGACCAGTGTGGTCTAAGGTGAGTCGACCACGATGGCGCGGGATGCTGACAGTCTCTCCGTGTGAGTGCACGGGTGTCAGCGAGCCCAGGGCGTCTTTCCCAACAGTACTGCAGGTAGCACTGTTTGAGGTGTGGCACGAAGCAGTGGCTCTAGCTTTCTTGTCCTTCCCTTGCCCATTTTACCAGCTCTGTGAGAAGAGGAATATTACATGCAGGAGGGACAGGCTGCTTGCACTGTGTAATGAACACACAGCAGCATGGCCAAAGCTAATTGCCCCGTCTTCCTCCTTGGAGTTCTTGGCAGTTGGTTATTGTTCCAGCAGAGGTCTGCATAATTGATCCCTGGATGTAGCCTGTGTGCCTTATTTTCTCTCTGAAATACACCGTCGCTGCCTCTTGTGCACTCAGAGCTACGGTCTTTGCTAGTGCGTCTCAGCATCTCCCACCTGAGTTTGCAGGCTTAACTCCCGGGCCAGTATGTAGTAGTTGTATGACTGTTGTTCAGTACCCAAGATGCAAGGTACATCAGTCTTGGGTTTATGGTGTAAAGATCAAGATTTGTTTCCTATACAGTAAGTGGAGGATATGATTAAAGCAAGTTCCTTTCAGAAACGGTTGACATCAAAGTATGCATGAGGCAATGGTTAAAGGGTGGTGCTCGGACAGAGGGCTTGAAAAGGGTGCTGGAGGGCCCGGAGTTCAATTGCACACATGGGCACGCAAGCATTGGTAAAATTGAAATGTTGTGGAAATTTAGGCTACTTGATGTTTTGCAAGAGACACAAATTAGAAGTTATGTCTGATGATAGGGTGTGAGGGTCAAAATAGCAAAGAAGCAACAGTAGTCGGGATACTGCTTTTTGTGTTTTAAATAATACGTCAGCTTTTGGGTCGAAACAGATCAGACCTTTACTGCGCTACCTTGTGGCCACCAATTGGGGGAAGGGGTCTGCAGCTATATTGTTGGACTGTCTTCAGAGCTCGTCATCCTTCCTGGGTTATCCTCTAGCTTAGCTCAGGAGATGGCAGGGAATTAGTGGCCAGGCTGGGGATCAAGCATTGTGAAGAGTGCTGTGGAAATCTGTGGCCACGGGTCCTGTACATCACATAAGGATTTGGCAAGGATGGGAGAGCTTCTAAGAAAGCCCCAGACCCTGGAGGTCAGTGGGGAGGGACATTGTTCATTTTAACAGGCGCATTTTGTTATGGATGAAACAAGTGTGAGAAAAATACTTCTGGGGAGGTAAGTCACAGGTGGTGGTGGCTCACGCCTTTAATCCGAGCTCTTGGGTGGCAGAGGCAGGTGGATCTCTGTGAGTTTGAGGCCAGCCTGGTCTACAAATCGAGTTCCAGGACAGTCAAAGCGGTCACACAGAGGAACCCTGTGGGGGTGGGGGTGGGGGTGGGATGTCACAGGTGGCCTCACACTCAGGGTTGGTGTCTTTGGGTGTGTGGTCGCTGTGTGCCAGACCCCGTGTCGTTACACCTCTCTTAGATCTTTTAAAATTTACTGCCAGGGAAGCGAGCCCACCTGTGTAAGCCACCTCTGAAGCATCCGTTGAGGGTCCCCTAGTAGCTCCGCATCTGGGTTAGGCCTGCAGGCCTCTGCTTTGGTTCAGTGTCAGGGTCCTGAGAGAGACAGTTTGGGGCTAGCCAAGTGTGTGGATGGTAACTCTTAACACGCAGTGGCTGGAACCTGTTTCTCCCCCACTACCCACCCCCACACCCTACCCCCCTGAGCCAGGGTTTTGGGTCCCACGATGGAGCTTTCCTAACTCCGTGGAAGGCCCTCCCCCTCCCCCCTCGTGTGGTCTCCTGCGCCTCTTTCACAGTCACTTGGCTGTTCCCAACACGTTGTCTGGCACAAAAGCACCTGCCGTTGAATTAATGAGCCCACAAGTCTGTGGGCAGGGATCATGGGCCTATTGACTTTGAAGAGCGCCAGCTCCGTGTTTCTAAATTACTGTTTCTTTAATGGTTCGTGGGTTGTTTCCTCATTACGGGACGCAGGTGACCTATTACTCCTGTGCTTAGGAAGCTGGGGAGGCTGCAGTCTTGCAAGCCTTCATGGCTTCGGTGATGAGAGATTGTGGGAGGGACATTTCTGACTGGGGAGGTGGACAAGGGATGCAGACGTCTCACGGGAAGAGGCCCAGGGCGCTGTGAAGCAGCCTCCAGTGCTCCGGATGTAAAAATGACTGTATAGGACCATGGGTGCCATGCACCAAGGCCCTGGGTTTGATTTCCAACCAGGGTGTAGCGACACAGGCCTGTAACCCCAACATTTGAGAGGAGAATTAGAGTTCAAGATCATCCTTGATTCCTTGGCAAGCTTGAGTCTAACCTAGGCTATAGGAGATCCTGTCTTAAAAGGGAAAAATGGATGGGGAGGTGGAAAGCTGCCCCATCCTGAGCCCTGCTCCTCGGAGGTTCCAGAAACTAATGTACTGTCTAGCGGTAACCTGAGGCTCCAGAGAGCCTTTGGCAGGACAGCCAAAACACAGGAACTTACTGTACCCTTACGCCTTGGCCAGAGCGGTTCCAAAATCTATGCTTCAGCCCTCCCCTGCCCCACTGCAGAATCCTTTCAGCCCTCCCTCGCCTGCTGCCTGCCCATGTAACCCCTGCTGTGCTGGGAGATGGAGGCGCCTGCAAATGAGGCAGCTTGGAGGGGTGTGACAATGCCACTTGATAGACGCCACCTTTCTAGTGGCAGTCGGAAGGCCTCCACTGCGTGGGCTACCGTGTAGAGGGAGGAACAGTGGCTCCAAGCCCTTTGCCCTCTCAGTTTCCTTCCCAGCCTCTGAGATGCAGCCTGAAAACAATTTGTATTCTGTTTGTGACGTTGGGGATGTCTGCAGCTTGTCATCACAGGAAGAAGACTTCTGATGGCAGTCAAACAAAGCAGGGTTTCGGCATGGACTATTCTTAGCTGCTGTGTGGTCGATTAGCAAGCCTTGCTGAGGTTCAAGGAAGGTGCCGTTCTTCCAGGGCTGCTGTGAAGCAAGTGTGCCCCAGTCCTCTGTGTGTGTGTGTGTGTGTGTGTGTGTGTGTGTGTGTGTGTGTGTGTGTACACGTACATGCATGCAGAACTATGTGCCCCAGTCCTCTGTGTGTGTGTGTGTGTGTGTGTGTGTGTGTGTACACGTACATGCATGCAGAACTATGTGCCCCAGTCCTCTGTGTGTGTGTGTGTGTGTGTGTGTGTGTGTACACGTACATGCATGCAGAACTATGTGCCCCAGTCCTCTGTGTGTGTGTGTGTGTGTCTGTGTGTGTGTACACGTACATGCATGCAGAACTATGGTGACCAAGTCCTCTGTGTGTGTGTGTGTGTGTGTGTGTGTACACGTACATGCATGCAGAACTATGTGCCCCAGTCCTCTGTGTGTGTGTGTGTGTGTGTGTGTGTGTGTGTGTGTGTGTGTACACGTACATGCATGCAGAACTATGGTGACCAGGGAGCAACGTAGGGTTTCTTTCTGAGCCTGGTGTTTGTTGGTTGCCCAAATTGGCCAGCCACAGAGCTCCAGAGTCCTGTCTCTGCCTCTCCAGCCCGGGACTACAGGCATGCAACACTTTTGGACATGCGTTCTGGGGATGGAACTCAGGTCCTCCTGCTGTAGTGCAGCTGCTTTCTGACTGTCCCAGTGGCCGCCCCAGTGTCAGCTCTTGATTTGCTAGCACCCACTGCGCTGTGATAAGTTGCAGTAGGACATCTACCGCTTGCCGTGGGTACGCTTTGCGCACACCTCATCTGGCGCTCTTTCTTAAAGCCTCAGGTGTGCCTTTTCCCACTTTGAAGCACTTAGTACATATCCCCAGTATGAGCTCTCAAGGCCGAGCCTTGTCTTCAGTAGTGGCCGTGGTGTCCCTTCACCCCCTTCTCCGAGGTACATCTTGTTCAGGGTTGCTTTGGGTCTCCCCCCCCAAACATGCTGAGGTTCCTTGGTCGTCACACATGACTGGGGCTCTCTGGACAGTGAGTCACTGCATATACTCTCTAGCCAGCGTCAGGCTGTCAGGGTGAGCCCTCCCTCATCCAGTAGCACTGGCATCCTTAAAGGGAGAGAGAAGGTTAGAGTTGCATAGAGAGCAGGGCAGTCTTTACACACGTCCCATGGGTTGGAAGACAGAAGAGCAGGGCTGTGTATCCATGGAGGCGAAGACTTAAGTGATGCTACTGTTGTTATTCATGGGTGGCCAGAGCCATCGGAAACGAGAGACAGAGAAGAGATTCCTTTTTGGGTTGCTGGGCTGCCGTGAGAGCTTGGCCCCGCTGATGCCTTGAGCTCAGACGTTGCACCTCCAGCGCTGTGAGGGTTGTATTTTGGTTGTTTGAAGCCTTTGGTCTGCAGGGAGGAAGCTAATGCCAAGCTCAAGGAGCACTTGTGGAGTGTCTTCACGTGTGAAACGTGAACTCTTCTATGGTCTAGGGATATTTGTGGCCTTGATTTCTATCTATCTGTCTGTCTGTCTATCTATCTATCTATCTATCTATCTATCTATCTATCTATCCATCCATCCATCCCATCTTTGGCTGGCTTTGTGTCGTTTGAATATATATTTGCCTGTTGTGGGAGAAGGCTCAATATGCCACATTGAAAAGAATTGAGATCTCAGCCATAAGGTATTTTACAAGACTTGGCCCCATACCTTTTGATGGAACCAAATCCAAGCGGTTTTACAAATGAAGATGTGTGTGGCCTTGTGGAATAGGAGGAGCCTGCTAGGGAAGCTGCAGACGCCTTGGGGTTTTTCTGCCTACGCAGGATGAGTCTCACCCCAAGACAAGGAGCCCAGAGCCATGGTGGTGTACCTCAGTGGCTGGGCAGTCTGTGTCCTGGTTCGTGTCTTAGGTCTCCCTGATAACATCTCCTGAGTCCCAGTGTCCTTACTCTCTGTGTCTCTTTCTCATCCTTGACCCAGCCATTGCAAGAAGAAAGACGTATATCATTTAAGTGTGTATGCTAGAGTCCACTCTGGGGACCACACACACCCTTCCCGTGCCCCAAATTCACAGCTCTTAGCTGTCTCTGATAGAAGTAATAACACACTCTGACAATGCGCATGCCTGAACCCTCAGGACCTGTGAAGATGGGCCCAGCTGCTTGGAAAATGGCTGCCTGCAGGTGTGATGTCACTAAGGGACATTGTCCTACATCCAGGCTCAACGTCACGACAAGGTTTCCTATAGCAAAGAGGGAGGGGAAAGGGAGTCAGAGAGAAGACACAGGACAGAAGCAGAGGCTTACAGGTGACATTGTCTCTCCTCTGGCTCTGAAGATGGGGAAGAGGCCTCAGTGAGTGAAGGGACACAGTCAGCCTTGAGAAAGGGCAGGAACCAGGTCTCCTGAGGGGAGGGGACACGACTCTGTTAGCCCAGTGACATCGTTGTGAACTTCTAACCCCAGAACTGTAGGATGCTAAATCTTTGTTGGAAGACACTGAGTTTATTCTGCTACGGCAAACGTGTATGTCCAGTTTGACCCCACACTCTTTGTAGGCCTTTTCTAAGATTAAAAGTCTCACGTTTATTCTCAGCATTTTGTAATGAGCATGTATTCATTAGGTTAGGGTGCTTGCCATGCAAGCTTGGACCTGAGTTCAGTCCCCTAACCCGTGTGAAAGTGCCTGGTGTCGTGGCACATGCCTGCAGCCCCGCCCCTGAGGAGAAGACACTAGGACCAGCTAGCAGCTGGATGCTGGATTCACTGACCAGCCAGTCTAGACCAGTTGGTAAACTCCAGGCTCGGCCAGAGACCTTATCTCAAAAAGTGATTTAAAAACAACCCAGAACACTGAGGAAGGTTCCTTTCGCACACACATATTCACACACGTCCCTAGGGAATACAGAAAAGACCAACCCGATTGCTGCACTGGCCTCCAGTGATAAATATTCCATCATTCTAGGAGTGAGATCTTAGCTACCCTTGCAGGTGGCCAGGTGCCTACACCGGCCATTTGTGATTCCATAAATACCCCCATTGTCACGTTGGACCTGCTCCAGATCTCTTCTCTGTCTTTGTAGCTCCAGCCAGTTTCCTCCCATTCAAACCTGCTGAGTTTTTTTTTTTTTTTTTTTTCTTTTAAAGTCCTAGCAGAGGTCAGGAAAGCATCAGCTGTTGCTAAGGTCTTGCAACAGATAGATCTATTTTTAGGGTGACCCATGATACTGGGATCAGCAAGTTCCAGCACTGGGTCCTGGGGTGCACAGGAGATGTCATCTGCCTCCTGCCCCTGTGCCAGTTACAGAGATACTGACGGTAGGAAGATTTCATTGTGTTTCTTCATTTCCTGTCCTCTCCAGGGCTTCCTGTGCACAGTGGTGCGGCACAGGCTTTGTGTTCAGAAATTGCTTGCATCAGTCGGCCTGTAACTTGGGCTGTCTCTGGAAGGCCCTGGGGATGAAATACATCTACGGGGGAAAAAATGTCGGGGGGGGGTATGGAGGGGGCTGGCCTTTGTCGTGGTCTTTCCCAGTCCCCAGTTCTACCTCAAGGAGATGCAAGTGTAGGCCCTGAGTAGACCCCCATCTTCAGCTGTCTGTGTTGGCTTTGCCGGGACAGATTCTCACCATTCAGGCACCCGTTACAGTTCTAGACTCAGGGACCAAACTTTGGGAGCTGGCTGAACAAAACCTTTAACCCCTGCTGGTGGCTAAAGGAGGAAGTTGGGCTCCCTGCGGGCTCCCGCTGGGCTCTGCCCCTCCTATCTTTTTGTCTTTATGAAGTGTCACATAGCTGAGTATGGCTGAATGCTAATCAGGTGTCACTTAACTAGTCCTGTGGCCTTGGACATGCTGCTGGAAGTACTTCAGTCTGAAACCAGCACGGTAACATTGTTCTGGGAATATTGTGAGGATTGAGTGATTTAATATTGGGAGAGTGCTGAGGCAGCTACCTAAGCATTCTGAGCAGCACCCGAGTGACGCATAATTCTGTCTTTAAACAGCTGTGTCCTGTTCAGTTGGGTGTCTATGCCCTATGGTTCATTTAACTAGATCATTATTATGGGATTTTCTGATGTTGTAAACATTTCAATCATTGTCCTCCTAGGTGAGGATTCGCCATTTTTCTTAATTATTTCCCCGGGCTCAATTCCTGGGATTAAAGCTGCTGGGTCAGAGGGTGTTATTTTTAGGTTATTTCCTGATAGCTGCTGCTGCTGCTTCCCTCCAGGAAGGACTTAGTCTACCTTCCTAGCAGTCACGAGGAAGTGGGCCAGTGCCCTTGTGCGGCCACATTATCTGCTTTTAATGAGACGAAGGCCTAGGCAAAGGAAATCTTTTCCAGGGGATAAAGCCTTCCTCATTCCTCACCTTTGTTCCTGAGCAATAAAACCCCCAAAAACCTCCAGCAGAGGGCGGGAAGACAAGTGGCACATGTGAGAATTGCACCCTCTGCTGGTGATCCCCGGGAAGGCACAGGCACTTTGTAGAATGTAGATGCTAGGACATAGGTTTTTGGGGGTCGTGGTTGTGGTGGGCGGGAGTCACAGAGTCTCGTGTATCCTGCGCTGGCCTGGGACTTGCTACATAGCTGACAATGGCTTTGAAATTTTGAACCTCCTGCCTCTGTCTCGGGAGTGCTAGGATTAGAGGTGTGTGCACCTGTGGCAGTTTCAGGGAGCCCAAAGTCTTCACGCACATGAGGCGAGCACTCTTCCAACAGACCTGCGGCCTCAGCCCCCAGAGGCACCATTTAGACGTCAGAGCAGCCCTGGGATTACATTCGGCTTTGCTCAAGCACGGACAGGAGTAAAGTGTGCGTTCTTTTCTTAGGGGAAAGCTGGAGATACTTTCAGATACTCAAGTCTGAGAATAGGGGGATCCCGTTACAGGCTCCAAGTGGGTCCAATCCAAGTTGCTGCTAACACAACGCACAGGACAGCTTCACCTCAAGTGTCAGGATTACCAGAAACCCTGCTGACTGCGCAGGCTCCCTGGGAAAGCAGCCTGCTGGGGGCTAAATATAGAATAGTATTGTTGTTGCTGAGACTCTCACTGTACAGCCCTGGCAGGTAGGTCTAGAGCTTTCTGTGTAGAGCAGGCTGGCTCATAGCTCACAGGATCTGACGGCCTCTGGGAGCGGTGGGGACTCTGTCTGTTTATGTGTCTTTGATATAGGTTTAGCACCCGCTGGCTTTGAGCGCCTAGCAAACTTCTTGCTTCAGCTTCCCACGTGCTGGGACTAAATGCTTGAGCCACTACACCTAGCCAAACCAGTACTAATGGCTAGCCACTTTTATTTGCTTGTAGAGAGCTCTTAGCTTGCAGAATAAAACAGAGAAAGGGGGAACTGAATTAAAAGACAAACATTTCTGTGGAGAGGACAAAATAAAATGTAAATAAGGGGTTTTTGTTGTTGTTGTTGTTGTTGATGATTTTGTTTTCCTGGGGACTTGGTTAAACCTGCCATAAATTCCTGTGGCTTTCTCCTGAACGCTTTGTTGGTTAGAAAACTGTGTTATTTGGCACTTTCTCCAGTTTCACAAGCTACTTATTTGTGTTTTCCCAATACTTTTGACTGCGCCTTCCAGGGTCCTTATGCAGTTAGGATCTGAAGTTACAATCTGCTCTCCGTACATCCCAGTAAATACATGTCCCGTGTGACACTTTGTATTTGCATATGCACACAGACAGTGTGAAGCTGTGAAGGCAGCAGCAGCTTAGGGTCTGCAGTGGTGTGATGGCACCTGGCCTGGCCTGGCTTGTGTGTACGGTTGATTTCCTGCTCATCCCCGCCCCTCACCTGAGCCTCCTTTGCTTTTCCAGGCGGTACCCGGGAGATCGGCTCGGCACTCACCAGAATGTGCATGCGGCACAGAAGCATCGAGGCCAAACTGAGGCAGTTCTCCAGGTGAGGATCCGTGGCCCCATCCCAGAGCGATGGGTTAGGGATGCAGGAACTAGGGATTCTTTGCCCTGCGGGCATCTGCTGTGTGTTAGGGATGGGTCGCGTGCTGGCTGGTGTTGCGGTGCAGAACTGTTACTCCAGCCCCTGCCTTCAGGAGCCCGCACGTGCCTTCAGACCGCTCACGTGCCACCCACAGCTGTCCTTATCACCCACCAGTTATGGAGATAACGCACGCTGAAGCCCCCTCACCGCAGGAGTCTCTTGGGAGGAGGGAGATATGCCTGCCCCATGTGCTGATTACGTACGGAGCCACCAAGAGCCCCCTCAGAGCCCCCTTTATGTCTAGTTATTAGGCACCAGGAGTTGGGCGAAATGGCGGTGGCTGGCTCAGAGATTTGGAGTCACCGTCAAATACAAATGGCCCTTGTGTCCCAAGCAGATCAGCTTAATTCAGCATTGTCCTGGCATTTTCTTTGAGGCGATGCATAGAGTACAAGGCTGTACCCAGACTTTTCCTCCCTGCTGTTGACTAGAAATTGGCACTTGCAGCTTGAGAATGTTCTGGTCTCTTCATCCGGTTCTCCTTGACTGGGTTGTGCAGTCACTGTGTCTTTAGGATTCTAAGTTCTCAGTGCCTGTGGCTTTCCCCGTCCCCTGAGCTTTAGAAGGCACAGAATTAAACTCAGGTGTCCCTGCCTCCTGGTGGTTCCCACTGTGGGGTCACAGGGGTGACCCCAGGTGGAAGATAGCAGCGGATATGAGGAGTCACTCCAGCTAGGCACAGGGTATCTCTGGCTGGCCTAGAACTCACTGTGTGTGAGGACCACATTAGCCTTGAACTCAGAGATCCGCCTGCCTCTGCTTCTCGGTGTGTGATGGTGTGTGTCATCGCTCCCGCGTATATTTTATAACTATATAGTATATTAGTATAGTAATAACTATATAGTATAGTATATTATGTATTTATAGCTTCTTAGTCATCAAAAGCATTCTGAGACCAGGGCTGCTCTGAAGCTGGGACCTTTGAGGCAATGGTGGGTCATCTTGCTGCCTTTACTTGAGATGCTTGAAGTATGTTTTGAGCACTGAATGTAAATCCTTTGGAGGTCTTGCTGTGTAGCCCAGGCTGGCCTCAAATGCCCATGCGTCTGTCTCACTGCTGAAGTGCTGCGCTGGATGGCAGGCCCAGCACCCAGTGTGCACCTTGGCAACAGGAAGCGCCCGTGTAACCCCTCCTTTTCTTCTCTCTTGGCAAAAGTGCGTTGATCGATTGCCTGATAAACCCACTTCAGGAGCAGATGGAAGAATGGAAGAAGGCAGCCAACCAGCTGGACAAGGACCACGCCAAAGGTACAGCACGAGGCCCGGAGCTCAGAGCCGCTGTGCCTGGTGCCACTGGCTACTCTTCTCACCAAAACGGTCAGGGCCCCCTCCATCTCTCCTCTTCCTGTAGGCATTTCAGCGTTGGGAGATGAGGGGTTCCAAGTGTTACCATCGGAAGACTGTTGTTTGCTTGGCATGGGTGCTGAGGATCCAAGCTGGGGTCTTCATGCTTACACACAAACACTTTATCCACTGAGCTGCCCCCAGCCCCGTGCGCCCGTGCCTGAATGTGAAAGCGACGGGATTGGACTGTAGGAAACTGTTCAGGCTTGGCTCATTTATGCCTTCAGCAATTCATGTCAGGATCCCAAGGGCCTTGGGGTGATCTTTCCTGAATTCTAACAGACACGTTGTGATTTTTCTTTTTAAGTTATGACAGTCCCTAATAACATCTTTTCTTGTGGGCAGGGCAAGGAAAGACTGTAGTGCCTTTCTCTGTTGTGAAATGTCTCTGTGCTGTGTGCTCATCAGTGTGTGTTTGGAGACAATTGTGTGTGGAGATTATGCTTTCTGAAATGAAGGTTGAGCAGAGCGGTAACGTTATCGAATGTTCTGCTTTCTCCTAGAGTATAAGAAAGCCCGCCAGGAGATAAAGAAGAAATCCTCTGACACTCTGAAACTGCAGAAGAAGGCAAAAAAAGGTAACCGAAGAGTCTGCAGCCGTATTAGGAGTCAGGAAGTAGGTGAAAGAGCACTGCAGTGTCAGGACCAGGAGCCGTGCGGTTCATAGCTTCCCGAGTAGGGTGGGCGGCCTGGGGAAGGGGTAGGAGCACAAGCCCACCCACCTGGTTCAGGGTCTTTTTTAAAAGGACTTTTATGAGCATCTGTGCACCCTGTGTTTGTGGTACCCATGGAGACCACAAGAGGGCACCAGATCCCCTGGAACCAGAATTAAAGAGCGATAAAGGGAATTGAACCCTGGTCCTCTGTGGGAGCAGTCAGTGCTCTTAACCACTGAGTCATCCCCTTCAGTCCATGCGTTAAGCTTGCTTGCTTGCTTGCTTGCTTGCTTGCTTGCTTCCTTCCTTCCTTCCTTCCTTCCTTCCTTCCTTCCCCCCCCCCCCCCCCCCCCCCCCCCCCGTTTTTTTGAGATAGGGTTTCTCTGTAGCTTTGGAACCTATCTTGGAACTTGCTTTGTAGACCATGCTGGCTTCGAATTCACAGAGATCCTCCTGCCTCTGCCTTCCCTGTGCTGGGATTAAAGACATGCGCCATCACCACCTGGCTCATGATAGTTCTTAGAGTGCAGGACACAGATGAGTGTGACGCCCTTGCCAGGCAGTGTTTGTCACCCCCTACCTCTGACTTTACAATAGGGCAGCTCCTTGCCTGCTGCTGGATTCTGTAATGAAACCAAGTTCCTGGAAGCCCTGAGCTAGTGCAGAGGAGCCTTTATGTAAATGTTCTCTAGTAATTAATTATTACAGAAATGATGGCCTCCTGCTCCACCTCCCACAGCCCACAATCTCTGAAACCCTCTCCTGAGGCTTCCGAGTGCATGAGCCGTGGCTGTAGTAGGAGCCTAGAGACTTAGTCTTCACTGTCTAGGGGTTTTTTAAATCTGTTTAACCTGTGGGGACGGAGTGCAGGATCTCACCAAGAGAAGCCTGGCAGGCAGAAGCTGTGTCTGCCTATTCTTGTCCCAAGTCCCTCATGACAGATCAATGAATCGTCACATCCAGGAGCCATCTTTGCCTCTCCAGACTGGGTGGGCTTTGAAGAGAAAAGGTCTAGCTAGCAGTATCTACTTTGCAAGCACTTGGAACATTTCCTGGGGTCTGAAAATACCAGAAATCTCTCTTGAGGAAGAGAAAACAATAATTCTTGGTACTCTTTAAATTTTTTTAATTTGTTGTATCTCACCTGATAAGATGGGTTCTTCTTGTAGGCTGCATTATGGGTCATAGCAGTGTTAAAGGCTGTTCACGGCAACCTTTTTCAGGGAGAGAGCCGCAACCCTCAATTCTCTCTTTCCTCAACAAGCAGAGGTTATTTAGAATAAAGACAAAGCACATTTCAAGAGGTGAGGAGGGACAGTGGAGGGAGGAGGTGGTGGCTACATAAAACTCCGACATTTTTTTAAAGGGCCCCCTCTCATCAGCTCTCACGAATGCCCTATGCCCCTTTCAAGATGAGTGCGGTGACATTTTCAGACACGCTCACATTTTCTGTTCTTCCGGGCTGCTGTGGTTTCTCAGGCTTTGTGTATCTCAGCTTCTTGGCCTCATGAGGGCACTGGCAGCTGGCATTTGACAAGTCGTAGGATTTAGAGTCTGTGTTGTCTTAGGGAGTCTACAGGAACATGTTGTGGATGAAGGTGCCACCATAGTCTCATCAGTCGGGGACCCCGGGAAGAGCAGGCTGTCCGCCTGGTTGGCAGCTTGACGGTTCTGAAACAGGAGTGATAATGGTCTTGAAGAGGTGGTCCAGGCACTAGTTTTAGGCGCATTTGGAAAGGATAAGGGGAAGGTAGCTGTCCTCCCTCAAGACCTCAGGTTCCTGGATGTAGAGATAATCCATTTTATCTAAGCACTGCATAGAGCTGAGAAGGTTTTCGCCTGCCACTCAAAGTCACCGGCATTTTCCAATTAGCAGAATTTGGACCTCCGGGTGCAGCCTGATGGCTTGGTCACAGTGGGCCGTCAGAGGAAGTTGTGGCAATTAGACCTGCCCAGTGCTGGTACAGGCTGCCCGGGCACTAATGAGATAGAGAGAGAGGATGATTCTCTGGACTCAGGATGCTGGGCTTACCAAACATGAAACTCATCTGGCCTTGGGAATTGGGAATAATTGGCATCGAATCGTGAGGTTTTTGAGGCAGTTGGGCCTGAGGCTGGGAGAGTGGAAGCTGTGCTCAGGGGCTCTAAAGTTCTGCCTGCAGTCCTGACAAGGCACCTTCTTCAGATTGTGTGCTTGCACCCTCAGGACCCGTCGGCCCAGCTGCTTGCGGCATTCTGGGTGATTTCCTAGTCACTTCAAGGACAATCAAAGCCCAAGTTTGGTTTCTGTATCATCCCCTCTCCTTAAAGTATCTAGGTTTATTTTTAGACCTACAGTTGTATGGTTGGGCATAGCACAGCCTTCTAGAAGGTTCTAGATGTTTCTATCAGGATCTTGAGGGGTGTGCTCCTAGCAAGTTTCAGTTCGGGGTGGAAGAGGCATTGTTTGGGGTCGAGAGGAAATCTGAGGCTAGTGTTTGGGGTTCTTCTGGTTAGCGGCATTTCCCATTCTGGTACAAACCCTGTTGGGTTGAGATTGCTCACATCCTTCAAGTGGCAGGTGCCTGGACTCTGGTGAAGCACTGGTGAGCTGGGGTTGACGAGAGCCACAGCTCCGCGGTTCTGCGGGTCCCGATAGCACTGAGTGGACCCGTGCAGCCAGGGTCTCTCTCGTTGGATGCCCTCAGATGCTGTCAGGCAGCTTTCCAGAGGCCGCTCTGTGATCTGGTCATTCTTCTGTTCCATTTGGAGATTTCAGATGCCTCCGTGCAGACCAGCCGGGCATTAGCCTTGCCTTTGACAGCAGCGGACGCTTGATACAGGGTGCGCCTTGTAAACAATCCATTTCTTACCCAGCACATCTTGTATCCAGCTCCATTTTAACTGTACAGCTCGGTGACTAGTAACCTGATAGAGTTTCGATATTTCTGTCGTAAACACTTTCAGTGGCATTTGTCTTCTGCTAGGTGACATCATTTTATACAGACCACCTGGGATCTACGGATACAGGCTTGCCGAGTGTTCACAAAGTCAGGGGCAAGGCACCAGAGAGCGGTGCCTAACCCTCCCTCACTTCAGAGAAGTCTGCTGTCGGGGTCAAGGGCGTAGGGCGGAGCCAGCATCCCTAAAGCATGAAGGCGATGGGGCATAAGAAGCTAGAGCGGTGATATGGAGCTGGCCCAGGGGCCGTGGCCTCCGAGAGGGGTAACTTGGCCATACTTTTCTGCTCGTCTTTGGGTCCCAGCTGAGAAGTACCAGGCTCCAGAATGGGGAGCTTAAGCTACCTGTCTGCTTCTGGTGTGTCCCTGTGTGAAACCAGTGTCCTCACTTCTCATGAACTGTCATGTTGTTATCATTGTTTATATTTGTGTGTGTGTGTGGGAGTGTGTTCGAGTGTGTGTGTGTATGAGTGAGTGTGTGTGTGTGTGTGAGTATATGTATGTGTGTGAGTGAATGTGTGTATGAGAGAGAGAGTGTGTGTGTGTGTGTGTGTGAGAGAGAGAGAGAATCTGTGTGTAAGGGCCTTTCTGAGTCACACCCACCTGCAGGCAGGTTTTCTGTAGCTGAGCTACGTCGACAGCACATATTTTTGTATTATAAATTTAAAATGGATCTGAGAATGTAGCTCAATAGGAGGGCAGTTGGCTAGTAGGTACAAGGCCGAGTGTTCTGTCCTGCAAAGCAATAAAAGTAAAATTAAAGGTTGCATTAGGGCGAGTGCTTGTGTTTCCATCTGTAACCACTAGTGGCATGCCTGGGACTTGATCCGAGAAAGGAAGCTGCAGTGTTGACGTTGGCTGCCCTCTCCCTCTTGTGTTTATTTTGGCTTTTAAAGTCAGGGTCTCTCTGTATAGCCATTAGTGTCCTGGAACTCACTCTGTAGACCAGGCTGGCCTCAAACTCACAGAGATCCTCCTGCCTCTGCCTCCCGAGTGCTGGGATTAAAGGTGTGCACCACCATCACCTGGCTGATGTCAGCCCTTTAAATAGGTAAATTCTTGTTATTTCCTCCCTCCCCCCCCCTTTATGTGGAAAACGAAGTTTATAAATACTTGGGGGCCCGGCACCCACAGAGTCCACACCCATGGAATGTTTACGATTGTACTAAAAGTTTAGATTCCTTCATTGTTTTTCATTGTCGCCCTACTCTGTAGTTTCCCTTTTTGCCCCCAGGTTTTGGTAAATCTCACTTGAAAGGTTTGCTTGCGGAGGTATCTCACTAGCCTCTTCTGCTGTATTCTCTCTCTCTCTCTTTAGCAAACCTTTATCCTCTAGTTGTGGAAATTACCAAGTAGGAAGGCAAGGAGGACTTGAGGAGGAATGACTGGGAAGCAAGGATATTGGCCGGGCAGGAGAGGGAGCTTGGATTTGTAGCTCTCTGGAATGTGAGTGTGCCTGGCAGTAGCGGGCAAGCTTGAGCAGGAGGCTAGGCAGGCACTGCTCGGATACCAGTTTGACGTTATTGTTTTCCTTTCTGTGTCAATTGTGTACCCTGCACTCCTCACCGCCCGCCTCCGCCAGTGGATGCTCAGGGTAAGTCCACGTCCCAAGTCTCTGGTGGCGGTTACAGTGTGGTTCTTGCTGTGGCCTTTCAACTGTTGTTCAGACCTGCTAGCTGTCCACATTTTCCTGCTGGCTCAAAATAATCACCTATGCCTGTTTAATTTATTATAACTTCTAGGAAATCGTGCGTGTGTGTGTGTGTGTGTAAGTGTGTAATCATGTCCTTGCTTTAGTCTTTGGCTACTGACACTGTCAGCACCACATCCTATGAGCTGTTGTGTCTTCATAAATCGATATTAGATTCTTGGAAGAAATAATCTACCAACTTCATTAAATGCACCCTTGCATAGGAGGAAGTAAGTATATTTCTACGTCCATGCATATGTACCTGAGTAGATACGAATATATTTGTTGATTACACATGTAAAACAAAAATGACACTAAATACCACCTGCAAAGAATTTTCAAATCTGAGGTGGTATTGTTAAGCTTACAAAATGCCTACCCAGGACCATGCAGTATAGCTGTTTCTAAAACCTGAAGAGCAGAAGTATTTCTTATTTTGGCCATTTGTGAAATACTTCATGTCTAAGGCTTTAAATGCAATTCTCTGAGTGATTTTCTTGGTCAGACGTGACCCTCACTGTGGTGATCATTATACTAACCTGCCTTGATTCTCCTTGCTGTCACTCCCGCCTGGGAAAGTGTCCGTGAGGTGTCTGTGTGTGTGGCTCTCTTGTCTGAGTGTTCCTTTGTTCTCCGAGCTCCCGAGAAGTGTTTGCACTGGCTCCTGCCATCTGCAGACTCCATGCACGAGGGTCTCCTTTGAGGTAGGACTTGGATGGCCCTGCTCTCCATGGGGACAGTCTTGCCGCTGTCCTTTTGTGGTGCGGTTGGGTTAGTCATTCCCCAGTTTTAAAAAAGGATATTTCTTTCCTGGTTTCAGTGTTGTGACTATGACACCATATGATAAGCAGATTTTTAGTTAGCATTTGGAAAGAAGGAAAGTATGATACAACCGTATCTTTGCTTATTACAATAAAAATATCTCTTGGTGGCATTTATGTAGTCACAGTGCTGTGCAGCCAACCCCACTGTCTAATTTCGGGACTGTTTTATCGTTCCCACAGACACCTCATGCCTTTCTGTTGTCATTCCTCTGCTACCCCGTCTCCAGCTTTCCAGTTCCTGCCTCTCACTCAGCTGCTTTCACGCCTCTGTGTTCATTTCTGGACCGATCATTTAAACTGAATCATAACACATGGGTCTCTCGATTGACTGTCAAGTTTTGTTTTGTTTTTTGTTTTCGAGACGGGGTTCTCTGTGTAGCCCTGGCTGTCCTGGAACTCACTCTGTGGACCAGGCTGGCTTTGAACTCACAGAGATCACCTGCCTTTGCCTTCTGAGTGCTGCGATTAAAGGCGTGCCCCACCACTACCCGGCTGGGCTGTTGGTTGTATAAGACCCTGTACAGCCAGGTGCAATCAGTAGGGTTGGGTAAACAGCATTTTGTTCGTTTGAATTGAGACGAGGTAAGTTTGGAATGAAGAAACCACACAGGAGACCCTGCTCCCTTAGATATAATCTGCAGTGTCAGTTTCCTGCCTTGTGCAGGCAGGGTCTGAGGACAGTATCCGTCACAGAGTCTGTGGGCGTGACACAAGGAAAGACACAAATAAATTCTAAGGCATGTTGGAGGGTAAAAACTTCATTTCAGCAGTTTTATGATAACTAAAAGTTTTTGGGCTTTGTCAGTGTTGCTTAGTGGTAGAGCATTTGCTTAGCATATACTAGGCCATAGCTGTGTCCCCTAACCCTTTTCCAATGCTATATAAACAAAGGAAGAAAAGAAGAAAAATGTGTTTGTTCTTTATTATGTAAACTTACCCCTGCCCCCTTTTTGAGATAAGGTTTCCCTTGTACAGCTCTGACCTTCCTAGAACTCACTCGGTAGATCAGGCTGACCCAGAACTCAGAGATCTACCTGCCTCTGCCTCCTGGGATTAAAAGCGTGTGCCACCACCACCTGGCTGTAAATCTGTTTTTTTATGTCTCTCATTTAGAAACAACCAGGCATCTAAAAATAAAATAAAACAAACAAACCTTAGAACAGTCATAATAACCAAAGAAAAAGTACAAGAAACACACAGATGCAGAAACACACACATGTTCACACACCTGTAAAAATACCCAGAAACCACAACAGAGGGGCACACACTCTTTCTATACATATGTTCCGCGTGCATATATGGACCCCAGAGGGGAGTTAGCTTGAGGTAGGTGTGTGTATGTATGAGAGAGAGAGAGAGAGAGAGAGAGAGAGAGAGAGAGAGAGAGAGAGAGAGAGAGAGAGAGAGAGAGAGACTCAGGTCCTACAGACAGACAGACAGACAGACAGACAGACAGACAGACAGACAGACCCTCAGGTCCCTGCACGAGCACGGCTACGGGAACCTCCACATTGGAAGGGATTTATCACAGGTGAGTTTGCCCTGGGAGGAGACACTCAAGCTCTGTCTGTAGCGCCCCGGTCTGAGCTGGTGATGCGCTCAGTGCTGTGATGAATGTAAGCAAAAGTATAATGGGCCGAAGGGGAAGGAAGGGAGCGAGAGAGGCAGTTTTAGGAACCAAATAGATGGAGGCAAGGCTGTGACCTTGTAGCCAGGAGCTTAGGACACAGTGGTGCAGGGTAGACATGTGACAGGGGGTGTCCTGGGGTGGGAAGTGTGTGTCATACGTCACAGACAGCTCTAGTCCCGACCAGGGCTGTCTGCATACAGATAAGAAAGAGCGTCAGCGGCTCTTGATGCCAGACCTCTGGCTTCATGTCTGCCACACGGATTGACTTGCCTCCAGCCTAGTTTCTGCCTGGGCTTCATCTGTCAGACTCCAAACTGGACTGCGTGCCATCCCTCGTCAGCCTTCCTTTCCTGGAAAAGGCCCGTGTCCCACTTACGTCTTCCGCATGAACAGGTGTCATGCCCAGAGTGGCCCTGAAACATATGATCAGGATTTCTAGCTGTGCCTCACTGGTCACAACTGAATGAAAATGTCTTGAGGACACTGGCCATTCCTGATTTTTTGTGAGTGATGGTGCTGGGGCCCCTCTTCCTAGAGGGAGGCTGGAGGAGCAGTTTAGGGATGGATCTCGCTTCTCCTTTAGACCTGTGTCTGGAGCTTTATTCTGACGTGGAAATGCAAAGGCATGAGCGGCTTGGCCCTTTATCCTGGCACAAGTGGGACTGGGAATCTTTGCAGCAAGGCCCTCCTGTAGGCCAGGCGCGAGTCAGACGGAAGTTTGCTGCCCGCCCTCAGAGGCCTGCGTGCTTGTGGGGTCTATTGAGCAGCTGTGCTTGTAGGCAGACATAAGCCAGACTCAGCCTGCTGAGGCCAGAGCCTCGATGTCCCTTCTCTGCAGTATCACCGTGACCCGGCCCCTGGCGTGCTACCCGTGGCTCTGGGAGACTGTTGTAGAAGCCCCGTGGACTTTCTTTCTGCAGGAATGTGTGTTTAGTGTGGAGCCGTAATGCTGCAAGAATTACTAATTCGGTGCACGGTGTGTGTTTTCTTTCGGGGGAGGGTAGCGTGCATGCGTGCATATACACACGCGCCTGTCACAAGTCAACACTGTGTGCCTTTTTCTGTCACGCTCCCCCTTATATTTTGGAGACAGCCTCTCACTGACCTTGTTCCTCAGCACTGACTGCTCAGCCAGGCCCAGGGACTCCCGTCTCTGCCCCGCCTCTCCCCTGTGCTGCCGCTCCCCACTCAAGTCTTCATGCTGGCAGCTCTTTACCCACAGACAAACACTTACATATGAAGGAGAGACATTGGAACATCCCAGTGATTAACCCTGGGACAGGGGTGGGTGGGTATGGGACGGCACCAAGATTCGTGTCTTCCAGCTTAATGCACTCACATGCTAGGAGGGCCCCAAGGGTTTTGTGGAGGGTTTGGGAAGCTTGGTTATATGGGCAGGGCCGAGCACGGTTGTCTGAGGTCATTCTCTAGCCACCCCTCCCCAGGTCAGGGATTGGATCTGAGTGCTCCAACCTTGTGAAGAGGTGTCAGTCAGCTCCCCCAGTCTGGGCTGTCTAGGCCCCGTTTCCCATTGCGTCACCCGTCACTCAGGAAACTCCAGGGGTTTTTGAAGCTCTGTGCTGGGAACTGGGATGAATACCAAGTTGAGAATGTGTTACTTTCTAAGAAACCACAGCGCTGTAACGTCTCACAAACAGAGATGTCCGTGGTCCAGGTGCTGTGGGAAGTGTTCTGTGTACAGAGAAGGGACGGTCTGGGCTTCTAGGAGGAGGCAGTGCCTAGAAAACGCTGGAGGGTGAAACTGAGGAGAGGAAGAGTGGGTGAATGGGCGTTCCAGGCTGCCCAGGTAGCGGAGAGGGCACCAAGAGAAACGTTAACTATTACTCTTAGATGACTCAGAACCCTTCAGAATGGAAAGTAGTGAAGACACTGTTTTGTTGATGTTTCATTAGATAGAAAGAAGGCTGTGGACAGCAGGGGGCCCTGTTAGATCTGTTCAGAGTCTCTGGGCTGTCTGTGTACCATTCCTCATTTTTAGGTAATCATCAAACATGTTATGAGCATTAGTGGTAGATGGGGACTTGGGTAGGATGATCTCAGAGGAAAGGGGCATTCTTTTTTGAGATGTAAACTCCTAGTGTCACCTTGAGTGTCTGCGTCCTCCGTTCCATCTCCGTTCCATCCGTTTATATCTCATGTTCCATTGGCTGTAAGATGCTACGACCAGTTGTTAGATGTACCAGGACTGTCACTAGCCATTGCTGGTTGTAAGCCACATTCTGATTGTGAGGGGTAGAAACGTTCGAGAGTAGGCATTAGGATGACATTCAGCGTTTATGTGTGTCAGGCAGATGGGGAAGGTATTTTGCGGGATTCAGGTCTGTGTCAGAAGAAGAAAGGCCTGTGGCCATTTTGCTAGCATCCAGCAGCTGATTTGGCTTGGGGTTGTTCTTCAAGGCCCTTGCTACTCAGGGCTTCCCTTGGACTCTGTGGGCTGCAGGGTGGGGGCTGGGCTGTGCCAGGTAATCACCTGGCTTTGTGACCCAGCTGCCTAGGTGTAGGGTGTGGAGCTCCAGATGTCACCAGGAGCTGTGGTCAGGAGGCGTAGTGGGCGTGGCTTCTCAGAGAAGTCCCCGGATTAGAGTGTAGCTGTGTCCATCAGTCACCCCCCCCCCCAATGGTGATTGTGCTCCTGTGAAAGCCACTTTGTTCCAGTGTCCCCATGGAAAAGCTGCCAATCCTGCCTTGAGTGTTTGTGCAGAACGGGGCTCTTAGGCCATTTGGGGTATGATGGCTTTGCTCGTTGAGTGCACAGTCCCTGAAGTGATGCTGGCATCTCAGTCCTCTGGAGAGGCCTCAGCACCTGCTGACTTCAGGCAAGGGTGCCAGGTGAGAAGCTACAGTCCTGACAAAACCGTACGGGTTCTCCCTGGGCAGTCGGGAAGTAGCACAGGACATCTGAAGGAGACCCCGTGGTGGAGGACAGAGTAAAAAAGGGCTGAGGTCAAGAAGAGTCCTGATTGGGGACAGGACTGAAGAGTGGAGAATTGACTGGGACACAGGATGAACAGGCAGGCAGGCAGGCAGGCAGGCAGGCAGGGAGGAAATGCCCCAGGGAAGATGAACGGTGCCCAGCCCTGGGCAAAAGGAGAGAGCGGCAGAAGAAGGCGGAGCTTGTGAGTGTTCGGGATGCAGGGCCAGGCTTTGTTAAGGATCTTGCACTCTTTTGATGTTGGACGTTTCTTGAGAGCAGAGGGAGCTCCTGAGGAAGAGTGTTGATATTTGCCTGTGGAGAGCACTCGGGTTGTTCTGGGCGGGCTGGTGGACGCACGAGTGAGTGGAGAGACACTTTAGAAGGCAGGTTGTGATGGCCCAGCCAGGGTGGTGGCAGGGCCACAGGTGAGGCAAGGGGTGGCATTTGTGTGGCAGCAGGATTGGTCAGTGGAGATGAATCTGGTCCAAGCCACATGGCCGCTCACAGCTTCCTCTGACTCCAGTTCAGTTCCTCTGCTGGCCTCCGCAGGTACTGCATGCAAATGGTGCACAGACATGCATATGGACAAAACACTCATACATTTAAAATAAAAATAAATAAACCTTAAAAAGAAAAACCAAGCCTCACTTCCCGTGCTTGAGGTGGCGGTGTGGACCATTAATGCCGAGTGAAGGGAAATGATGGACTTCTGTAGATCAGCCCCCTGCACCCACCCTCGGATTCCAGGTCAGCGCAAATGTTTTTTAAGATTGGCATCTGCACTGGACACCTGCAGACCTTTTCTTGTCATTAGTTCCTAATATAGTGCCTGTTAATGCATGTGCTTTGTATCAGGTGTGGCATGTAATCTAAAGGGGAGTTAACGTATGTGGGAGGGTGTGCGTCTGATCATTTCAATTATAGACAAAGGGACTTAAACAGATAAAGGAAGACGCTGCAGCCAGCCCCCCGGGATACCAAGAGACGGGTGTACTAAAATCAGGTAAAATCAGGATGTCAACTGGAACTTGAAACAATTTCTTCAGCAATTATTTCATATATGTATTATATGAATGTCTAGTATACGATATTATAAACGTTTAATACACTGTGTGTGTTAAATAAATATAATTATATGGTGTGTTAGAGAATTTAAAGAATAATCACTGTGTTTTAGTCTGTTACATCCTGAGTAGAAGTATTACCACTATAACTATAATTGGAGTAGTCTTTATATCTATACTTATTTAAAAATATGCTGTAATTTTAAAGTCCTTTAATTATATCATAATACATATTTAAAATAACTTCACTATAATTGTAGAGTAATATATATATATGTGTGTGTGTATATACACATATATTTACCAAATTCGATCATATACTCACTTTGCTTTCCTAAGCAGATGATTCACGATTTCCAAAGCCTATTTTTATTTTCATGATTTTTCTGAGACAGGGTCTCAGTGTGTAGCTCAGTTTGGCCTTAAGACCCTCCAGCTTTAGCCAGCTGAGTGCTAGGATTACAGGCCTACAGCTCCACATCTGGAATGGTTATTGATGCCAGCTGGACACATGCATTGCAACTTGGGGCAGGAAGTAAAGGTGCAGTCGTATTTTAGAATTACAGACATACTTTTCATGTGTATAATGTATGTGTATGGGTGTGCATATATGTGTAGAGGCCAAAGGTTGACTTTGGGAGTCTTTCTGACTGCTCTTCAACTGTCTTCTTTTGAAGTAGGGGCCCTCAGTCAAACCTAGAGCTGTTTATGCAGTTAGTTTCACTAGAGAGCTTGCTCAAGACCCTGTTTCTGTCTCCTGCAGCTGGAACTAACTGTAGGTGAGCTGCTATGCCCATCCAGCACTGATGCCACTGGGGATTTGAACTCTGATCTTCCTGCTTGTGCAACAGGCACTTTAATCACCAAGCCGTCTCCCTAGCCCTAGTCTGTTATCTTAAAGTTTTTTTTTTTCTGCAGAAGCTGGAGAGATAAATGAGCAGAGGGTCCGGGTTCAGTTCCCAGCACCCATAAGCTCCCCCCCCCCCCCCCACACACACACACCAACAGTAACTCCAGTTTTAGGGATTCTGAAGCCCTCTTCTGGCTGAAATGGGTACTGCATATGTATGGTACACATACATACTTACCATGCAGGCAAAATCGTCATACACATAGAGTTAAAGTAAATAAATAAATCATCCCAGCACGTGGGAGGGGGAGGCAGCCAGATCTCTGTGAGTTTGAGGCCATTCTGCTCTACAGAGCGAGTTCCAGGACAGCCAGTGTTGTTACACAGAGAAACTGCCTTAAAAACCAACATAACAAAATAAATCTTTAAAAAATAAAAATAGAATTTTCTTCCTGCAACCAAACCATATCCAAGTGTGTTTGGTTAAAAAATCACGACGGTAACGACAAAGGTGCATGGTGGTGTACACGTTTAATCCCGCCACTCATATCTTTGTGTGTTCGAGGCCAGTCTGGTCTACAGAATGAATTCTAGGGTAGTCAAGACTACACAGAGAAACCCTGTCTTATAAAAACAAAAACAAATCGTTTCCAGCTTCCTCCCCCTCCCCCAAGTTAAGAGCTATCTGGGCTGTGTTTTGCTCTTCAGACAGCAGAAGAGACTGAGCAGCAAGGAAGGAAGGGCCCGGTGTTCACGAGCCGGGAGCTTTGCTGTCTCTGAGCTGTGTGATGGGCATCTCAGCACGCATGGAGTTGTGTGCACAAGTCAGCGTTTTCCCAGAAACCGAGAAAACAACACAGCTGTCATAGCATTGGTGGGTCCTGTTCTTGCTCCCCAGTCAGGCCACGCCAGGTAGACATCCGAGAGAGGGAGTGCTTGCATGGGACACCCCAGAACGGGAACATGGCCTCACTGTGTCTGTCAAGCACACTGGAAACCAGTAGTTCAGGTGGCCAGGTCATACGTATGGCTGCTGCCCCATTGTGCTGGATGAAGACGTTAAAGACGCGTAGAGGAGTATCCGCAGGGTTAGGTGGTGACCGAGTGGAGGACTCGGTGAGTGGGTCACCCCAAGAATGCTGGGTGATAGCCACATATGTTTGCAGGTGCTAGGTATTGTATGCTTCTTGCATTATATACTTTCTTGAGCTAGTGAGGGCTATTCATGCACAAAATTGTGTATACTGAGCTTACGAAGCCCATCCAAAGCATTTTTTAAGGATGGGCTGTGATTGTGTATGGTTTTCCTGTTATGCACTTACTTGGGACTACTACGCAAATGCCGCCCGTGCTAAAATGCGGCTACTTTTCTCTGGGACTTTTATTATGTCTGGAGTTGAATTACGTTCTGTTGAGCTTGTTGGCCCAAATTAAGCTTTGTCATCTGCTTATGAGAGGAAGTACAGGATGTATCCCTACAGCGAGGCATTCTTCCCTGAACTGTCTTCCTTTGCATCACATGATGGGATCCAGTTACTGTTTTACTTGTTCGTAAGGGAGCAGGTATGGTGATTGGTCCAACGCTTTTCTACATGGCAGTGGACGGAGAGGATGGGCTGAGTGTTCAGGAACTCAGGCTGTGTAGACCCTATCCCTGACCTCTACGTCACAGGATCCTTTGACTTCTCAGCTTTGAGCTCCTCTCCAACAGGAACAGCTAGGATGACCCCTCAAGCCTTTACAATTGTGAAACAGATACTTTGGGGCATTTGCTGTATACATGCATAGATATCCTGACGGCTAGTAGGGAAAGGCCAAAACCTTGCCTTGAGGAGTTTAGAAATCCTGTCTCTGGCTTGGGTGTGGGTAAAACCCATTTGTTGAAAGTCCAGCTTGGACGCTTAGGAGCTGGTTTCCGGTGCATGGCCCGTGTCTCCATCACCAGGTCACATCTACACCGGTTGCCCCTCTGCACTCAGTACTGTCTGGTCACATTTACCTTCTAGTGCCACAGGCGACTTCTGCAACAGGCCACATGGTTTTGGTCTCTGGGCTCTAGAGAAGTTGCAGACAGTATGTCTGGAGTGAGTGGCTATGGCTGTGTTCTAATCAGACCTTATTTATACAGACAACTATTCCTGCTTCCGAGTTCTTTAATTGCTTAACACTCTGCCTGACACTGTAACGTTGTCTGGGTAACTAGGATCTGATGGTGTGGCCAGATAAGTAGGTAACACAGGCTCTGCTCTGCATAGCTTTGTCTTTCATTTTGTCACCAGCGAAGACTTAACTGTAGAAGTCTGGGTACCAGGTCCTTCTGCCAGAAAGGCATTGGCGTTCTACACTAGGGAGTTAGACAAACTGCCCAGGGTTCCTAGGCCCCAGGGCCCAGAGCTGAAGAACCCACCCACCTCTGTCTTCGGGGACTGAAACTTCTGCCCAAACAGAGGCATTTTGGTTGGGATGGACCTAACAAAGCCAGCTTTTGCATCCATTTTTGGAAACACTCCTAGCCTCTCACCTAGCTGTCGCTGTGTTTCCCAAGGGTGTGCTGGCACAGGGCTCTGTGGGGTTGCACAAGGCAGGAAGTCATCCCAGGAGATGCTCCTGTCACACACACAAATAAGGTGGGTAAATGGGCCCTGCAGACGTTGGAAATTGGAAGTGGATGCTTCTGGAGAAGAAGCCATTCTTAGTCTTTGTGGAGCTACGGATAAGTAGTGGAAAGCAGTGCCTTCACCACTGAGAATCTCAGAGCAGGGAATGTGTCCTAGAAGCTGACCGTGTGGCTTTGTTTGGTTCCCAGGGAGAGGTGACATCCAGCCCCAGTTGGACAGCGCTCTCCAGGATGTCAACGATAAGTATCTCCTCCTGGAAGAAACAGAAAAGCAGGCTGTGCGCAAAGCGCTGATCGAAGAGCGAGGCCGGTTCTGCACCTTCATCTCCATGCTGCGGCCAGTGATCGTAAGTTGATGGAAACCTCTAGAAGGCCTGAACTTGTAATTTGGAGGGCCTTTCTTTCTTGGCTTATGTATCTACTGGCGTGTCATTGGCCACCTATTGCTGTCAGGAATCACGATGTCAGAATCATGTCCACACCCGACACGCATGAAGGTGCCGAAGTCTGGGTAGCCCACGCCTGCCTGGATCACAGTTCTTAGCAACACACGCCCTACTTGTTTTTACTGAGTGGGGTCTCACGTGTCTGGGTGTGGAGGCACAAGCCTGTAATCCCAGCACTTCAGAGACCCATACAAGAGGATTGCCGTGAGTTTTAGACAAGCCTGGTTTATATAGTAAGTTCTAGGTTACCTAGAGCTGAATGAAGTGTGAGACTTGGTCCTAACATGCCTTCCTACCTCTCCCCCATCTCAAAAAATATAAAGAAAAAGAAGAAGAAGGCCCGTTTAAAGGTTCTCAAAGTGGAGTTCCAGGTCAGCAGTGGCACCTGCCAACTGGACAGGAAAATCCTGTGGCCTAGAGCCACTGGGTCTAAAACGCTAAGCTGGGGCATGAATCTGCCTTAAATGCCAGGGGGCACCTCTCTCTCCTCCCTCTCTCTCTCTCTCTCTCTCTCTCTCTCTCTCTCTCTCTCTCTCTCTCTCTCTCTCTCTGTCTGTCTTTCTCTCTCTCCCCCTCCCTTCTCCTCCTTCACTCTCTCCCTACCTCTCCCTCTCTCCTCCCCCTTCTCTCTTTCTCTCTCCCCCCTCCCTCCCTCCCCCTGTCCTCCCCCTTTCTGTCTGTCTCGACAGGGTTTCTTTCTCTGTGTAGTCCTGGCTGTACAGACCAGACTGGCCTCTCGAACTCACAGAGAGCCACTTGCCTCCCCCCGTGTGCTGGGATTAGAGGCGTGGGCCGCCGCCACCAGTGAGTTCTCTCTCACTCTGAATCATGCCAGTCATGGGCGTCTAGCAGCCAAGTTTGCAGTAGCTTTCTTGGAGGCTGCCTGAAGGCTCTGGTTGCCTCTTCGCACCCTAGCAGAATTCTCAGGTGTGAGGTGTCCCCTGCTCTGTGCCTGGGCCCACACCTCCAGCTGGCACCTGGAAAGGTGACTGAAACGATGTGGCCCTTGCTTCATTCCCACTTGCCAGTTTTTAAGATGGGGCAGGGGACAAGAAAAGGGGGCGGTTACTGCTATCAGACATTTGTACCGTCCTAAAGACCTGGACCCAAATATCCCTAATCATGTCAGTCATTGAGGGCTACCTAAGCCATGACAGGGTCCCCTGAAAACACATGGGTAGACCTGGAAACGCCCACCACTGCGAGGATGCTGTCCCTCCACTGTCCCCAGCACACCGGTCACTCTGACTGCCTTCTCCTTTTCTCTTTCCATAAAGAAGACTCGCGTGTCACCTCCACCTTAGATTGCTATCCCGGATGCCTTTCATGGAAGGCTGAAAAGGTCATGCATTGACCCAGACAGAAGCGGTTGGGACAAGACGATGAGGGAAGCCACAGGCTGATGCTCACAAAATGTCTTTCCTTTAGGAGGAAGAGATCTCCATGTTAGGGGAAATTACCCACCTTCAGACCATATCGGAAGACCTGAAGAGCCTAACCATGGACCCTCACAAACTGCCCTCCTCAAGTGAACAGGTAGGAGCTGTGAACCAGGTGGCCAGGGACAAATCAAAGAGATGATGGCATTCAAGGCTCTGGTCGGGGTTATGCTGTTTATGCGAACAGCCTTGGTTATACCTATCTTGTAGGGAAAGATGCCGAGGTGCTGAGAGATGAAGGCACTTAGCCTAGCCTCCACTCTGATGAGTGATGAGACTGAGTAAATTGATGACCAGACCCTATGCTCGTCTGTCCACTCCTCAGGCGTGAGCTCTCAGGGGAGCCTGGCATCATCCGGTTCTGTGTTCACCATTTGCAGTCCTCTCTGGAGCTGCCCCAGACACTCTGGGAACCTTCCCATTGGGAACGTGCGTTTCTTTGCTGTGTGTGACATTAATACTATGTCAAACGGGAAGAGACGTGTTCTGGGGCACACGTGATGATGGATCACGTGCTGGCTTGAGCCCTTTGCAGGCAGCTGTCCGCTTGGACATTTAGCCCGGAAAGATAACTTTGGAAGCCTTTTGGTTTCCCGTCCATGAAAGTTTTCTGTTAAGCTAGAGTATGCGTTGACTCTGCTAGTAGGCATCAGTGGAGTACCTCTCAAAGGCAGTAGACTCTCGATGGCTCTTTGTCACAAGGAGGACACACGGGAACGGCTGTGTCCTCTCGATTCTGTGACAAGCAGGGCACAAGTGACGTCTGCACGTCAAGTGGTTGAAGTGCGGTCAACGAGGCCCTAAGCGCTGTTGTGTTGTGAGCCGTAGGATGCGTTGCTGCTGGTTTTAGCCTGAGCTGAGAATCGCGTTTACAGTTGTTACTCCGTCGCTGTAATTTTCCTTTCCGCCTGGCATTTCCTGGTTTTCCTCTCCTCACTGTTCTGCCCCTGTGAGGCAGCATTTTCGTTTCACCCTGCATGTGGAGAGGGGTGGATGACGCCCTCCCCATCTCTTACCGGCTGCTCTGTCCCTGCAGGTGATTTTGGACTTGAAAGGTTCTGATTACAGTTGGTCGTATCAGACGCCGCCCTCTTCTCCCAGGACCACCATGTCCAGGAAGTCCAGCGTGTGCAGGTGAGTGAGGTCCCGGCCACTCACGCTGTCCAGGTCTCCTTTGTGAGTGTGACCAAGAGCCAGGCCTTTTCTCCAAAGGGGCCCATGGGAAACCGGATGTGTAAGGTGAAGAATGTTCTCATTCTTTAGTCTGTGTCTGTCTGTCTGTCTGTCTGTTCCTCACCTCCTCCAAGTGTTCTACCAGCAAAGCCCAAGTCCGTCCGTCCATCCGTCCGTCCCTCCCTCCCTCTCTCCCTCCCTTCTTTCTTTCCTTCTTTCTAGAAGTTGATCCTACAGTAGCTGGAACAGAAACCACAATGGCTTCCGATCATGTTTCTGAAGTCTTAAAGTCCATGCTTTTTTTTTTTTTGATTTTGTCCCCTCTCACCCCCCATTACTACCCAATGCCAGGTCACATTGTTACTCAAGGAATTACAGAATCATTTGGAACAGCCCTGGGGTCTACGGGACCATTGCATGGCTGCACAAGGCAGCCACTCTGCTGAGGGGAAAGTTTATTTTGTTCTTGAACAGTGAAGTGTTGTCAGTCACCACTTCCTGTCTCGGTGCAGTACCGCACCTGTGGCCAATCATTTGCCTTTGCAAATGGAGGTGAGGTAGCCCTAAGGGGAAGGGAAGGCATCTGCTCAGTGTGTTGAGCGGTTGCCCAGGACCCTGCTGAGTTTCATTTCACCCTGAAGCTCATCCGCCGTGTTTGTGGCAGGCAGTTCTGGTCAAGAGGTTGCCCTGATGCCTTACCCAAAGATGATGCTTGGTTTCTTGTCACCTTTCACAGACTCTGTGTTTGTGTGAGACAGGAAAATCGTTTTTCTTTCGGTAGCTCAGCAAGGTTCGTCTCAGTGTCAAACAAGCCGCACACTGCCTCCTCCTCATAGCCACATTCAGTTGCACTGACAGGAGCCGCCTGGGTCAGTCATGCTCCGTTGTGTCTGTCAGGTCATTCATTGCAAGTCATCCTAGCACAGGACGGCCACAGCGTGTGTTCCCCTAACGCATGAGCTCCAAATCAGAAACCACAAGATTGCAAACCCTGAGGCTTCCCCTGTAACCACCCTTCAGATTTCAGCCCTGCTTTCTCCTGGAACAGGGTCTCTACTCAGCTTTCTGGTTTTCACGGGAACATGTACATTCTTACTAGGGGACAGAATGCAGGCAGAGCACCTCAAGGGTAGGGACCGTTTTTCCACTTCCTACTTCCTGGTTCACCTTAGACGTGAGCAGCTTTAACACTGATGTGCTGTCCTCATGGAGAGCCTACACCCAGCCCACAGATAGTCTAACAGAGAAGCACCCTGAAGGAGTCAGGCCAGCTCACCAGCTCTGCTATGAAAACACGATGAAATGCTTGCACCCGGCCATACCAAGTTATTTGCTGATGTGTTTGGCCGGGTGGATGGACCCCACCCCAGGATGGGTTGGCTTAGGGTGTTGGCCAGTGCTGTTTTAGCTGTGTGGCCATCTGGAACCAGGGTAGTCCACCCCAGGACTGAGGCCATGTCACGTGCTGTGGACTCCGTGGCATCTGTTCCAGGGTCACCATTACCACAGGCAGATGAGATACCGCCACCCCCAATACACACACACTTGTTTGTTCATATCACAAGTGTTAGTCCCCCAGCTTTGTTGCTAAGTGGCATAACAGAGTATTGTATCCTCAGCGACTGGGACCCAGCTCTTACCTGAGAAAAGCCTGGTCTTGGAGTCTTTGAGAACACGTCCTGCAATTTGCACTGCTTCCCCAGGGCCTGAGGTTCACGTGTCTTTCCTCCGCCCTGCCCCGCACTGTCTTGTTTCCCTCTAACCGCCCCGCCCCCTCTGCTCGTCCCTAACAGCAGCCTGAACAGTGTCAACAGCAGTGACTCCCGGTCCAGCGGTTCCCACTCCCATTCCCCCAGCTCACATTACCGCTACCGCAGCTCCAACCTGGCCCAGCAGGCACCCGTGAGGCTGTCCAGCGTGTCCTCCCATGACTCAGGGTTCATATCCCAGGATGCCTTCCAGTCCAAGTCACCGTCCCCCATGCCACCTGAAGCTGCCAACCAGGTAAGGATGCCCTTGACCCAAACAGCAACAGACACACGGGGTGGCCCTGGGCGCTGTTGAGGAGTGGGGCCAGACCCTTGTCTTTTAAGGTATCCCCAAAGGGAGAGGTGCTTTAAGTTGGTCTGTAAACCTATCTCAGCATCCAATAAGAGTTTAGCTGCCGTGTTGGTTTGGCAAGCTGCCGCATAAGTAGATAGTCCCCAAAGAACAGGGCTGGCTCCCGATTTCCCGTGAGTGCCCAGTCTGGTATGACGGTGTGACCCACCATGGGGACGCTCTCTTCCAATCTTCTCCACATTGCCGAAATCCTGTCATTGAATAGTGGTTCCCTAGCATTCTGAGTGTCCTCAGTTGTGTTGCCAATGAGAATGGTGGCTAGATCCCCTGTGGACAGTCCTTCTGACACTCTGACCCCGGGAGAAGGAAGGACGTGTGATCTGCACCACTCTTTCAGTTGGGATGGTTCCCGCCCTGTGCCGTGCACCTGCTGTCACAGCGGACAGCAGCTGGACCAGGCATTGGGCCCCTCACGTGTGTTGTGTATGTGTCTCTCAGGGTGCCTGTTTCTTAGGGCCAGTTTGTCACCTCTGGCTCAGTATTAATAAGCACAGTGTACACAATGCTAGGACGTGATCAGTGCCACCACCTATTGTGTCCCATAGCGCCACCTGCTGGCGGGGGTGGGAGTCTGGGCCAGAGAACTTTGTTGGCTCAGACAAGGTTAGAAAGTGGAAGCCCTCATGATTCAAAGCTCCTCAGCCACCTGAGGTATGGTGATCTCCTCTCTTTCGTGGTTAGAGGCGGTTTCCCACGGAAAGGCTCAGGGCTGCCGAGTGTTGCACTTTCTGTGTGTGTGTGTGTGTGTGTCTCAGCTGGGGTGACGTGGCTTGGCCCCCAGGACCCCCATTCCTATTATGTGCTTTACTAAACCGTGCCTGTTGACTAAACCACTCTGAGAGCATGTGCTCAGAAGGCCACTCAGTGTACAGTCTAGCTGTGTGTGTTTCTGATGACTTGGAAATTAGCATACTATTGTACCCTGGAGCCCCCTGAGAGAGCAAACCCTTTCACCCTTCTCATATTTCCACTGGTAGCTCAAGCATGGCTTCTGTCCCTAGTAACAACGGGGGAAGCTGAAGGTAGTAAGTTTTGGGTTTCTGAAACCTGAAAGCCTGTACATGCCTGGATAGTTCCCATGAGTAGAGTTTCCAGGGCTAGGGAGCGGGTCCAGTCAGTAGAGAAGCTGCCACTTAAGCATTCGGACTCAAATTCAGGCCCTCAGCATCATTTAAGTCAGGCGATAAGCCAGCCACATGGTGGTGGCGCATGCCTTTAATCCCAGCACTCGGGAGGCAGAGACAGGTGGATGTCTGAGTTTGAGGCCAGCCTGGTCTACAGAGCGAGTTCTAGGACAGGTTCCAAAGCTACACAGAGAAACCCTGTCTCAAAAAAAACAAAAAAACAAAAACAAACAAAAAGTCAGATGAATTGGCACATGTCTGTAACCTTGGTTAACACTGGGAGGGTGGTGACATGTGAATCCTGGGGTCTTGCTGGCCAGTTAATGTAGCCAGTCAGTTTCTTGTTGGGTGAGAGAGTTTGCCTCATAAAAGCAGGGTGGGCAGCAGTGAAGGGGCATATGTAACGTCAACCGTGCTGGCCTTTCACGTATCAGTAACTTCTGTATGTTTTGTTGATGCTGGATGTGGAACCTGTGGTGGGGACACGGACACGGGGACACACACACACACACACACACACACACACACACACACACACACACACACACGCACAGTAGGCTTTCTGTATGTTGGGTGTGGAACCCCGGTTCTCTCAGTGACAGGCAAGCCGTCGACCGTTGCCTTACACCCCTGCCCTAGGGAGTTTGTGATTAGCCACAGGGAGTTGTGGAACTAAAGGGAGACTTGTTCTTGTTCAGACAACACAGCTGCTTGTTATCACACAGTAAACAGGAACTTGTAGACCTTTGCTGAATCACACCAGCCCATGGTTAGAGACTGTCGGTCCCTTCTCAAGGTGAACAGCACTGGGGCTCAGAGCCTGATGTCCACAGTTCCACAGCTGAGAAATGGTAGAGACGAAGCCTTGATCGGAACCTGTACATCTCTGATCATGGCTTGTGACCCAGACACAGGTTACCGAGTGTGTATTTGGTCCTTTGCATGATGGGAAGCTAGGTGTTTATCCCTGTGCAGGAAACCCTTCAAGGAGGGTGGGCAGGATAGAAACATGAATCTGGCCTCCTTGACAGTCGGCCCAGGCACACTTCTGGTGACAGTCCCAGTGCTGAAGGGCCTGGCTTATTTAGTCAGAGTGGTTGCAGGGTAAAGGACTAGGAGCAATAAGCTTGGTGTTGGGGGAAGAGAGACAGAGAGAGAGGGAGAGGAAGAGAGAGAGAGAGAGAAAGAGCTACCTGGGAGTGCCATGGGGTTTGAAGCTCCAAAGCCTGTCCCCAGAGACACAAATCCTCTAGCAAGGCCACATTAATCCTTCCCAAGCAGTGCCACCCACTGGTGACCAACTATTCAAACATAAGAACCCATGGGGCTCAGTCGCATCCCACACTCCATATCGGGCTACAGACATGAGGCAAAGACGGGGTCCCTGCGACTGCAGGGTGTCAGAAAGCCAGGCTAGGGGCAGGACACTGGCAGGCACATCATCTCCCCCACCTGGACCTCTCCAGAGGGGTCACCCTGCAGTGCGCTGGCCACTGGAAACATACACATATACTGACCATGGGGCTTCCCTACTCAAATCACTCCCCAGCCAGAGTCCCTCAAGGGTGTCTTTGGGACTGGAGGTCCCGAGATATGGAACAGAAGCTGTGTTGGATGCGATAAGAGGGCAGGAATCACAGCCATTTCTGTCACCATTCAGCCACAGCCCGCCTACCGACCGTTTTGTGCAGTGTGCAATACTCTGCACCGGCACGTTCCTTTCTGAGGACCTGCGCTGTGGTGTGTTGTTATCGTATGCCCAGGAGCACGTAGCCTCACCGGGGCCGCCCTTCTGGTAGACACAGGGGCCAGTTGATGCCTGCAGGCCCTATAGTCAACAGGGCCAGAGCTGGGCTGGGCTTCGCTTGCTTTTCTTAAAACTTGTGTGGGTGAAAACTACGCCTTAACTTACCCTCTGCTTCTCTCATCCCTCCCTCTTCTGTGTGTGTCTGTCTGTCTGTCCCTCTCTGTCCATGCCCTTCCCACCCTGCCCTTCTTCCTTTATTTTAACTTACTTCTGGTGGCCCCGTGGTTTGACTGGTCGGTCCCCTCGTGTGGCTCCTCCCTGCTACAGAACTCCTCCAGCTCGGCCTCCTCAGAAGCGTCGGAAACCTGCCAGTCAGTGAGCGAGTGCAGCTCGCCCACCTCAGTCAGCTCAGGCTCCACCATGGGCGCCTGGGTGACCACAGAGAAGGTGACTGGCCAGGGTCGCACACGCAGCCACCACAGCTGTAGGAACCTGGAAAGGCTGGGCCCTCCCTCTGTGGGATAGGCGGAGGGCTCCCTGGCTGCCCCACGGCGTGGATCGTGAGGGAGAGGAAGGGGTATGGGGAACTTGGAGACGTGAAGGCCTTTTCCCAGAGCAGGGTCTGTGTTCATCTGTACCCCTCTTGCTCCCTTCCTGGACATCCCACGAGACTGTTGGATGTGACATCTCACTGTGTTGGAGGCATGCATCTCCTGAGTTTTTGTTTGCACCCCCTCCGCCCCCCACCCTCACGTTGATGCGGAGGCTGCTCCCGAGCTGCGTGTGACCGGGAAACCTAGAATGAATCGATGCATTTGAGAAAAATCTGCGAATATTTGTGTAACGAAACTAGTCAGTCCCTGGCAAAGCGAAGTTACGCTTTCACGTTTAAAGAAACCGAAACACCATTGCAGATTAAGGGTAGTGGTCAATTTCTGAACTGTCTTAACTCCCAGCTCAGATAACCGGCTGAGGGGTTCCTGGGTGCCAAGTCAGCGCGTTCTTTGCACCCTGGCTCTTCCCCGTGTCATCCGCAGGCAGGAGAGTACCAGTGTGGGTTTCGCTTGTAAACATTCAGGTTCCCCTCCCCCTCCCAGTGTCAACGCCATGGTGTGTCTCTACACTCATCCTGTTATAATAATTTGTTCCTTTTTTCCTCCCTTTGTTTGTTTCGTTTCCAGTTGTCTAATGGGTTTTCTCACTATAGTTTATCAAGTGAGTCCCATACAGGGCCCGTGGGTACAGGCTCTTTCCCTCATTGCCTGCCTGCGTCCCGCCTGCTCCCGCGGGCCACCTCTGTCCACCTTCCTGACAGCGCTCATTATTACACCATTGGGCCCGGCATGTTCCCGTCATCTCAGATCCCTAGCTGGAAGGTTTGTGCCCCTCCCTCCCTCCCCCTCATCATTGCTTCTGTGCTCACCCCTCTTCTGTTCTGCCAGCCTCCCCTCAACTCTCTCCCCTGCCCTCCCCTCTCTTCCTTTCACGCTCTGCCACCTTCCCACACCCCTTCTTCCTCAGGAAGCCCCTGGGGTGGGCGGGGCAACGAAAAGCTGGCGATACTGTCGGCGAGGGACTGAGCCCCAAGTCATCCTTCAGCAAACGTCCGCACTGTTGACTGGAGGCCAAGGGCCTCCAGCTAGGAGGGCAGCTGCGTCAGGTGGAGCCTGCTGGCCTCATGCCCTCCTGGGCCACCTACAGTGTCTCAGCAGAGTCCACACTGTTCTCCTGGCCATGTGCCCAGCTTGCCCCTGATGGCAGTCTCGCTGTAATAAGAGAACCGCAGCCCCCGGCATGCTTGGGTCATTATAAATGCTGTAGCTCAGCAGTGTATGAAGACTTCAGTTCCCAGTGCTTTATGTTGAAACGTTGGCTTCAATATAAAAACCAAAATTTTCAGTGATTTCCACCAGGGCAGTTGAGGCCCCAGGAGGGTAAGTCTGTCCCTGGGCTGCCAGCGTTTTAGCAGATGTGACTTCGTCTCTCAGAGATCTGGAGCCCTCTGTCAGAGAGGCCCATCTCCCCAGACATGGAGGATGCAGTGGCTGGTGGTGCTGTGGCGCCCCCTGTTGGCTCTCTCTCCTGGAGGTTGGCTTTGGTATATAATGACCACCTGTCAGGTGGCTTCTGCCTGCCAGGTTGTTGAGTTTCTAATCTCTGGGCAGGGACGAGGGGAGGGGAGGCGCCTAGGGACCCTCAGTGAGTGTGGGCAGGTGGAGGGCCAGGGGCTAGCCTCTGCTAGAGCTGCCTTGTGTGGGTGGCTGTGATGGGACCTGCAGCCCTCCGTCTGAGTCGGGGGCCTTGGCTCCTGACCTCACCATTCCACTCAGGACTGGGCAAAGCCAGGACCCTATGACCAGCCCCTGGTGAACACCCTCCAGCGCCGCAAAGAGAAACGAGAGGCGGACCCCAGCGGGGGCGGGCCCGCTTCCACAGGAGGCCCGCCTGCAGCTGCTGAAGAGGCCCAGAGACCACGGAGCATGACCGTGTCGGCTGCCAGCAGGGTGAGACACCTGGACCTGGATCTGGTTGGGTTCACATAGTTGGGCCACGGTGGGGACCATGGCCCAGATGAGCTGGCAGCCGGAAGAGCGAGGCCCCATTCTGCCCCAGAGAATGTGTGGAGGACCCCAGGAAGATGCCTGTGTGGGAATAAGGCGTGTACTACTCGCTAGTTCCTGAATGGGAAGCATGCAGGTTTAGGTAGCCGCCTGGGTCTACTGACATGGTGGTCAGAGGCGTGCGTGCGTGCGTGCGTGCGCGGCGGCGGCTCTGCTCTCGGAGTTTTCATGTCCCCGGTGGCTTGTGCGACTCTGTCCTGTGCCCTGCAGCCTGGTGAGGAGACGGAGGCCTGTGAGGAATTGGCGCTTGCCCTGTCCCGGGGCCTGCAGCTGGACATGCAGAGAAGTAGCCGGGACTCACTGCAGTCCTCCAGCGGCTACAGCACTCAGACCACCACCCCGTGCTGTTCTGAGGACACCATCCCCTCCCAAGGTACGAGGCGCCCAGCTTGCCGTCCCGCTTTCCGGGCGGCTCCAGGTGAGGAGGCAGCGAGCTGGTGGCTGTTGTACACAGCATAACTCCCGGCTACAGACGGGCTTGGAATGACTGTCACCTGAGGGTGCTTTGCGGCAGTGGGTAGTTGACGGGTGGCTAGCTGCTGTGTAGGAAGTGACCCGAACATTAGCTGTTTTGCTCGCACCGTCGGTGGGTAGTGCTCCCCGACCTGAAGTGAGACACGTACAATTAAAATTATCATAGTTTCATGTGTGCTCTTCCTGCATAAGCCCCACACAGTCGTTCACGGGAGAGACAGTTTCTCCTCATTTTACAATGTGGGCACTGAGGCTCAGGGACTTGGCCACACGGTGCCCATGTAAGGGATGGAGTCTAACACCTAAGTTCTTAACCTAGTCAGTCAAAAGCCCTGTCTACCCTGCCTCCCTCCCTCATCCCCCCCCCCCCCACACACACACACAAGGCAAGCACAACAGACATTCGGCAGCTAGGATTACTCTGACAGCTGGCCAAGAGCCACTTGCAACAAGCTGTGAGTCAAAGATCTGAGCCTTGGGATATGGGGCAAAGTCTGCACAGACTTTCATAGTCGGAACTGTAGGAGTGCTGCTGGCACCGAGAGGGTAGGGGCTAGGAGCCCTGCTAAACTCTCTAGGACAGCAGCCCTTTAGACCTCACCCCAACAAAGAACTACCTAGCCCCAAGCCTCAGATTTCAGTTGATTAGCTGTGCAGAAACTTGACCATGCGATGCTTAAGCATCCCCTCCCGTGGCCCTGAGATGCCCATGGTCCCTCATCGTTCCTTCCTGTGTCCCTGAGATGTGCATGGTCCCCCGTCTCCCTTCCCGTGTCCCTGAGATGCGCATGGTCCCTTGTCGTCCCCTCCCGTGTCCCTGAGATGGGCATGGTCCCCCATCGTCCCCTCCCGTGGCCCTGAGATGCGCATGGTCCCCCATCGTCCCCTCCCTGTGGCCCTGAGATGCCCATGGTCCCTCATCGCCCCCTCCGATGGCCCTGAGATGGGCATGGTTCCCCATCCTCCCCTCCCTGTGGCCCTGAGATGGGCATGGTCCCCCATCCTCCCCTCCCGTGGCCCTGAGATGTGTGCATGGTCCCCCATCCTCCCCTCCCGTGGCCCTGAGATGCCCATGGTCCCCCATCGTCCCCTCCCGTGTCCCTGAGATGGGCATGGTCCCCCATCGTCCCCTCCCGTGGCCCTGAGATGCACATGGTCCCCCATCGTCCCCTCCCGTGTCCCTGAGATGCTCATGGTCCCTCGTCGTCCCCTCCCGTGGCCCTGAGATGTGCATGGTCCCTCATCGTCCCCTCCCGTGGCCCTGAGATGTGTGCATGGTCCCCCATCCTCCCCTCCCGTGGCCCTGAGATGCCCATGGTCCCCCATCGTCCCCTCCGGTGGCCCTGAGATGCACATGGTTCCCCATCCTCCCCTCCCTGTGGCCCTGAGATGCCCATGGTCCCTCATCGCCCCCTCCCGTGGCCCTGAGATGCGCATTTGAAAGCAGGTGTGAGTGAATGGGCCTTGTTAGTTCTCAGGAGCTCCAGTCTTGTCCCTTCACTTGAGCAGTTAGTTAGTTGTCAGGGAGATGGTAAGAACACTGGTCTGTGTCAGTTTTCTCGGTGTCTAATTCTGGACCAGAGGATTGGCCAAATTTACCTTCTTTCATCCTCTGTATGCCCCCCAGAGGTGGTTGGTGGCAGCTTTGTCACAGCCCAGCAGTCTTAGGTCCTTCCCCCATCTCACAGTTCTCTGTTGTGGGTGCTCGGGGCACAGTAATGAACAGAACAGAGGGCTCCTGTAGGGAATTGACTCTGAGACAGGGGAGGGGGAGGAAAGGAGGAGTCAGTGCCCTGGACCTAGACCTGACTAACCAAGTCCCATCCTCAGTTTCAGATTATGATTATTTCTCTGTAAGCGGTGACCAGGAGGCAGAGCAGCAGGAGTTTGACAAGTCCTCGACCATTCCAAGGAATAGTGACATCAGCCAGTCTTACAGGCGGATGTTCCAAGCCAAGCGCCCAGCCTCAACAGCTGGCCTTCCCACCACCCTTGGACCTGCTGTGGTCACACCAGGGGTTGCGACCATTCGACGGACCCCTTCCACCAAGCCTTCCGTCCGCCGGGGGACCATTGGAGCTGGTCCTATCCCCATCAAGACACCAGTGATTCCCGTCAAGACCCCAACTGTCCCAGACCTCCCTGGGGTGTTGCCATCCCCTCCAGATGGGCCAGAGGAGCGGGGTGAGCACAGCCTCGAGTCTCCATCTGTGGGGGAGGGACCCCAGGGTGTTGCCAACATACCCTCTTCCTTGTGGAGTGGCCAAGCCTCTGTCAACCCTCCACTTCCAGGCCCAAAGCCCTGTATACCCGAGGAGCACAGACAGGCAATCCCAGAGAGCGAGGCTGAAGACCAGGAAAGGGACCCCCCAAGTGCCACTGTCTCCCCAGGCCCGATTTTAGAGAGTGAGCCTGCAGACCTGAGCCCGAGAGAAAGTCCTCAGGGAGAAGACATGCTCAATGCCATCCGGAGGGGTGTGAAACTGAAGAAGACCACCACCAACGACCGCTCAGCCCCTCGCTTCTCTTAGGTTCACGGGGATGCTGCCGGTGGGAATGGACTCTTGCATTAATAAAATCTGATTTGTCTGATCCATTCCAGTCTATAATCAAGCAAAAGATTTTGTAGGCAATTCGGAATTCTGCTCTTTTGAAAGCATTCATCTTTAGATAAAAATTAAAAGCAACATGTAATTGACATAATCTTGATCTTTTAATTTGTAAATATTGACAGTTTCTTTCTGCATATTTTAATCTTAATTTCCCTTTTGATTTTTCTGAAGGTGCCAAATTCCATTTAACTTTTTTACAAGTCTTTGTAAAATTTTAAATGCATAAAGGGGAGGGGGTGGGTTGGGACTGGGAACCTGCAGTAATTTCACAAAAGGATCACATACTTTTTCTTTTCCTTCCTTCAAGCTTTTGTAGGTGCATTATATAGTCTCTAGCTTAGAAGCAAATTCAAGTTACTTTAATGGACAAACACAATGGATAAGGGGTGAAACCCTCACTCACATATACTGTGTTCTGGGTGAGAAACGCAGGATAACAATTGAGCAATATGCAGAGAGATAACCCTGGACATGGACTGTTGGGATTGGGGGGAGGGCCGTGGGAGGGGCACACTGTCAACATAGCCAATCCTGATACATTTAAGGGTAGCCTTGTAGGTTGAATTTCCAGTAGCTTCATGGTTAACGCATCCAAATAAGCCATACTAGATTGCAGTGTTTGTTTCTGTAGGGTTTTTAGGGACTTCCTTTCTTCCAGCATCCCTCTCGACCGCACTCAGCACCCACATCCAATCCACGCATGCCGTTGCCACAGGTAGACGTAGACCCCATTACTTTCCAGTCTCCTACACTCACATCCACTGAATCCAAATACATCCAAAGGGGTAAGGCAATTCAGAAAATGTGAAAACATTAAAAATGATAGCAGGGAATTCTTAGATATAGAAAATGCCTTTTACTTAACTGTGCCCAGCAGGCTGGGTACATTGAAAAGCCCAGATATTTTGAAGAAAAAAATAAAAACTCAAACAGATTTATCGAGGGTGACCAGCTTGGAGTCTAGCAATTTGCCAATGTGCTTACTAATCAGGGGGCTTGTTTTTCTTCTGTTCTTTAAATAAAGGCAGTTAATTGGCTTCTAAACACTGGAGCGAGGAGGATTTATTTACTGTCACTGGGAGTCTGATCTCTGTTCAGGCAATGTTTTTACTTTTTTAAAAATTGGATGTCTTTTTTTTTTTTTTAAAGTGGAAGTTAAATTTGTTACAATGCCCTCCCTAATGTCAACAGAGATATCTGTAGATTTGAGGGATCGTGTTGAAGACAGCTGTCTCAAGAGGCAAGGCCCTCAGAGGTACAGTAAGTAGCTGACAGTACACGCTTGTTCCTAAGACAAGCTTGTGGGTCCTCTGTGCTCTGCGGATCTCTCTCTGTTGGCCCTGACTGCCGATGACATGATCGTCTATTTTAACATATAACTGCACTGGATGTTGAGAGTACCGTTCCTCTAGTCACTGTTTATATATTCACATGTAACACTGCTGTGATTGCTCAAAGGGCATTTTATGTTATGGCTTTAAAGCAAAGGCATGATTATTAGAGATGACTTAAGCTCTTTTCTTTGAAAAACAAGCTCCTTTTACAGACTATACGCAAACAGTAGTGCCTGTGGTGTAGCCCACCAAGCTTGATGACTCAAAGTAGCTGATGCATTCCGTGTGCAGATGATGCTTGAGATGGTTTCTGCAGATGCAGAAATCGCTGCAAGGTCATTCTAATAGATGCAAGTGGTATTTTAAACCTTTGAAAGGAATGGATATAACTGTACGTTGGTACAGCTTTTCACTTGTTTAGTTTTTAAACGTTAGTATGATCTGAATAAAGTTAAAATAAACTGTTGCCAAATTCAATGTAGAAAGAATGTGACAAACACCTTGGGTAGTTCTGTTTGTGTTTTTGCATATTGTAAAAGCAGTGTCACAGCTGAAAACAAACCTTTCCTAAAGGTCACTTCCTGTGGTTTAGTTGCTAGTTGTATTGAGAGTTGACCTCTCCCTGTGCAGTTTTTTGTTCTAAACTTGTATAAATAACAGTGTGTAAAGTGTCTCCCTTCCACATTGTAACAATTGCTTCAGCCTACCTTATGAATAAAGAACCACTAAGGAAAAGTCTTAAGTCTCATTCACATTGTCTTGTCCAATGTCAGAACACCGACTGAGTCTCAAACTGAGCTCAGAAGTAATTTCTGCAGCAGTTGTGACATTTAGGGTCAAGAGCTGCCGAAACTATTCATTTGGAAACAGTTCCCATGAGTTAAACCAAAATCTAAAATCAAATGATTTCTGTTGGCAGTGTAAGACAGCTTTCCTCTTTTTCCCTTTTCAAGGCAGTTCCAACTATGCGGCCCTGGCTAAGCTGAAACCCTGCAGACCTGGGCAGCCTTGAACTCAGCAGAGACCCACCTGCCTGTGTCCTGAGTGTGCACTTCCTACAAGTGCAGGCAAGACACTGACATTTCAGCACTCAAGGCAGGGGCAGGTACAACTTACTTCTCACTCTGGAAGCCCGAAGCCAGCCTAGTCTGCAGAGCGAGTCCCAGGTCAGCCAGGACTACACAAAGAAAGCATGTCTTGAAATACAAAAATGCTGGCTTGAGTGTGCCACAGTGTGTGTATGGAGGTCACTGGACAATCTATGGATACCAGTTCTCTCCTTCGCATATATGGGGATAACCAGGTTTGGCTGCTAGCCTTCTCTGCCTTCTAAAAAAGTAGCTTCTTGGAATACTAGAAACGGTCTACTTAAGGACTGAGGCATTATTGGCCTGCCCCATCACCTGGCAAAATGCACTCAGGCAGTACCCTGGTCAGCCCAGGGTTCTGAGCTGCATAGTCTGTACACAGATGCAAAGGACCCCTTTAAAAGACAGACTCCCACCTACTTAGGCTCTTTTCCTGCTGTTCCCCTGGGGCAGATAGGATTTTCTTATCTCCCTTTTCTCTTGTCTTTACCTCTTTCCTTTCCTCTCCCTCCCATTTCTAATAAAACTTCTCAGTTAAGCTCTGTCTGCCTGCCTGGCATGTTTGTCCCTCCGCCTCAGTCACCCTTGCCTGCCACGGAATCTGCCAAGGTTCCCCACACACATTATCATAACATCTACTATATCCTTACCCTTGACTGCAAGCAACCCCTGCTCAGCAGAGGATGCACAGCCAGATGCATGCACCCCATATTAGACCCTTCACCTGGATCTTCAAACCATCTCCAGAATGCTCACAACTCCATGCCTCCTGTGTGCTCGCTCCTCAGAGTTGCTGCTCTTAGACCTTATTAGTAAAGTCTTCAGAAAACCAAGAAGGTTTGGTAGTGCATGCCTAATAGTCTAGGTGAGTAGGACACTCACTGAGACATCACTTAGGCTTTCCGCTTTTGAAGTCCTCATTATTTCTCCTGTCTAGTCCTTACTAGTTACGCTTTCATCTGTAAGCCTGAACTCAGCTGGGCTAGGGAGATGGATGGCTCAGTGGATAAACACTTTCAGAACCCATGGAGCTGGATACAACCATGCATAACAGACCTCAACTCAAAGATGGAAGGCGAGGCTCCCTAAGTTGCTCCCTGCCCCGCACACGCGTTCCTGGCCACACAGGCACAAAGACAACTGTCAGCCTGGTTCTAACAACCTTGCATCTGTTCAGCTGTAAAGTTTCTCCTTACTGAGCTCATGTGTTATCAATACAATTCTACATGGAATTTTTTTTAAAAACATGGTATATATGGTAAAACCAAACCACAGTAATCCTTGGAAGAACAGCTCAGTCACAGCCAACCGTGTCTAGTTATTTTTATTAGGGCAAGTGCAAATGTTCTCTAACTTCTTTCACTTGCAAGCATGAACAGCAAGTTCCTATATCTACACAGGCCGATCCCGAGGTCTGGTCACGACATGCCACCACAATGGGGGCAAGTCACCTTCCTTTCTGGCGGGAGGCAGAGCTTCAGTCAAGATACCATCAGATGGGGTCTCCTCCTGCAGCTGCTTAACCTGGAGGGGGACAAGGAAGGGACAATCACCAAAGGACTCTTAGGTGTAAGACCCGTCTGCCGTGGCCACAGGGCAGCCTTGCTGTGCTGTGTTGATAAGAAGTGTTAACTTCACACCCCTGCATCGCCCCACGTCTGACTGCACAGATGAGAAAACTGCTCCTTCAAGGCCGGGTCTCCTGTGCAGCGCCGTCTACTGGCCTAGAACTTGCAATGTAGCCCAGGCTGGCCTCTAACTCCTCCGTCTTCCTGCCTTGCCCTTCTTAGTGCTGTAGTCAGCAATGAGCCAGCAGTGTTCTCACTTTTAGCACAGGCATGCCGACCACTCTACCTCTCTTCCTCCGTAAGCAAAGCCACAGGTCCCTTCCTGATTCCTCTTGTCATGGTCCCCAGGAAAACTCAGCTAAATGATCTCCAAAAGCACTGTGAGGAAGCCCCAGTTAAGGGCAGCAGAGATGGAAATTAAGAAGTTCCTGATGGGCGGTGGTGGTGCTACCTTTAATCCCAGAACTCAAGAGGCAGAGGCAGGTGGATCTCTGTGAGTTTGAGGCCAGCCTGGTCTACAGAGTGAGTTCTAGGACAGGCTCCAAAACTACACACAGAGAACCCCCCCCCTCCAAAACAAAACAAAACAAAACAAAGGTTCCCAAGAACAGTAGGACAAGAATTTGGGTGAAGTCACATGAAAAGTGGACTCTGTCTGGCCTGATTCTGCCTAGCAATTCCTGCTGTAGGATTCTTAGGTCATTGTCCTAATGGGACAGGACCTAAAGGTCAAAGCCCATCCACACTCGGCACTGGCTAAGGCAGAAGCAAGTAGAGAAGGGAGGAATGCCACGAAACTCTTATTTTCCGAGTCGGTTTCTCTGTGTTACAGCCCTAGCTGTCCTTGAACTCACAGACATCCGTCTGCCTTTGTCTCCTGAGTTACAGAGAAAAACCCAATATTGAAAAATGAAAAAAAGCCAGCAAAATAGGCAAACTGGACCCAGTGGCTCAGTATAGCTAAGGAGAAAATACAAGAACAAACCAATGTCCTATCCATTACCCAGTGTCAAATGGGCCACCACTTTTACTTGGCAAGCCTACTTTCCCCTGCAGACTCAGCCTCTCCAAATCTAACGCAGCTCTTGCACACCCTCCACATCCTCTTCCCTGGGGCTTCTCAGGGGTCTGAAGAAGCAGACTCCAAAGTCTCTGTGTCTACAAAGTAACGGAGGAAGAGCCTTCCTTCCTCTCAAGGGCCCCATTCATTTCTACAGATTTAAGTACACGCGAAGACTCACATACTTCCAGACAAGATTCCTACACCTGGATGAAGCTGCACTTGACCTCTACTGGAATCTACACTTGACATCTGCCAGCTCTCAAACTTCCCCTGTCCCAGTGCTGCCCTGTTCTGAAGTTATCTGGACCTCCACCACCACCTGCCCCTCACAACCAATGAACACCCCACCCCCTACGGGACTTTCTGAATGTCTATTTCCACCCACAGAGCTACTGCACCCCTTCACTGCAGGCCACACCCCCTTTCCACTAAACTACTACACTGACCCTAAATTCGGCTCCTCGTGTCCATTCACACTATGGAGGAGCTGCTAAAACCGGACTCTGGACATCCTCAGGTGAACGGGAAAAACTGCTTAGGGCTCTAGCGCAGAGAAAGGGTGGGAATGGACACAACAGAAGAGCACAGGAAGTGGGTGGAGGGAAAGGACCAGAGGAAAGAGATCTCAACACAAACCAGAGACAGCTTATAGGGAAGACGGCCAGTGCGAGACTGAACTCAGTGAGAAACCAAGGATAGACCAAGTGTCGTGGCTGGGAGTAGCCCAGCACACAGAGGTAAGTGCCATCCAGCCACATGCGGGATGCTGCCGTGCACGGTAAAGGACGTACCTCCCGCTCCCAGCTCTCCATCCTCAGTTTCTTCCACTGTTCTCTCTTGGAAAAGTAATCAGGATACATTGCTTTCTCAGAAGGGTGCCAGTAATCTAAGCACCATTCCGGAACCTGCCAGGAGAGAAAATCATGTTATTCCACAGTCTACCTTTACAGACACCATGGATATGGTCCGCTCAGGAGACAGACTCAAGAGGCTCTTACTATCAGTTACAGGGGAGAGATGGCTCAGCTGGTAAAATGCCTGAGCACCTGGAAAAGCAGGCACGGTGATAAGCATCTGTCATGCCAGTGATGGGCAAGGGAAGATAGAAGAAGGGCTCTTAGAGCTCACTGGGCACCAGGCCCGGCCAGAAGAGCGGGCTCCAGATTCAGTGAGTGTCTCAGAAAGAAAGTGAAGAGTAAAGGACTAAAGCGCGCGCGCACACACACATACACCTACACATATGTGTGTATGTAAAACTGTTACTGTCACCGTTTCCGAGTCTAAGCAATGAAGAGCAGAGGGCAGCAGACATGGGAGTTGGAGAGAATGCCTCAGAGGAAAGGGCTGTGGCTCACACATTGCAGTTAGTCTGAGAAAGCTGACATCACTCCTCTCCGGCTTGCATTTCCGAAGCATCAAGAATTATGGAAGCATTACCTAAGCATCTCAGCAGTGCTCAGCACCAACCCAAACTGACTAAATATGCACCAAATACTCCAGCACTGGGCTCTGCCACAAGGATACTGCAAAAGCTTAGAGCTGAATTTATGAAAAGAAGAGAGAAAAGTTCAGTTGTGAGGGAAAGATTAGCCACTGCTCAAATGGCACATGGTATATACGGCTGAGGTCTGGGACTGGGGACAAAGCTGGTCTCTTGAAAAGCAGCTGCTATGTCTATGGAGCATCACCTACCTTGTAGCATTCATATCTCTCATAGGAGGTGCCCCCAGGAGAGTCAGGGAAGATATACGGCTGAGGATGCTGATTTTGCCAGAATTCTTCTTCGGCCTCCTTCAGCAGCTGTGTAGCCTTCATCATATCCTTCTCATTCCTATGTTCTTCAAATCGGGCTCTCAACAAACAAGCGAAGTACCGGTATTTTTCTCTTAAATCAAAATGATTGTGCACATCAGAAGAGTTTTTCTACTTGGTGGGTAGCTCAGCACTCCTACAAACGCACCCCAGATGAGCACTTCCAGCACCTCATCAACCTCCTGAGTAGCTGTGACCGCTACATCTGCAGCCTCCCAAACAGCAACAACAGACACTGCATTAGCACAGCAAGGCCACTTCCTCTCTCCTCCAAGGAATGAGCATTTTGATATGAAAGGGAAAGAGGCAACAGCTTTGGAGGGTTTGTTCAATATGCCTTCACTGACGACCACTACAGGTTCTCCCGTCTTGTGCTAGATGCTGTACCACATCCTGGAGATGCACAGATGACTAAGGGAGGTGGACCCGGTGGAAAGAATTTTGCTCAAATCATGGTGGTCCTTAAATGGTGATTTTCACACTGCTCACAAACTGTAGGTAAGTAACAGTCTGGTGCTGACGACACTGAGCAGATAGCAGGAGCCTCTGGCAACAGTCCAGGGCACATATGGCAAGGGCCTAAATCAGGGAACTGCGACAGCAGACAAGACTTAGGAAAAGAAAACAGTACCCGTCTAGATGACCAAGTCGTGAGTGCGAGCCTCTACTCTAGGGTTAAACTAGCTGGATACTCTGGGTAAGTTACTTAATGTATCTAAAGACCAACATAAAGGTCCCATGAGCTAATGTACAAAAGCACTGTTCACAAAGTGGCTGGCATATTTCACGTGCTCAGTGATTTAACAGCACTACAGGAGAAAATAACTTTGAAAAGTGGTGTCTAGTAGGCATGATGTATGGGATGAGTGTCACCGGCATTACACACAGGGTAGGGACTCCTGGAGGACACACCTAAGACTACAGACTAGTGACTGAATTGCTGATAATGCCATCAGAGAATATAATCGGTACGAGGAAATGATGAAAGAAATGGTTTAAAGAACAGTGGCTGACCTCACTGGACAAACAGCTAACTCAAGCACCAACACCGGGGCTACCCACAGGATACGCAGCCCCACAGAGCCTTAGGATGGAGCCAGAGAACAGCCGGGGAGGCAAACAAGGGGACGCACCGTGCAAGCACTGTGACCTGACTATGGACTCCCAGACCCAAGTACAGTTGGACATGGGAGCACCGATCAGTAATCTCAAGATGAGAGGAGATGACAGGAGAGTTCAGGTTGTGGGCTGGCATACCCAGCGGTAAAAAGCAAGAGACCCCGTCTTAAGTAAGGTGGAAGGTCGAGGACCGACTGACATGAAGTTGTGCTCTGACTCTCACACGTGATATCTACACTCGTAGTTTGTTTTTTAAAGGAAGCGATACAGTGGACTGAGAGACGGGGTCAGGTTTAAAATACTTTGGGCCACCATTGTCATACTAGCTAGTTTGATCATTCCCTTCATGGTTATGAACCCCGGTATGCTCAGGTGTGTTACAGCATTCCCTGAACTCTCAAAGGCTCTAGCTTCTTTTGTAAGACTGATAATTCTGTTATCTATGAGTTTACCTGTCACTTTCCCCAATGATCCATGGGGACTGCAGCTTAAAAAAAGAGGATTAACTGTTACTTATTTGCCAACGAGAATAGAAGCTGAAAACCCGTAGGAAAGATGCTAGCAATTGTACAAAACTGTACACAGCCCCCGGATGCGTAACAAAGAGGCAGAGGGGCAAATTTGCATTCCGGGATTCAGGAAAACCCTCTGCACGCCTTCCAGGGATAAGTTTTCCATCATTTCCTTGGAAGTCCTTCATGTAAGATTAGGCTTTAGTGTGAGAGCGTGGAAGTCTACTATTTACACATCTTGGATTGTTATCCACCCTGCATTTCTTTTAGGCCATAAAATTCTACATGTTTTAGCACTATATTGTTATTTATTTGTAAAAAAGGTTCTTAAGTAGCGCAGGCTGGCCCCTCAAACTCATTATGTAACCGGGGATATCTCCATCTCCCCCAGGCATATGCCACCATATGAGGCTCGCAACAGCAAGAATAGTCACAGTTGGTTAAAGGAACAGATTTATGTAGGAGGTGAGAAAGACGCGACCGTAATGAGAAGGAGCGACAGGATAAAGCTAACTAGAGAAAAGATGACGTTTTTGCATCAGAAACCGAGATTTTAATTCTAACTTGGCCACGCAGTTGAACAACCTTGAGCAAGTCAATCCCTGGGCCTGCTCCTCTGTAAAAAGCTAAAAAAAAAAATCACCAACTTCAAAGTTACTCTGAAAGCTGAACAACACGCACGTATTACTATTCACACCAGGGGCGACGGGGACGCCAACGCTAGCGCTGGGCCCTAACAATGACAGTCCTAGGCCTTTCCACTCCTGCGCGGCACGCAGCGCTCAGCGCACGCCGGCCCCTCCGGACACTGTCGTGTCCGCCGCATCAGGCTGCAGACGGACTGCACCCGACCCGGTGCAGGTCAAGGGCGCGCGCGCTCCCTGGGCCGCGACCCCGAGTCCTTGGGCACCGGCTCCCTGCGCCCGCCCGCCCCCGGGCGCCCCTCTTCCCACCTGTGGACACACCACGACTCGAGGTGGCGCAGCGCGCGCTTGTACAGCCGCAGCACCTTCTGCTGGTGGCTCAGGTAGGCCCCGGGGGCGCAGAACGCCATGGCGCCCGGCTCACCCTTCAGCCGCCGCCGCCGCCGCGGGGGGTGCCGGGAACCCGGAAGGGGCGGCCCGCGAGGAAGGCGGGGCCGGAAGGAGGGCGCGCTCTAGGCCACTTCCGCTTCCGCCGGGGAGGAGCGTGCCGCGCTGTCATGAGTCGCTTCAAGTTCGTGGGTAAGGGCGGGCTTACCCTGGGCCGCGGCCCGTGCTGGCGGCCTCGGGTCCCCTCTCCGCGCCTTGGCCTTTCGGGGGCACAGAGGGTTCCGGGGCGCCTCGGGGGCCGGCAGCGAGTGATCCGGTTCTAGCTCGGGCATGATTCCCTGCCTGTATATCCATTTGCGAGCATGCACGAGTGTGCGTAATGAGCATGCACGAGTGTGCGTAATTGTCGTTTGTGCCGTGTGTGTGTGTGTGTGTGTGTGTGTGTGTGTGTGTGTGTGTGTGTGTGTGTGTGTGTGTGTGTGTTTTATTCGATTGCAGATATAGGGATGAGTGTCGGGGTGTGTGTCAGCGGTAGAGTGCTTGCCTAGCATGGGCTAGCCCCCGAGTGCCCCCCTTCTCCATCCCCAAGAAAGAAAAAGAAAGCGCCTGCCCCAAGCTTATCCCGCCGGACAGTGCCTTCAAGGTACCAGTTCCCTCAGTCATCCGCTCAGATCACAGACGACTCTGATAGGCTTGGCATTGGGTCCTGGGAACGTGGCAGAGTCCTGGTCCCAGCTTTCTTTGCTGGCATCGCCATCTGGTGATAACACGGGAGTCCATAGACAGGTGGAAAGGAAATTGTGCTACCTGGCAAGTACCACGATCCAACCAACAGCCGGAGAATGCGGCAGGGATTCAAAATGATACTTTGGAAAACTCAGGGGACGTTGTGAGAGGTGGGTTGGAAGGATAAGTAGGAACCCGAAGGCCTCCATTACTTATGTGTCATGTCACTCTGTGGAGTGGCGTCTCAGTGAAGGCTTTTCAGTAAATCACTGAGTGCCAGTTATATGAAAAGAACCATGCTTTCTGGGATGCTGTTGTGGGTAAATTCATTATGAACCTTGTGTTTGTGTAATTTCCAGCTACTTAAGGGTGGGAAGTGGTAGGAATGAGGTCACCCTGATAGTCACTGTGTAGATTTGGCGGCAGATAAGGAGATCAGGGCAATGAGAGGACATCAAAGAGAAGTAGAGCAGTTGTGCACAGCATTTGCACTGACTGTGTTTGTGGAGAAGACACACCCAGAGACCACAGGCTACGAAATACCTGAATTTGAAACTGAAGCATGACTGGCTTGGCAGTAGGTGGGAAGGCCACCAGGTCTATTGGATTAGGTTGATCGTGAAAGGACATCCAGGTGGACACATCATACAGGCACCTGGAAAGGTAGCCAGGTACTCATGAGAGTTGTTAATGGTTATACACCAAGGTCCGAGAGATGCTTTAAGCAATGTATTTTCCAAAGGCATTGTATTAAAGTCAGCAAATGTTATGTATTTTCCAAAGACATTGTATTAAAGTCAGCAAACGCTAAGAAATCTAGTAGTGAGTTAATTTTCACACTAAAGAGATTAAATCCTATGGCCAGGCAAAACAAATGTGAGGGAGAATGTTAACAGGTTTAAAAACAAACAAACACAAAACCTCTGAGAAAACCTCTGAGGTAAAGGTTAGGTGTCCGGGGTGTTTGACATGAGGCGTTAGGAAGTAATGTCACCTAAAGAGGGCACAAGAGCCCTCACTCCTTGCCTCTGCTGTCTCCGTGCTGTTACTGGTTGTTTCCAGGTTCTCGAGCCAAAGAACTAAAAAAAAATATTCACGCAGGTTTGCAGGAAAACTTTGTTTTGTGACATAACAATACAGCTTAAAAAGAGTGTGTGAAGGTTTTTCTTTTTAGTTCCAGTGTTTTATATAATAAAGTTTAAAATATGTTTAATGTGATGTGAGGGTGTAGCAGAGAAAACAGTGTGTTTTTTGTCTTACTCCTTGTTATTTGAAAGCCATCTTAGTATGCAAACACGTCACTGTGTCCACGCGCCAATAAAATTTTGGACATTAAATCTTGAACTTAAAAAGTTGATTTGTTTTATCCATGTGGGAGTGGGGGTGTGTGCATAGGTACCTATGAAAGCCAAAGGAGGGGGCCAGATCTCCTGAAGCTAGAGTCAGGCAGTTATGAGCCATCTGATACGGGCACTGGGAACCCAGCCTGGGCGCTGAAAGAGCAGCAAGTACTCTTAATAATTTCCTCAAATAGCAAAATAGTCTGTTGATTTGTGAAAACAATTTAAAATGCACAATCGTTATTGGTATAGGGAAAACAAAATAGGCAATAAAGCTGGACGTTGTGGTGCTCGCCTATAACTTCAACCCTTTGGGATGGAGGCAGAAGCCTGTCCTGCATGGAGAGGCTCTGTCAGCAAGAGGACGGCGGCTGCAAGAGGAGTTTTGGATCCCTGCTCTAGCATCCTTTGTTAACTTAAGCATTTTTTTGTCCCTGACTCGCTGGAGGAACTGGGCTGGTTGCTTCGCTTTTTGGATTTGTCTCTTTGTTAAACAGTGGTGTGAGTTCCTTGATCTCTGATGCTTGGGAGATCCTGACCATGAAATTAGACCTCAAGGCTAACAAAATCCCAAACCATTTTAAATACCTTGCTTGCTCTCTCTGTATCCCTACATCATAGGTAACATGACTTGACATGTATCTACAAGCTAAAGCAGATGCAGCTTTCTGTGTGTGAGAGAGAGACAGAGACCAACTCCAACTGTGCAAACACTTTCCCACTTTAGTTGGTCCTGAAAAATAAATACTTGCCGTTTTTATTGAAGACGGCCTTTTTTTTGATAAGGATTTCTCTGTGTATCCCTGGCTTCCTTGGAACTTGATCTAAGACAGCTATTTTTAAAAACTAAGAAAATGGAGACATTACTACTGTCCTGTATAACAGGGCGTACCAGTGTATGAATCCTTCAATCAGAAGGAGGTAGTGATTGTTCGTGTAACTATGACTCCCATCTTTCTCACTTGGTTTTCTGCTTTTCAAGCTGTTTATGTCTTTGACCGGACTGGCTAGAAGTTGGTTTTTATATACTATTTGTTTATTTTATTTTTGCTTTTTTGAGACAGCTTTTCTGTGTAGTCCTACTTGTCCTAGAACTCACTCTGCAGACCAGGTTGGCCTCGAACTCAAAGAGATCTGCCTACCTCTGCCTCCCAAGTGCTGGGATTAAAGTCATGCACCACCACTGCCTCCCAAGTGCTGGGATTAAAGTCATGCACCACCACTGCCCAGCAGTATTTGTTTACTTCTGAGTAAATTGCCAATAAGCATACTTTTAATTTAAAAGATACTTTCCATTATCATAGCACATTTTGAATAAGGAAAGCAAATAGGATTTTACCTGCTTTTGTTTTTGCGATCCCATCAAAATAGACAGGAATCTGGGGAGATAATTAAATGGGTAAAATAAGGGCCAGAATTCAAGTCCTTAAACTCTACCTAGGTGGGCATAGCATCCTGCCGGTAATTTTGGTCCTTGGAAGGCAGAGGATCTCCAGGCTACCTGAATACCAGCTGTAGGGCAAGTTCTAGGGTCAAGTGAGAAACCCTGCCTCCGTGAAGAAAGTCAGAGTAAATGGAGGAAGACTCCCAACATCAGTGTCAGGGCCACACACGCGTGCAGCCATCTGCATGCATGCATGTGAACACTAATACACATATTCGCATGTACACATGGTGGGCAGTCAGACAGCTTAGCTCTATTGGTGCTTGGACAACACAGTTTTGCATTGGGAGCATTGAGAACTAAAGATGCTAACAAAACAGCTCAAATCCCATACAGCATTGACGTGTCAGAGTGTTTGTACTATGCTTGGTAATGGCAGTAATTACCTATTACAGGGCTTCTGAGGTGCACAGTGCTTTTATCTTCATCCTTGGGCTTGAGTCATATTCCACTGCCAGAGAATAATTCTGCTCATCCAAGCAGATAATGGAGGCTCAGTAGGGGCCAATTCGGCTAATAACCGGCAGTGGCTAGAATTCCCACTCCAAGACTCTCTCCATACTCTGATTGTGGTCATTTCACTTTATTGTACTTAGTGAACCTTGTTCATGGATCGAACTCTTCCCAATCAATTCATTTGAACTTTCTTTGGTTCCTCTGTATCAGGGTGCTGAGTTAATGTAGTTTTTCCACAGATGCTTGTGGTGGGTGGGCTAGGAAGTGGCTTCTGTCAGAGCATTTTGTGTGGGAGACTGGAGAAGGTCTTAGAGGAAACTGATGTGATTCAGGGTGGACAGACAGGAGTCCTTTGCCATTAAACTTGGTGAGGACCTGAAGAGGCTGCCCTTAGTCTGTTTATCAAGGAAGCGGCCGTTCTAATAACGGGCGGAGAGGAAAGGGCTGAGGACTGTGAGCCATGGAGATTCTTGTGGGAAGGGAAGAAGCAAGTGGCTGAGAGCCAGCACTCTGGGTATACCCAAGCCGGGACTCGCCTGGAGCCAGCACTGTGGGTATACCCAAGCTGGGACTCGCCTGGAGCCAGCACTCTGGGTATACCCAAGCCGGGACTCGCCTGGAGCCAGCACTGTGGGTATACCCAAGCCGGGACTCGCCTGGAGCCAGCACTGTGGGTATACCCAAGCCGGGACTCGCCTGGAGCCAGCCTTCTGCCCTCTCTCTGCCTCAGGGTGGGCGTTGCAGAATATCTGAGACCTGCTCTGTCTAGGATTGGGACGAGGGTGAGGATGACTTCCTAAGCTGAGCCTCCAATTAATCTTCAGTTCTCTTTACAATTAGAGTTGGGTGTGTGTGTGCGTTAGGGTTTCTATTGTTGTGACAGAACACCATGACACACACACACACACACACACACACACACACACACACAAACCCAGGTTGGGAAGGAAAGGGTTTATTTGGCTTATACTTCCACACTGCTGTCCATCACGAAGGAGGTTGGGACAGTAACCCAAACAGGGCCGGATCCTAGAGTCAGGGGCTGATGTGGAAGCCATGGAGGGTGCTGCTTAGTGGCTTGCTCCCTCCCTCTGGCTTGCTCAGCCTGCTTTCTTGTAGAACCCAGAGCCATTAGCTCAGGGATGGTACCACCCACGTGAGCTGGCTCTCATGGGGGCGTTTCCTCAGCGCAGGCTTCCTTTCTGACGACTGTAGCTTGTGTCAGGTTGACACACAAAACCAGCCAGTCCAACTGACCCCTTGTCAACTAGAAACACAAACACATCACTATTAAGCCATAACCTTCCTTTCTTATTCATCCCTAAGATCTCACGTTAAAAACGTAAGTTTAAAAGCCCCAGTCTTTACAAACTCAAACACATCAAAAGTTCAGCCCCCAAAGGCTTTTCAAATTCTCAGTCTCTTTATTGTGGGCTCCAGTAAAATACTTATTTCAAGAGGGGAAAATCAGGACACAGTTACAATTAAGTCTGGGATCCACTCATGACCTTCTGGACTTCTCTGTAGGTCTGGGGTCACTTCTGTCTCCACCTAAAAGGCAAGCACACACAGCTGTCTCCTAGGCTGCAGCTGGCTGCACTTTCACCAACAGCCTCTCAAAGGCTCTCCTCATGGTGCCAAGCCTCAACTTCTCTGCATGACCCCTTCAGTCCTGGGCCTTCAACTGCCACTGAGGTGGTACCTTCACCAATGGCTTCTCAGGGCCTCTCACAGTGCCAAGCCTCAGCTATCTCTATGACCCCTTCATGCCTTCAAAACCAGTACACGTTACCAAGTCCTGTTGCCAGCACCGGGTACAACCTTGACCACCCCAGGAACACAGTTTCTCTGTGCTTTCAGGAAATCAATCCCAGAAGATTTCACCTCGGGTGGGGGTCTTTCCTTAATCACTACTAGTTTCTTAACTTCAGCTGACCAGCATCAAGTAGCCCAGCAAAGTTTCGCTTTAGTAGTTCTGGTATCTTGTTAATTATGACTGACTCTTCAGCCCCAGCTAACCAGAACCACAGGATCTTAATTCAGGATAGCAAATGGCCCCATAAAGTCTTCAAAATTCCTTCTGAAACTTCACAAGCCAGGCCTCATCCTCTGTACTGATGTCAACATCCTTATCTTCCAAGATCCTACAGAACATCTGAGGTCTAAACACTCAGTGGTTTTTCTGGTCCAAAGTCCCAAAGCCCTTCCACAATCCTCCCCAAAACATGGTCAAGTCTGTCACAGAAATAACCCGCTACCAATTTGTACCAATTTGTACCAATTTGTACCAATTTGCCTTAGTTAGGGTTTCTATTGCTGCAGCGAAACACCATGACAAAAGAGCAAGTGGGGAGGAAAGGGTTTATTTCGCTCACATTTCCACATTTCCTTGTCCACCTCTGAAGGAAGTCAGGACAGGAACTCAACAGGGCAGGAACCTGGAGGCGGGACCCATACAGTGGCCATGGAGGGACGCTGCTTCCTCTGGCTTGCTTAGCCTGCTTTCTCAAAACCCAGAACTACCAACCCAGGGATGGCTTCACCCACCATGGGCTGGGCTCTCCTCCGTTGATCACTGATTGAGAAAATGCCTCACAGCTGGATCTCATGGAGGCATTTCCTCAACTGAGGCTCCTGGCTCTGACGACTCTAGCTTGTGTCAAGTTGACACAAAACCAGCCAGTACGGGTGTTTCTGTGTGGAACTGCTTTTGGTTTTGGGAGGAACCAAGTTATGTTTAGGAAAGTTCTGATCACTTTGCTGATGAGGAAGGCTTCCTTGAAACCCGAGCCTGACTGCCCGTGAATTGGCCCCAACCTTGAGCCCTTGGGTCAGAGGTCCAGTTTTACCAAGATTTATAGTGAATCAGTTTAGTGATAGTCCTCACCCTGGTATATATCACCTCCACTTCCTCACCTCTTACCCTTACCTGTCACTGGGGTCCACCCTCAGCAAGGATGTATCCAGTTGAGTTGAGTTAGAACCCTTCCTCATACCTGCTGGGCCTTTAGAAGCTTACCCACGGTTCCTCCCTTATTCTCTTGCCTCCAGGTCTGCACTTAGCCTTGTTTTGTGGTTTGAGCCTGATCTCTCCACTGCAGAACCTTCCTCATAGCCAGGTGTTGTGGCCTCATTCTATCCCATCTTGGTATGCACAAGCAGAGGCATTCTTGCAAGTCTGGGCTGAGTAGTGTGTCCAATTTAAAAAGCCAAACCTAAACAAACCAAAAAACCCTCATTGCATTAATCCCTCTCAAATACTGCCCCCCTGCTTTCATTAGTGTGTGTCCCAAACAAATACCTTAATAAATATACCCTAATGAATTTTGAAACACTGTTAAAAACTGAACTGAGCTAGGAAAGCCTAAAGTGATGAGGGCTCTTTTTGTGTTTGTAATTGTTGTGTTGGATGGTGACTAGTAACCATAGACAAACCCTCAGCACGGCTCTAGAGACAGAAAGGAGTCCTTCCTCCCTGATTCTTGTCTCAGCTTGTCCCTACTTAATTTTCTTTCTGTATTTGAAGAAAACCTAGAAGGTGATTTCTTGTGAGCTCCGACATTCCATAAACCTACTGTTTGTGGTATGGACTTGTGTGTTAGATGGTCTTTGTACCATAGTAGTCCTCCTGTGGAGGAGGAATTCATAACCTCATCCATCTCTGTTGGCATGCTGATATGCACACATATTTGTAATATTCTATATTGTGTCCTGCTGGTTCAAATGCCTAGAATTCTCTCTTTGCTTCCCCTTGGGTTCTCCAAACTCCTGTTCACCTCTCGAGGTCTGTCATAATGTTGGAGCAGCACAGCCTGAGCATAAGAACCTGACATTTGGCAGAAGGAGTGTGGAGCTCTCTGGTAGGCCGCTGCGACTGCCAGAAGTTGGCCTATTTTCTCTCCAGTGCTAGAAGCTGAGGGCGTTTATTTATATCAGGGAGACTTTGGGTAGGGTTGTGACTAGCTTCTCACCTTACTCCACTCGTCCTTTTACTTTCTACAAGATGTACCAAGAGCACCACTGATGTGGTGGGTTGGATAATTCTGTCGTGGGATATTTGGCAGCGTTCATAGCCTCAGCTCTAGGTGCCAGCAGCATTCCTGTCATGTGTGACAACCCAAAACATATGCAGACATTGCCAGATGCTGAAGGTGTGAGCAGTGGGGCAGAGAGGAGTGAGGTACTAGAGAGTACTTCTCCTATGAAAATCTCTGCCCAGCAGGCACCCTGGAACTCGTGCCGTGTTTAGGAATAGTGTGTCTCTGCACGCACGCTCCCATGTGCCTGCGCGCGTGTGTGCGCGCACGTGCGCACACACACACACACACACACACACACACACACACACACACACACACACACACCTGTGCTTAGAATGCCCTTTGCCTTCAGCTCTTAGGCCTGAGCTCTGTCTTCAAGACCCAGCTCCTCTGTGAAGCTTTCTTCAGTGCTCTCGTTAACCATACGTCCCTCTTCTGTGCCCCCTTCAGGTAGCAGTTACATGCAGACTAAAGGATCCCACGGGTCAGTGTCTATTCTAGGGTCAGTCGATGCAATGATGAAATAGAGGGGATTTCCTGCTTACGGTGTAGCTTATGTCATACTGTAGTTCTCATGAATACATTCCCATAGGGCAAGGACCATGTGTATTTCCCATCTCCTCTCACAGCATTTGTGTAGTTGGTGAATAGAGGCCGTAATTCATTCCCCTCTCTACGTATCTACTTCCATGGCCGTGTCAGACTGTCTTCATTGCACTTGAGCTTTTGCCTAACCTCTGTTGCTGTCTTCAGATCTCAGCCCCCAGTGCACCAGAATGATTGTCTGCAGTGCAATCTTGCCCCTTTGATTGTCTGCAGTGCAATCTTGCCCCTTTGATTGTCTGCAGTGCAATCTTGCCCCTTTGATTGAAAAATCAGCAGGCATCCTATTGAATCCAGTGTTTTTAAACACACGTGTGCACCGTACTTGATCTGGCTTTCCCGGCTAGACCCTTCCTTGTGTTTCTCTTCAGCTGCTGGAAAACCTTTCGCTTTCTAAAGAACTGTTGTTTCCTACCCTGAAACTTTTGGGTCTTAGTTACTTTTGTATTGCTGTGAAGAGGCCCCATGGCCAAGGAAAGGTTTATTGGGGTTCACAGGTCCAGAGTGAGTCCATGGCGGGGGGGGGGGGGCATGGCAGCAGATAGGCAGGCTTGGCTCTGGAACAGTAGCTGAGAGCTGACACCTTGATCTACAAAGCAAGGAATAGAGAGAGAAAGCTATCTGGGGGTGGCATGGGCTTTGAAACCTAAAAGCCCATCCCTAGGGACACACCTCCTCCCACACGGCCAAGCCTGCTAGTCCTTCCTAAAGTTGCACAGCTGAGCCTGTGGGGCCATTCTCGTTCAAACCATCACACTAACTCATCTGTAACATCCTGCTCCAGATTGTTTCCTTCTGGGACCTTCTTGTGAGCCAGCCACCAAACTCTGGCAGAAGTTCCTTGATGTGTCCCATAGTAACAGTGTTTTAACTTTGTTTTTAGTACTTTGAAAAATGTTATTTATTGACAATTTCACATATGTATAGGATGTGTTTTAATTCTGTCCCTAATGAGCTTTCCTGTCCCCCTAGTGTTCACTTGAACGCTCCATCATTTCATGTGACTAGATCTATCTGGGTCGCTTCTCCACAAGACTTTAGAGTAGAAATCACATCTTAGTCAACCTTGTAGCCCACAGATTTATCATAGTAGTGATGGCGAGTGACCGGCCCATTGATATTGTCTGGAGAAATGAAGGTGTGAATGAAAGCTTGTTTAGAGATGTTTCAAGTAAATTTCTTAAATAATTATGTTTTGCTTTTTCCAGATATTGGTATCAACCTGACAGACCCAATGTTCAGAGGAATCTATAGGGGGGTGCAGAAGCATCAAGGTAAATGTCCCTTTTGCTGAGGTGACTTCTCTTTCAGCTTCAGAAAGCATCATCCACTCTTAAAGGACTCTGGGCACTGAAGAGTCTAACAGTGCAACACTCGGAAGGCAGAGGAAGGAGGAGGGCAAGTCTGAGGCCAGCCTGGGCTGCGCCCACAGTGGGAACTTGTGTTAAAACAAGACTCCTCCTGGCTGTCAGATAAAACAATAAAGTAAGTCATACAAGCCACATGGTAAACCCTGAACAACAGGGTGTGCAGCCTGTCAGTCCCTCCTGTGAGCACGCGGGCAGCACCTTCTTAAGAAACACTTTCAGGGGCTCCAGACGGGCCTGTAGCTGAGAGCACGCACACTCTCGCAGAGGACCAGGTCCACTTCCCAGCACCCACAGCTGCACTGGGCAGCTCGCAGATGCTTTCGGCTCACCTCCTAAACCTTGGAAGCCTTCTTCTGTCTTCTGAGAGTGTGTGCATCCGTATGCACATAGCCACAGACAGACAGACAGACAGACAGACAGACAGACAGACACACCCTCAGATACATACCCACATACACACATACAGACACACACATACAGATACATACCCCCATACACACATACACACACATAGCCACATAGACATATACCCCCCCTACACACATGTACACAGATACACACATACCCACATACTCACACATAGCCACCACATACAGACACATATTCACATGCTGACACATATCACATACAAACACACACCCACATCAGACACATACATAGCCACATACATACACACACATACCCACATAAATAACACACACATAGCCACATACATGCACACATACCCACATGCAGACACATTACCACCACCCACCCTCCCCCCACACACACCCCACACATAATTAAGAAAGGAATCTTTTAGAAAGGAAGAAAACATCTTTCAGCCAGGCACGAAATGCAGTGTGGTAGGAGAAAGGTGTACTGCTGTTTCCCCGTCTCCCCTTCTCCCTTCCCATCTGTGTCCCCACTTAGAGACCTAGTGTACAGGGGGGACCGCATACTTGTATCTTAAAGACTAAGCGCAGGCCTCACCAGCAACAAGTGTGGTTTGTATCATCACCTAGGTTCATTTTCCTCTCCAGTCCTAAGAATACAAGCCAGGGACTGACGCAGGCATTGTGTCCCTCATGCAAGTCTGTTGATGAGGCCCAGTGGGTTAGCTGAGAGGTGATGAAGACCACATTTTAAAAGCAGAGTGTCTGCAGCAGACTGCACAGTGTCTGAGAAGACTGCCAGTGCTCATCGTGTGCCTGCAGACAAGTGTGGGTTTGTGGTTGAGGACGAGAGACTGTGTGCAGCCAGAAACCAACCGTGCTGCGCGCGCTTCTTTAGGAGAGGGTGGTGGCTTTCCCGAATGCAGGCAATGTCCCTGTCACTTGGGACAAGGAAAAGAAATGTTTAATTCTTCTGCTTCGTGCAGACATTTGGATAGTGCATGTTACTTACATAATGAAGCTAACTACCAAGTACATACATCCTGCTTCCCTTGCTCCTGTCACACTTAGATTTCCTGCTTTGCTGTTGCACGTGCATATGCACGTATGTTTGTGTGTGTTTCAGACGCCAATTATATAGTGGTCAATTACCACTTCTACAGTTCTCAGTGTATAATCTAGCCAACCTAGGTGCTATATGAGTATACATTAACTAAGGTGATTTTTGTCTAGAATTTTGTAGTTACTTTAGAATTAACAATAATTGATCCTATTTACATTTACCGAGATACTTAAATATGAAATTAATAATGGAGTTTTTATATTTAATTTTGCTGCCCGTTTTTTTCTGGCCCTAACCCCGGGTGGGGGAAGATGGCTCAGTATATAAAGTTATTGCTGTGCAAAGCATGAAATCCCGAGTCTGGATGCCTAGCACGCACGTTAAAGCTAAGAGCAGCAGCGAGAACCCGTAAGCCCAGTGTGTGTCAGTGTGTGTCTGGGGCCTTGCCGGCCAGGCTGTCCATCTGAAACAGTGAGCTCTGGGTTCAGTGAGGGTCTCAAGATACACACTAGACAGTGCTAGAGGGAAAGGCAGTGTAGCCCTCCAGCCTGTACACATGTGTGGGCACACATGCGCTCACACTCATACACACAAATACACACTTCAGATACACAGCACATTAGTTGATATGTAGTCATTGAGTTCATCTTAATTTAGACCTCCCGAGTTCTGCCATTGTCTCTTTTTTTATCAAAAAAGTACAATTAAATTATTAATTATCCAGTTTCGTGTTTAATACTTTTTTAAGGTTTTGCAACTCTAGTTTTATTGTATTACAACTAAATAGTACTGATTTGGCTGTGTTTTAATACATGATTATTTTAACGAATTTTTACTTTGAGAGAAGAAATCATAAATGCATAATTATGAATAATATCTTGCTATATATATATATATTTACTGTTTTCTTAATACGTGATTTTTCTTCCACAGATGACTTACAAGATGTAATAGAGAGAGCTATCCAGATTGGTGTTAAAAAGGTAACATCTGAATTTTGTTATTGTTGAATTTCTTTTTTTCTAAAACAAGTTTTAGTTAAAATGCTGCAAAGTGAAGGAGAAAGCCAGTGGCACACACTTAGTATATATTTCTGCATGTAAATACACAAGTAAATAGAAATAATTATTCTGTTCACAACTGTTTCTGTTGCATAATCCTCAGGTATGTGATCAGAAATATAGTGGTCTGTGATAGAAAAAAAATTAAACTTGTACTAGACTTAAAAGACAACTTTAAATAAATGTTATAATCTAATTTGGCATGTGTTAGAAATAGTCAGTATGTGTTACCATACTGAGTTAGCTGTGGGTCTACCATTAGATAACTGAGAAAATGTAAATGAACTTCTAATTAGTTTAAATAATAAAAACCCAGAGTCAGACAGAGGAAAATGCTGGGAGATCAGAGAGAAAGAGCGAGCCACAGCCACCTTTATCTCATTAGCTTCCAAGCAGAAAGGAGAGTGAGTTCCTGTCTCCTCCCACCTACATCCTCTCCGCCCATCATCTCACTTCTTGTCCATAAAAAAGGAATGTCTTAAAAGTATTTAAGGTAGTTGTTATGTGGGTCATAGAAAATACTGAGTATGGATATGTCTTCATGACGTATGTGGTCACATGACAGTTGTTATGTGGGTCACAGAAAATACTGCATACGGACACATCTTCATGATGTGTGTAGTGACGTCACCACTACCAGATCAGGAGCATTGTACCGTGGGAGAGGAGACCATGGCCTAGGCTTGCCCTTTCTTCCATAGGCTGTGTGGAGAAGGGATAGGTATAGGTTATGTATGTAGATTTGGGTGGGCACTGCCCTACAGAGTTGAAGATCTGTATGGGGGCAGCTGGCCCAGTTTTAAAGAATTAAGTAAGGTTAGTAAAGAATACTTTTCCTGATGCCCTAAATACTTCTTAAGTGTTCTATGGGCATTTGGGATTTTAATTATGACTGTATACTGCCTGTGTATGTGCTCAGTGGGTTGCTGTATGACAGTTTGCATATGCAATTCCACCTTTGTTTTGTGTGCATTCTTTCCCATGTGCACCTACAAGGAATTCTTTACTTTAGCTTAGAGAGGCTTTGCAATATGTTAAAAAAAAAAAAAAAAAAGCAATCACTATCCTTACATCACACTTTAGAAAACTGCACCCGAACAGCACTGCCTTGGTAGTCACCTTTGGCACTGGGTGCTGAATTCTGTCTGACAGACCGATTAGCAAAGGAAGGGGAGGGTGGAGGGGAGGGGAGGGTTAGGAGGGGAGGGCTAGGAGGGGAGGGTGTAGGGGAGGGGAGGGTTAGGAAGGGGAGGGTTAGGAGGGAGGGTGTAGGGGAGGGGAGGGTTAGGAGGGGAGGGTTAGGAGGGAGGTTTAGGAGGGAGGGTTAGGGGGAGAGGGTTAGGGAGGGAGGGTTAGGAGGGAGGGTTAGGGGAGAGGGTTAGGAGGGAGGGTTAGGAGGGAGGGTTAGGAGGGAGGGTTAGGGGGGAGGGTTAGGAGGGGAGGGTTAGGAGGGAGGGTTAGGAGGGGAGGCTGAGTGGACTGGCGGGAGGTGTCTGGGGAGCGGATGCTGATGGTCCCTGGAAGTCAGCTGCTGCTTTCCATTTCAGTTTATGATCACAGGTGGAAGTCTACAAGACAGTAGAGACGCACTGCAGCTGGCACAAACAAATGGTACCCTCCTATTACTTTTACCAAAACATTGATTAATGTGAATTAATTAATTATGAAGAAGCCTTTCCGAGAACTGCGTAAGGTACAAATACAGTGAATCCTGACTCTAGAAATGACAGGAAAGTAGATTTCAGTGGGACGTGGTTACGTAGAGTACTCCTCGGTATGTCAGATATTGATAAAATCCTGTAGTACTTAACAAAGGTTATTATTTCAGTAAATAAGGGTAAAGTTACCACATATATACTTATCTTTAAATAATTCTGATATAGTTTTATGTGCGTATTTCAATGTTTGATATGTATTGCTTTTATTTAAAATCTTTTAAATTGTAAAGAGTTGTTATTGAACATTTGTTTTGTGAATCGGACTTTAAATGATAATATAATATGCCACTTTTAGGGCTAGACAGGCGGCTTGGCAGTTAAGAGCACTCGCTGCTCTTGCAGAGGAGTCCAGTTCAGTTCCCAGCAAGAGGCAGCTGCCCACAAGGCTCCGCTCAGGGGCCACGGGTCAGGGGCCACGGGTCAGGGGCCACGGGTCAGGGGCCATGGGCACTGCTCACCACACACTAACAAAATCAAAACGTGCTGCCCCCGAGTGCTCGCGTCTGCTCAGGCATCCCCGCATATTTAAAGTTTAAACGCTTATGTGACAGTCATGTAACTTCTGCATGCCTACTGTGCTGAGACCTAGAGCTTAGGCTCTACAGTTTTTAAAAATACAGCTGTGTTTCTTTTTTGTGCAAAATCTTACCAAAAGCTGTTCTTATAGAACTCTTTATAAAATGCATGCTTTTCTTGAGGCTGTATTGACTCTCACCATTGAAAACAACATCTTCTGAGGACTTTTTGAAGTCGAGAGGAAGATTTTCTTCCATGTTTTTCATTCTCTAACAGCTATGGTTTTAAGATTCTTCTCCCATCTTTATTATTGTCCTCCCTCCCACTCCTTAGAGAGATGTCCACTGCCTCCTGTTACCTGTGGGAGAGTCTGGGGAAGGCTCTGCACCCTTCCATGGGCTCAGCTGTGAGCTCCTGTTGAATTTCTAAAACAAACAAAACTGGGTCTCTCAGTTGAAAGATCCGCCTAGGGCATTGTGCACGGTGGGCTTGATACCCAGGCGCTCTTCCGCTGAGCCTGTCTCCCAGCCCTGATGTGTCAGGCTCTGCTTTGTGTCCTCTCTATTGGAGCTGCTGAAAGTCTGCCCTCCAATAGTGAGCTTTGTTTTTTGTTAGTAAAAGAAAGCCCGGTCTCCCACTTTCTAAGTCACTCATGCAGAGGCCAGAGCTGTCACATCCCTGTGGAGCTGTCCCACACAGGACCAAACTCTAGTCCTCTGCAGGAGCAGTAGGAACTTAAACACCTCCAGGCTCAGCGCCGGCGTTGGTGGCACACGCCTTTAATCCCAGCACTCAGGAGGCAGAAGCAAGCGGATCTCTGTGAGTTCTAGGCCAGCTTGGTCAACAGAGGGAGTGCCAGGATAGGCTCCAAAGAGAAACCCTGTCTCAAAAAACAAAAACAAAACAACAACAAAAAAAAAGAAACACAATAAAACACCTCCAGGCTACCGTTAACTGTTAAGGGTTGTACATTGTGGTTGTTTATCAAATACATGAATTGTGATGTCATGTAAACAGTAAATATAAAAGATAAATTGGGCAGCACATATACTAAAATTGGAATGATACAGGAAGATTAGCATGGCCCCTGCACAAGAATGACATGCAAGTTTGTGAAGCATTCCATATTTTTAAAAATGATAAAATTAGATGATGATATTTTAAGAAATCATTTCACTTTCCATTCTAAGATGCTGATAAATGACAAGCTTTGGAAAGAGTTGAACTGACAATTTTATTAATACACGAAGGCAGTTTTTATATGCTCTTTAACATAGCTAGAAAGTGTTTGATTAATGTACATAATTCTGGAAGTTTGAATTGTTTATAGCTACCAAGCATCAGCTGAAATTATGTTCCGCTCATTTTTATATGTTAGCCATTATCAACATGAACAATATTCTGAAAATAACCCTGGGATGTGGTTTTCCGCTAGACATGTTTTTCAGTACAGTTGGGTGTCATCCCACGAGATGTGACGAGTTTGAAAAGAACGGCCCTGATCATTACGTAGCAGGACTGCTGGACCTTGCTCAGAACAACAAGGAGAAGGTCGTAGCGGTAGGGGAATGTGGACTAGGTAAGCCTTGGCACTTGGCGCCCATTTGAAAACGACCGCTGTTATACGCAAACCCTGAATAATGACTGTTCTTTCTCTTTTAAAGACTTTGACCGCCTGCAGTTTTGTCCCAAAGACACTCAACTCAAGTAAGGACTTTGTTGATTTTAGAAACAGTGCTAAACTCCTAAGTATGGCTTTAATTTTTCAAAGTAACATCAATTGAACATGTAGGGTTAGGTATCAGGGTGTGTTTGCTTTCCCAGCATATACCAAAAGTTAAGCGAAACAAAGTCCACACATCTTTGAATGTAATTAATAATGCCCAACCGATCAACCATTGGATTTGATTTAAAAGGTTAAACAAAGGGCTGTGTTTTATATCAAACAGACTTTTCAGTAACAGTGGCAAGAGGTATGTTTGGGCTCAATCATCTACCTTGGTCCACTGTAGTTTTTTATGCATGAAGAAGAATCTGGATCGAATTACCTCATGATTAGTAACCGTCATTTGATTGGGGGACATCCATGACACCTGATGTGATGACCGGGGACTTTTCACATCATCCCTGCCAGGAATGTTAGCGATGTGATGAAATCTGCCTCTTGAGCACCGTGGATCAGTTCACACTGGACAGACGTCCGTGGCCTTTACCAGCTTCGCAGGCATCCCCCCACTCCAGCGTCTGCCTGGGCCACGCTGAGCTTTCTGAGCCACAGACTGTGTCATGAAAAGGGCTGCTGCAGAGCCCCACAGGATATCTTGTCCATATGGCTTTTCTTCTAGAACGGGTTAAAGGTGATTCTCGAATGCCACCTGCATAGTGCAGACCAGATCCTGGCTCCATGGGAGTATTGACAGTGTAGGTTCTATTTACTTCTCGGGACATGACTCCCATCACCAGTCAGGGTTAGAGCTTAGGAGAGTAGCAGGGTATAGATTCAGCTGTAACACACACGCAAGTGTCTGTAATAGGGTGGGCCTCACTCTATTTTGTAAATGATTGCTGAGTGTCTCTTCAGGTGGATAAGACTAAGGCTTAGTTCTTTGGCCTTTATAGACTAGAGAGTCCATAAACAATTGTAGTAGGCTAGTAAGTGCTGTCAGGAAGGTGTATACACTTGAGGACCTGTGTTCAATTCCTCCCAACACCACTAAAAAGAAAAAAGTGTATGGATAGGAGATGGCAGACAACCTTTTTGTGGGAATCTGGGATGTCTTTGCTAAGCTGACAGCATGATATAGGTCTCTTCAAAAAAGGGCAAGACAAGAATAAAGCAAATATATTGATAAGATAGCTTGGCAGTTTTTAGCTTGAGATTTAAAGATGTCTATAGAAGTAATCTCATTTGATTGTTGTCAAGGAGACAGATACCCAGGGACCCCCTCTCCTGCCCTCCCCTGGCATAGGCTAACCTCTCCTGTGTCCATCAGTCTTACTTACCCACGTATATTGGGTATATTGGAGATACACAGCAGACATTGCCTTCCGGTGTGTGGAAGGCATACAGCTGCCTCCCAAGTGAGGATAGGCTGGCAGCCCCCTGCAGCTGCAGTTACAGTGTGCGCCATCCATCACGTGGGCGCTGGGAACTGAACACGGCTCCTGTCAGAGCAGCGGGTGCTCCTAACCACGGGACCATCCGTGTCCAGCCCCAAGAAGCAGTTTCGTAAAGAACACGAAGGTGAGGCAGGGAATGGAGACGAGAAGGCTGGCTTCGGTTATGGAAAGTTGTCTACCACCTTTCCCTGTGCATATTGGAGCCAGTTCTCTTGTGTAGGAGGGATTTGCTGTGGGCATTTTTCTCTGGGCTTTAAAAGTTAATATTATGTAGACTTAAAAAAACAAAAAACAAACAAACCAGGTATCAGACAAGATTTCAAAATGACCCTGAGGGTACTTGGGTGACCCTGGAAAGGTTGAGGCCATCTAGGCTGTCCAGCAGCTGGGAGGGATTGCCACCTACAGTGTCACACACTGGACTTTTGGAGCCCATCAGTCCTAACTAGTAACAGCTGCTGCCCCAACAGTGACCTTTGCAAGCTCCGTCTTTAGTGTTGACCCCAGCTGTCCGGACAGTGTCACCCCTAGCTAGCAGACAGAGCGTTGACAGAGTGGGCAGATGTCACTCCAGAGTGATTTTCATTTATGAACCGGAAGAAGTTGTAAGATAAAAGAGGAAGCCTTTGCCTGTTGTCAGCTCCTGCCCCCACACCTTGGGTCACTTGCTTTTGATTGTGTTCCCTTCAGAGGCGCCCTTGTTTCGTGACAGGCACCTGTTACCCTGCCTGCACTGGCAGGCGTTTTACTGTGTTTGGCCACGTGGACGTTTTCTTTTTCAAGAGCCTTATTTTTGTGAGGGAGCAGGAATGCCAAGTCATGCCTGTGGAGGTCAGACTTGGTTCTCTGGTTCTGCTTTGGTGTGTTCTGGGATTGAACTCAGGTGTCAGCCTTCATCGGGCAGCAAACGCCTTTTCCTGCTGAGTCATCTCACCAGCCCCACCCTCTCCCTCCCTCTCTCCCTCCCTCCCTCCCTTCCTCTCTCCCTCATCCCTCCCCCTCCCTCCCTTCTTCTTCCCTCCCCCTCCTTACACACCACCACATGGCCTCTTAATGGTACCTATCTAGCTTGAGTGGACTCAAGGCTTTCTTTCTCTTGAATTATGTAAAACTCTCTGGGTACACCGTCTGCGCTTCTGCTATTTTAATGAATTATACATTTGTCTACTTTCTAAACTCTCTAGTTCTATAAGGTAGTGACTTGGTTCTGTGGCTGAGCCATGGAGTTATGCATGGCTCACACCTTGGAGAGATCATTGCTTGTTGGATAGCTGGGGCCACCTGCATGGTCACATTTACACAGTGACAGAGCACAGGTACTACTTTAGTGGCTGTGGGAGAGGTGGACAGTAGTTAATTCTTAAGGGTTTTGTTAAACAGGTTTCATGCGGCCCAGGTTGTAGATAAGCTTAAACTTGTGATTGTGTCTGTCTCCACATCCCAAGTGCTGAAAACACAGTCCTGATCTGCTGCACTTGCTTTCATGTCGGTCCCACAGGGGACACAGCCAGGCTCAGTGCATGCTGGGCAAGAGCTCTCCCATCTGACTTGTCCCCAGCCCACTACCAGTAACTCTCTAAGGTTTTATGTTTCCTATCCTGCAAATGCCGTCACTGTAACTGGGACAGAATTGCTTTGCTTGTCCTAGCCCAGTAGGTCTGAGAAGGTGATTTAGAGACCAGAACATTAGTTAATAAAGACAGAGGGCACCAATTTTAGATTCGGAGGCCGATGGACATTGTGTTTGCAATCCTGTGAGGCAGAAAAGAACATGATTTTTAAAATCTGAATTCACTGTTTTCATATTCCCATTTCTAGATAATAAAATTCCCTTAGGTAAAACTTATTTGACATATGTGTCACACTAAAATGAATTTTTTGGTGTGAAATTGTTTTGAATTGTGCAGATACTTCGAAAAACAATTTGAACTGTCAGAACAGACACAATTACCAATGTTTCTTCATTGTCGAAACTCACATGCTGAGTTTCTGGGTGAGTTAAAAGTGAAATATCATTATAGTTTGAGAGCTGGGTGGCAATTAGGCTAAAGCAGCTGAAAGTTTTTTTTTTTTAAATTCACAGACATAATGAGAAGAAATAGAGATCGGTGTGTGGGCGGAGTGGTAAGTATAAATGACTTTTAAATATGGGATTTACAAGTATGTCTTTGTTATTAAGGTTGCTTTGGCTGATTCGGATATCAAAAGTGAAGTTATTGAGTCTTTAAATCGAAAGACATGTAAATTTACTACTCGATTTATAGGCCAGATGGTCTATAGACAAATCTCAAATTGATTGTACTTGTTTTGTCAAAGTACAAGTTCTACTCACAAGAACAAATGTGAGTGTGCACATTCTATCCCTGTGCGCTCCTTTCCTGCCAACCGTCCTGTAGGCTCTTAGATCTATCTAAGTCTTAGGGAGACAAACCAGTTTACTACGTCTTCAAATAGTCCATGGTTCATTCTGCTTTCTTTCCTAATTTGCTAGTCCCCGGTCTCTTCTCAGCCTGATTTGAGGCTCACCCTCCCTCACCCACCACAGTGTGTGTTCCCTTCCAAAGTGTTCCTCGTGTGCTCATTTCAGCCTTATTTCCATGACCAGGTTTCTCTGTGTGGCCCTGGCTCTCCTGCAACTCACTTGTAGATCAGGCTGGCTTCAAACTCACAAGAGATCCGCCTGCCTCTGCCTCGGGAGTGCTGGGACTAAAGGCTTCTGTCAGTCATTACTCTTGAGGCATTCCCCATAGATACTCTCTGCTAAAACTTGGCTGTGGTATCTCCGGTAGTGATGTCTGGTCATTTCAGATCTTAGGCTCCAGTAGATAATCTGCCTTAAAAAAACTGCTCACACATACAGAATTTGAAATACAATTTCTGGAGATTTGGTGATCATCTCTTGGGTACAGGTTGTTACTTAGGTATTTAAATCACAGTGCCAAGGACATAGGACCCAACCGGAGCATTTACTATAATACTTACATGGCCTCGCTGAGACCCTTTTATCTGCAAAGCCCTTCTGTTTTGAAACTTTAAGGAACACACTCGCAGTTTTTATCCCATTTAATGTGAGCGTGAACACACACGTGTCATGGTGTCTGTGTGCTCAGCTTGCACAGGTTGGTCCTCCCCTCCCGCCACGTGTGTCTCGGGAACTGCATTCCGGCCATCAGGCTTGGCACCTTCACCCAGAAAGCCACCTTGCTGACCCGGCGATTTTCAGGGCTTTCCTGTGCTTGGCGACCCATGCCCCAGGGAGAGGGGTGTGCGCCTCCTGCTGCCGTCATGCAGCTTTGTATCTCCTCTGTAGTCACTAGTCTGTGTGTGCTCTGTAATTTTCCCTCAGGACCTATACTTAGGAATTGAGAAAGGTTTTAATTAATGACCTGGGCATTACTGACAGCATTATTGTAATTTCTAGACTCTACCTCTCCCTCGTTAAAACTTTACGCAGATGAGTCTGTAACTTCAAAAAGTTAATACCAGGAAGAGCAAAGCCAGCCGAAATGTCTGACTTTGATAAAAGAGATTGCCAAGTAAGGCATTAACGAGTGCTCTGAGCTGGCTTACGAGAACCCACATTTTAACTTGTCCTTAAACCACTGGGAGATTTGTTTTTAGTTCACTGGAAATGCTGGGGGAGGTCAAATCTTGCAGATGGCTGTGTCACATAGCTGAGAACATGTTCTCCGTGGACAGTGGTGACCTGATTTCATTTGTGAAGGGCTCTTCCTGTCAGTTACTGCTTTTGCTGCATACGTACACTAAAGCAGGGGGAAAGAAGATCGCAGCCCTTTGCCTGTGGAGCTGATGTGGATAATGTAACAGCTGGCATTTTTTAATTACTTTTTTGTACACACTCACACACACACACACACACACACACACACACACACACACACTCACACTCACACTCTGAAGGTGCTCACTGAGGCCAGAAGAGGGCATCAGATCTCCTGGAGGTGGATCCCAGGTGATTTTGATTGTGAATGCTGGGAATTTGAAGTCAGATCTGCTGAGTCATCCTTCCAGACCCACAATTGACAATTAAAACCAACATCCTCTCACCACTTTATAGAGCGTCTAAAACTTCCCTAGGAATGATTAATCATGTCTACTCTAAGGAAAGTATCCTCTAGCAGAGAAATGCAGTGCGATTTCAGTATATTTTAAGTGCTTTTGTTTAAATTTTGTACTCGGGTATCTCAGCTCCTTCTTCCTCCTGCGGAGTGGGGATTCCTTTCTTGTGTCCTTCCAAGAGAGTCTGCGAGGGGGTGATGTGCAGAGAGGGAGATAAGAGACACCCCAGACAGCTGCCGAGAGGTCTTTGGCAGCTACTGCCTTCTTTGTGTCATCAGAAATGATAGGCTGTGATTACCAAGTCTGGTTTGAAAGAAAAACATTGATAGTATGTGCTCCCACGTTACAAACCCTGTGAACCCAAACCCTTGCATAGATTTCTGCTTTAGAACGAATGTCGTTGCTATTGTGGATGTTAAGATTACTGTAATAACACACACGTGTGTGTGGATGTTAAGATTACTGTAATAACACACGTGTGTGTCTATATCTCCCTAGGTGCATTCATTTGATGGGACCAAGGAAGCCGCAGCTGCTTTGATTGACCTGGACCTTTACATAGGGTTTAACGGTTGGTGAGTTCTTAGGGTGTTTGTTTTCTGGTTTTTATATTAGCAGATTTATTAACGTTTGTATGCCCTGCATTGACCCTTGTCTGAGAATCTTAGTAACTACTTATGTTAGAAATGAGTAGTGGGTTGTTATTACAGGCCAGAGCTCAGAAGTTCCATGCTGCTGTTACGCTGTAGTCTGATACTGGGGAAAATTGTGCTGGGTCAGTCAGCAGTGCAGTGTGTCCTCAGGGTGCCTACGTCTCATGGACACTCCCAGCACTGTACATGAGGCACACATGCGGCTGGCCCCGGGAAAAGAGTATTCTGTGACAGTCTTTGTGTATTTCTGTAGGTCAGCATTAGGGAACAGGTGTACAATTGCCCCAAGTGTGAGAGCCTGTCCTCTGGCTCACGCCCAGTGACCTTTCTTCTTCTGTATCTCCACACTGGACTTCAGCCTCGCAAGTCAGCCAGCACAGCAAGGTCCTGGCCCTGTTTTCTGTCAGATGCCGGCGTCTTCTACAGGTTGTCTTCTTAGGACGTCGGTGAAGACAGTTACAGAGTAGAGTATGGCTTGCCTTCCCTCCTCACTGCCCCCTTCCGATGGTCACTGGTGACATTAGGTATACATTCTTAGAGAGACACAACGGTGGCACTGCTTATTCCCATAGAGCTCAGGGTGAATCTTTCCTAAGAGGAAGAATCTTTCTGGTTAATTTATCGGTTGATAGTCAAACAAACAAGCATCCACATAGTGATTAACACGTCAAGCATACCAAAGACACAGAGGCAGTTCCTGCTCCCTCCCCCTCAGTACAGGCACCTGTCTGTCCGCCGCTGTCTCTGTGGCCTCCCTTTGTCTGTGTCCTCAAGACACACACCACACTGACCCCACTTTGTTGTTGCCCGTCTCCCCCCAGCGTTATGTCAGGACCTGGGCCTTGTGTGATTACCACCGTTTCCGTGCCCACTGCTGCCACGTGGTGGACTGTGACCACTCTTCTTCCATGAGGGAGCCTATGTAAAGTCTGTTGGTTCCTCCTCTATGATAGAGCCCCACATTTCTACTTCTCAGGTTCTCGTGCATTCTGGCGTGGGTTGTGTTCATTCTGCTCTGCTCTGGGATGAACTCTCAGGGAGACTGGGCTGGCTGTGAACTATGGATGAGCGGGAGGACCCTGACTACTCCTGCCTCCTGTCCTGACATACAGATGCGAACTACCATGGTGTTGTCTGCTTGCTTTGGTGAACACTTTCCCAGCCTCCTGAGGACGCTTTCGTGAGAAATGGAAGGTTTTGCTCTTAGAAGTGTGCTTGGCTAGTTAGTCAGAGAGAGGGGAACCCACTTTGGACTCTCCAGAAGAAGGCTCTGCTTGCTACTCAGCGTCCCGGTCCTTTGCCTGTGACCGTGTGTGCTCTTCCTGTGTAGCCTTTAGATTAGTTTGTGTGGGGTTTCACGGCTGTGTCTTGATTTGGGGACTTTATTTTTCTCTTCATCCTATTACTCTCTTATTGGCCTCTTGTAGCTGGAGCCTCACTTTTTTTAAAATCACTTCTGGGAATATCCTTTCTCTTCTGGGGACATCTCAGAATTGGTAACGTGTTATCTTTTCTATAATTTCCATTTCTACTATAATTTCCATTTCTACTTTAACACCTTCCAAAATTTGCTTTATTTTCAACTTAAGATGAAATCTACTTCAGCTTTCACTTATAGCTCTAACATGCTGTCATATACCATAGTCTTGACAGATGGAAGTCGTTTTCTAAACGTTCTGTCGCTTTTATCTTGGTTCTGTCCCTAGTGTGGTTGGGACTTTCTTCAAATGCCAGGCAGTCTTTGGATGGATGTTTGGGGAGGAAAAGAGAAAGCTGGACATAGTGGCCCATGCCAAGCCAGCCTAGACTATGTGACATATTTGGAAGCTCTAAGTGAGTGAGTGAGTCAGTCAGTCAACTGGCAAGCTCAGGTGACAGCTGGACTTTTCCACAGTGGATTCCCACGAGGCCTTCTGTAGAGGCCTTGCCTGGGTTGGTTTCCTCTAGGACAGCCTATGTGTGATCTTTCTAGAAAAGCAGGTAGGGGCTTATGAATGTTCTGGAGCAGAGTGAGACTGCCTTCATCAGTCCCGAGGTCCTGCTCTGCTGTGCTTGCTGCCCCCAAACCCTTCCAACTCGTTTCCTTCACCCCTGCCCGGGTCACAGGTGAGCTGTGTGCCTCACCATTTCTCTGCCCAGACTTCAAATGTCTCAGTTCCCATTCCCTGTCCCAGCTCAGCAATCTGGGTACCAACTTCTGGGGTATTGCTTAGGTGCAATCTGTCTGCTGGCCTCTCTCTGGTCTATAACATTTAAGTCACTTAGCACTTTATTGTGATCAGGTGGGGTTACGGTGTCTACTAGTTTCAGTAAAAAATGTTGTTGGGTGAGGTGATTATCAAGGAACAGTAAAAAGATCAGTGCTTGCCAGGATCGAGACAGCTGGAATGAATACACAAAGCGCTAAGACTTGTAGACAGGGAAACTACGCTGTAGGAGATATGCCATTCCCACAGAGGGTATTCCAGGTATGAACTAACTCCTGGGCTTTGGATGGTGGGGATGTGTTAGTGTGGGTTTATTGATTCTAACCAGTGCAACCACTGTGGTGGAATTTAGTGTATGGGAGGCTGTGTTTACATGGGGGTGGGAAGGGGCATGAGGGGTGTGTGGTGTTCAGGTTAGCTAAGAACCTAAAATTATTTTAAAATAATTTATTTTAAAATAAAGGACAGTACTTCTCATCACATTGATTACTAGATGATTCCATTACCTGCTGGCAAGTTAAAGGCATTTACATTCCCACCCGTAGGTCTGGGGTGAGCTGGGTCTGGCTGCCATGTTTTCTTTCCAGGCACTCAGTTGAAAAGGTAACTTTCAGTGAGGCTGCTCAGATGTTACAGCATCCTGTTCTCAGCACAGAAGGTACATTATGGCCATACGACCCCGTTATCCCAAAGCCAGTCTCCAGGCCAAGGCCACACGCAGTGAGAGTACAAATATCTAAGTCTTAATTTAGACACTGAGGACTTGGAAGCCATAAGAGTCTTTCAGTGGCTGAAAATAAGTTCAGAAAGTCAAAGTTGACAGCCTCAATGCTCATTCTAAGTTATACAAATATTTTTTTTAAACTTAAATTTTACTTAGGCTAATATATGAAGTTTATAAAAGTTCAACTGGTAAGCATGAAGAAAATGATATCCCATAAAGGCATGAATAGGCAGTATGCCCCATCCTAACTCCACGGCTCTATCAGACCGCCACAATAAAGAAGTGGCTCAGGGTTAAGAGCGCCTGCTCTCTTCCAAAGGACCTGAGTTCGGTTCCCAGCACCCACGCTAAGTGGCTTGCAAGCAATCTGCTGGCCTCTGGGGTTACCCACACACGATGTTCACACAGTGTGCACACACGCCTATCCACACTAAGTAAAACTAGTATTTTTTAAATGTTACAAAAGGGACAGAAGTAGATTTGAAGTTGACTATAACCTGCGCTCTGAAGGATAAGAATGTATTCTTTGTGGCTTTATAACTTAAAAAATGTCTTATTAAAATTATTCACTAAATATTCTTAAATATAATGTTTTAAAGCTCATTGAAAACAGAAGCTAACTTGGAAGTTCTAAAGTCGATACCTAGTGAAAAGCTAATGATTGAAACAGGTAAGTTGAAGTTTTCAGAAATTCAAGTTTTATATTACAACCTAATGTCTCCCCCCTCCAAAAAAATTACAGGGTATTTGACTTATAGTTTCAATCTCAATATATGATTTTTGCTTTTAGATCGTTGGAGGTTATTATTGTTGGAAAAGTAGTTACACAAATTTTTATTTTCAGTTTGACTAAACCTCAAAACTTAAAAAAGACGACAGAATCCGATAATTTCTGTATTCATGAATATTTAGTGAAAAGAGTCCCCTAAAGCAGTTTACATCAGGGTTTGAGATACTCTTTTATAGTGGTTAAATTCTACAGCCCTTATAAACAGACTGCAGCAACTGAAACCAAAGGCTTCGAAGTAAGTATTTCAGTGTTTCCTCTTAAAACAAGTTCAAAAGCCAAGACTCTGACCGGAGCCTGAAACAAGGGCATTGCTTTTTATAAAGTCTGTAGACTGAGCCACTCCAGAGAAACTAGGTTTACTGCTTAGACAGTCCCAAAGACGATCTTATTGACAGTGTAATGCCTGTAGAACGTTAAACCGTTTGAAAAGGAATTACAGGGGAAAAGCTCAGTGGCAGAACAGTTGCCTGGTGTCCCTGATACAGGGGGACACAGGTCTTCAAGGTCACGCTTTCACATGCAGTAGTAGCAACACAGAGCATCTTAAAATGGTGAAGCATTTCAGTGATACTTCTTGTACATTTAGGCACCCCCCTCCCCTCCCCGAAGCATAAAATAGATAAAAACCAGTCTTTCTCCAAGCTGCAGCTTGGAACTTTATGCTTTTCTTAGAACTGTTTTCCACTGCATTAATTTTGCCGCTTTGGAAGTTAGATAATGGCTTATAATTTTAGGTTGTATACTAGTGTAATGTTCATGAAAGAGATTTAGAAAAGTAAATTCCTTAACACCTTCTTTCCCCTTCCCCCAATTCTAGATGCGCCTTGGTGTGGAGTTAAAAGTACACATGCTGGATCAAAGTACATAAAAACTTCATTTCCTACCAAAAAGAAATGGGAAAACGGGTACTGTTTAAAAGACAGAAATGAGCCCTGCCATATAGTGTAAGTGGCTGTTCCTGAATGTTCACGGCTGTCAGAGATGGCCTCGGAGTGAATGGGGGGCGGAGGGAGGGGCGGGGGGAGGCTCCGCTGGCGTTCCAGTCTGGTTCAGGTTAGTTCAGACAAAGGTGCTATGCACTGCGGTATTGATAAGCCATCCACTGGCACTTGACCCAAAGTCAAATTCAAGTTCAGGTCTAAGGCCACTGGAATAGTGGTTTGGAAATATGTGCCCCTGGATTGCTGTGTCACCTCAGGTTCACGTTCTTTCTATCCACATGATTTTACTGCCTTGATGACAAATCTGTGGCTTTGGTCATTTGTCACTTTGTAGGAAAAGACAAAAGACCTTAAAGCTTGCCATAGTCAGTCCAATGTCCCTTCCCTGCTACTGTTTATAACCTGTTGGCTGATTGGCTGACCTTTAGTTAATGGTTATCTGCAGTTAAATATGGACAGCAGTAACAATTCCAGGGAGCTAGCTTAGTTCTTGAAGCCTCACGATGAAATGACGGCCTTTCCTCAACCCCCACTGAAAAAATGCACTACTCCAGAATAGGGTATGTGTAGGGAGCTGTGAAGAATCTCCTGGCAAACAGGAAAAGTTGGTCATATCGTTTGATGGGCATCTATCCAAAGTGAGTCTAGATTATATTGATCTACTGTGGTTTGCCACCGTAGCTTGCCTCTAACATTTATAAAGATTGGTTATCAGATTGTTTCTGGTAGACTGCAATGTCTTGAAAATGTGCCTTAAAAACAAAACAAAAACAACCAAACAAAAAGAACCACTTGTAATAAATAAGAGTATAAGCCAGATCTAAAATTCAGAAGGCAGAAAAGCCGATTAAAGTGTCCTTCTACATATGCATACATAGGTCTTTTGTCTTTAACACATTGGTTTTGGCAGTATTGAACTGATGTCAAAACCCCTAAAGTGAGAGATCTTTGTACTCTGCTTGTAAAATACCACTTTTCAGGCTTTGTGATTTTTTTTGTTTTTTGTTTTTTTTGTTTTTTTTTTTTGGCTTGGGGTGATGGTGGAGGAATTTGCAAAGTCAATTAGAAGACATTGTTTCTCATAATTCTTTGACAATTTAAGGGGATGTCAGTCTGTCCTGCAGCTAAGGTAGAGCTTGTCCATCAGCGCTTGTAGGGGAAAGGTCAACATTTTAAATAGGTGCTACTGACATTTCTTGTTAACTCCCACTGCACTGGGCTCTCCAGGTTAACTATTTGCACACAGGTCTTCCTTTCCTTTAGGCTGTAAGGTTCTTGGATTTTGGAGCTCCTGCTTTGTCAGGAAAATGTGCAGGTTATTGAAGCTACCTAGAGGAGCCAATAGTCATTAGGGCCACACAGCCACTGGAGGGGCAGGGTCATTAGGGCCACACAGCCACTGGAGGGGCAGGGTCATTAGGGTCACACAGCCACTGGAGGGGCAGGGTCATTAGGGCCACACAGCCACTGGAGGGGCAGGGTCATTAGGGCCACACAGCCACTGGAGGGGCAGGGTCATTAGGGTCACACAGCCACTGGAGGGGCAGGGTCATTAGGGTCACGCAGCCACTGGAGGGGCAGGGTCATTAGGGTCACACAGCCACTGGAGGGGCAGGGTCATTAGGGTCACACAGCCACTGGAGGGGCAGGGTCATTAGGGTCACACAGCCACTGGAGGGGCAGGGTCATTAGGGTCATACAGCCACTGGAGGGGCAGGGTCATTAGGGTCACACAGCCACTGGAGGAGCAGGGTCATTAGGGCCACACAGCCACTGGAGGGGCAGGGCCAATAGTCATTAGGGCCACACAGCCACTGGAGGGGCAGGGTCATTAGGGTCACACAGCCACTGGAGGGGCAGGGCCAATAGTCATTAGGGCCACACAGCCACTGGAGGGGCAGGGCCAATAGTCATTAGGGCCACACAGCCACTGGAGGAGCAGGGTCACTGTGGCAGGAGCTTTGGAGGGAACCTCTCCTCCCTGGAGCAAACAGTCCAAGGTAGTAGAGATGCCAGCCTATGACTGGGACCCTGGAGTAAAGGGCGCTAAGCACTACTGGGAGCTTGCCTTACTAATGTGGGATCTGAGCTGCTTATTTACTCAGCATGACTGCAGTCAGTCAGATACAAACACGTTGAGCACAGGCAGACTGTAGGAGAACCTGGCGGCGTCAGGGGACAATGGACTTAGTGTGGCAGAAGTAGGATAAGCTGAGTGGAAGAGAGATCTGGGACAGCAAAGGGAGACCAGATCCTTGGGGCTTTTGTCTGGCAGCCGTGTGGGTTTCATCATGACCCAAGAGACTAAAAACAAGAGAATGGTGATGTTTATTTGAGTCAGGGTCTTATGTAGCCCAGGCAGCTTAGAAGTTGCCGTGTGACCTTGAATCCCTAATTCCCTACTTGTGTCTCCCACGTGTCTACATCCCTTTTCTTCAAGAGTTAACTGCTTGTCATCGTGGGGAATGCTGAAAGGTGATGGGCAGACACTGCAAGACTTTGACACCTGTGCCTACTCCAAGGGTGTCCCAGTAGGGGCTGGAGAGATGGCTCAGAGACTATGGGCACTCCCCAACACCATCATCGTGCGTGCGTGTGTGCGTGCATGCGTGTGGAGAGAGGTTCTCTGCTGGTATTATATGCAGCATACATTTCATCTTTAGGATGCTCATTACCCAGTGCCACATGTGCTGTGACCTAGTTCTGAAGGCCTGCTACCACAGGACACTTGCATTAGAGCTGTACCTGCAGGACCCTGGTTTTTAGGTTATATCACATGTTAGCCTGAGAACTTTCTTATGGCCAGTAACTGGTAATGTTTTCCTACCGATATTACTGACAACTTATTTAAACTCTTAAACTTCCTTAGGAGGGTACAAGATCTTCCCTTACAAAGGAAAAGGGGACTATATACCTTTGAAACAATATAGTCTTACAAAGTTGGTCCTTTTGTGTTTTGTTTTAGTCAAATATTGGAGATAATGGCGGCTGTAAGAGAAGAGGATCCACTAGAATTAGCCAACACACTATATAACAACACCATTAAAATCTTTTTTTCCTGATACCTATTTGTCCGTTATTTCCTTTTTATGACGTGGAATTTCGTAGTAAAATTGCAGGCGTCATTGGGCAATCTGTCCAGCCATTCTGAACTGGTAATGCTGCGCACTCACCCTCACCTTGACCCTAAAGTGGCAGCAGCACTGTTTAGGCTGTTACTGCCTTGGTTAGCTATGACAGCCTTTTTTATTGTGTAATTTCATCAAAAGTCTGAAAGGACAGTGATGTTTTTACCTAAAGTGAACATAGTACATCCACGTTTATATCAAAACTTAGTTGATAACAAGCCTATTTCTCAATTCTAAGTCCCTGCCTGACTCGTGACTTTTGAACCCAGTTCTAAGTTGCAGCTCAGATTTCAAGTTTCTCAGTTGTTTCTAGCGGGTTTAAAAAAAAAAAAAAAATTAATAGCCTTTCTAATTCAAATTATTTTATCTCATCTTTAATTTTATACTGAAGTTCCTTTATTTTGCATTTTCATTTTCCCGCTCATTTTAAAGAAACATTAGGGTCCAGCATTAGATATATTCTAACTCCCTGGAGGAATCTTTGGCACAGCTGACGCACCATATGGCCATTATCTCTATTAAGAAGTTATTTGTTCAACTTTTGTCATAAAAACGTGAAAACATTTTATTCTATGTACAATAATGTACACAAATTTAAATAGGTCACCAAAGAGACCAGAAGTAATTAAAGAGGTATATTTACAGTAGCACATCACAGTAAACGGAAAATCATTCACAGTTTCAACATCGATACTGTTTTTGTGCTTGGTTACACACTGACATGAAGCATATTACTCCATTTTGGATGAACTGAATTTTAAACAAATACCTCAATGATTAGTAAATGCTACTTTAATCAGCGTCATCATTAGATTCTGCTGCTGCGCCCGTGTGCTGAATCCTTCCATTTCTTTCCCTTTGAACATCATCATCGCAGTCTGTACTGTCATCCTCGTTCAGTTCTCGGTCCCATCCAGCAGCATCTTCTCCTAAGGCTTCCTCTGGGTTCTGATTTTCATTGGGTGCAATAAATCCGTTGTTGTTAGAGATATTTGAATTATCCTTGATATCATCTTCGATGTACACTTTTTGATGGCACATTGGACAAGTGTCTTGAATGTACAGCCATTTCCGAAGACAGAGCGCATGGAAGTAATGATTACATGGTGTAATCCGAGCAGATGTTGTAAACTCATGATAGCAGATTGCACAGACGTCATCTATTTCTTGCAAGTGGCTCCCTTTTATTTCAGGAAGTGAATTGATTTTCTTAACGGCAGTTCTACGATTCATGAATGTCTTCCAGCCATTTTTTACTTGTAGGTAGATGTTAAAATATGCATGTAGGCACATCATACAAGCCCGGATTTTACTTCCTGACTCAAACATCATGGTATAGGCCCCATTCCCAAACATTACTACTCCAAATATAAATTCGATAATGTTGCCTGTCGAGCGAACAAAGTAGACATAATCGTCGAGCTTCTCCCAGAGGACGTTATAGTAGCCATCGATCATGAAGAGCGTATAAACAGTGAGAGAAACTATTACTTTCAAGCAGAGTTCCACACAGAAGGCTGTCACTGCAAACAGCCATGTGTTTAGTGCATAGTGATGCCAAAGGACGTAACTGAGTAGAACAGGGAGAATGAACAGGCAAGCAGAGACAAACAGCACAGGGAAATGTCTATGGAATGACGACACATGGGAGGCACTGAGAGACATCAACACGGGGTCTGTCATTCCGTGGATGAAATGCAGGACTGCAGTTAATAAAAGGCACATGTTTCTACTCAAGCGAATAAGTCTCTCCTCCGGTCTCAGCCCACTTAAACCAGTCTGAAGAGCCAAAATGAAAAACAGAACAGGTGCTACAAAGCCAAGCCTTCTGTCGTCTTCTTCGGTTGATCCAATAAAGGCCAATATTCCAAGGCCCAAGTAATGGGCTACTGAAGAAATGACAGCGCTCATGCCCAGTACAGTTAGTGTAGAATCACACCCACTAATTATCAGGTTGCAAACGAGGTCCCAGAAATCATCCCAAGAAATAAACAAGGACTCAGTTTCATTTGCCATTCTTAAAATGTATATTAACACTGTAGCCTGAGCTGTGATTCTTGTTAGCCAGAAGACCCGAAGTATGTCTGGGAAACGAATCCTCTTCCACGTGTCCTCCATCAGCAACTGTAATCCATAAATTCGGTACATGTGTCTCACTAACAGGTAAACATACCGTGTGGAATAATAAAACCACTTAAGTTTCACTGCCAGGACAAGCATTGTATTTAACATGAGAATCAACGACGAGGTGAAAACTAAAGTCTCTCTCATGTGTAATGGTAGCTCTGTGATTAAGCCGATTACAGGAACCAAGATATTCAAAATAATCAACTGTGAATAGATGGACTGGATGTGGAGCAGCGTGACATAGCCAATCCCAAAGGTTAGCTGCAGGACGATGAGTGCCATCCACAGCGAGGGCCCTTTCCGAGGGAGCAGCTCCATGCCAAAAGCTGACGTGTTGTAGGCGCCATAGAAGTCAATGTGCAAAGCGGCATAGTAATTCACCAGCACTGCTGCCGCAGATAATAGAAAGGCCGAGCCGTACATGTAAAACTTGAAAAGTGATCGCTGGGACAAGATCAGCACAGTACCGGACACAATTATACCTAAGGAGGAAGAGGACATCATCCAGTGAAACATTTTAAAGCATGTTTTCATACTAGCAAGTATAACCTTTTTCCTTTATTATGTTAAACCTCAAGACAGCTTAAGAGTTCCAAAGACCAGACCAACTAAACACGTCATTTTAAAAAACCTGGGCCCATATTTTCTGGTTTCTAAAGTAATTCTGTTTGTCATGAGATTACTAAGGTGTCTTCAAGACAAAAGTGTAATGATATGCACGTTTTGGTAAGTTTTAAAACTCAAAAGGCACAGCACAGCTATGTATTTTCATAATCATTAAAAAGTTTAATAGAGAACCACGAAAATAGACCACTGAGTCAGATGACTAGAATCAAAGTCTCGCTTCTACTTGGCCAAGTGTCCCTCAGGCAATCAGGTGAAGTTTTCTTCCACCCAGTACCCCCTTTCTTCCAACTGAACCCGAAGGCTCTTGTTCCGTAGACAAACACAGGTCCCCAGTACTTTCCTTCACATTTTGGAAATGCTCTCCAAGGTCCCTTTCCTACAAATTATGGAATCACTTCAGATAGCAAAAGTAACGCTCAGAAAAACCAAACCACATTTTAAGAGATGGCTTTAAATGTCACTCCCATCATTCTATGTGTAACTACTATAAATGATCTGATGACCATATCAAGTGCCATCATTGTACTCTGCCCAAATAGACGCATTTTTAAAGTGAAATCTCCATAAATACATTACGGGAATGAAATAAAACGGTTTACCTAGTTCTCCTAAACTCTAACTGCAAACCTCAGCGGCCTTTTCCAGAACCTAATTTCAATACAAGTCCCATTCTAAGGATGCTCTGGGCTCTACGCCCTCAAACTTGGCTTCCTAACACACACTACTGTGCACATGCTCCCCCTTCTGCCACGATTATACCTGTATTTACATTCCTTAGAATGGAAGCCCCATCCTTCTTCATCCCTGACTTCAAATCCAACCTATGCTATACACCCTTTTGGTAGTTACTGTCCGTTCAGCATACCCACATAACTTTTTGATATACCTAGTATATATACAACCTGATACTGAATTTGTATTATCTATGTAGGCATTACCCCATTACACAGTTATATCCCTGCCTTACAAACACATGGATCCCATAATGCTTTATACCAAAGAAAGGTTTATTTATTGGGGCAATGTTTCAGTACCATATGCACTATGCTCTTAAAGATGATCACAAAATATAGCCTGACTGAAAAGTGCAACCTCGGAAAGGGGAGCGACAACTCAAAAGCCATAAACTCCGACTAACGTCCCCTTCAGGGTACCACCATGAAGAATGCTCTATTTCACAGCCTACGCATACATCAAAAAAAAGGACTGGAATGATGGACACACACGCACGTGCGCGGCACACACACACACACACACACACACACACACACACACACACTCCAGCTCCCACACATGCCTGCAAATATGCAAATCTGCCTGCTTGCCCAAGGGATGGGATTGTTTGGAGCATGAGCAGCTTTCCCTGGAATGGAGGTGGCACTACTTTGGCCTGCAAGAGGCCATCTGCTACCTCACTTTCTCTGCATGGAAAATCCCAAGCCTACCTTATCTTCTAAGTTGAGTCAAAAACAAAGTAACTTAAGTTCTATTTTAAGCCACTTAAAGAGAAAAAGTAAAACAGGTACCGAAATGTTTGTGTCGTCGACTTGCTGTGCAGTGTAGTGTGTCAGCCCCCACCACTAACTATTCATGACCTTAGTTGAACTTTCATAGTCCTTTTTAAGCCTAATACCCTTTTCTCTGAATCTTATTTATACACCCAAATAGAGGAATGGCCTGACTATTAGGAACGCATGTGCAGAAACACTTGCTATATATGTACCAAACAAACCAAGTAACCTCCAAGTCTGGGTATGGCCTAACAAGTAATCTGATCCCTCCCTTCCTCCAGAATTGGGGCCTCACTATACACACTCCAGGCTGGCCTCAAACCTGTACCCGCTTCAGCCTCCTAGCTGCTCGGAAGGGAGGCACACGCCACTACTATTCCCTGAGCAGAACGACACTCTCAGTGTGTAATTAACAACCCCTCCAAAGAGGCTCAGTTATCATAATTCCTCCCCAAAGTCTACACACAGATCTTTACTTGGGGAGAACCAACTCCCCAAACAGTAAGTCTCCAAAGTAAAGTTTCTATTGGCGATCCTTGAGGGCACCGTTAGGTTTGTGTAAGTGCCACAGCTTCAGACATGAGGTCTCTTCTTAGGGTCCATTTAAAAGGTCTAATGACGCCCAGGGGGAGTCTTCACTAGGGATCATAAGGGATGAACTCTCTTTAAAACACCACCTCAGGATGCAGAATGAGAATCAAACCACAGCTTGGGAATTTCAGGCCTCGACTTCATTAATTAGAGTGTTTAAAGTTCTCAAAGTAGAAAAAATGCAATTCAGGAGCTTTAAATTAATATCTCAACGGAATTCACCAGAGAGTTCAATTAGATTTTTCAATTAGATTTCCAAAACAAATAAAAACAGGAGAGGGTAACTCTGTGTTCTATGCAGCACAGCATGAGCTCTTTCTGTTTCTGAGACAGGACTGGCTATGTGTGTAGTCCAAACTCGCCTTCAGCTTGTGCCTCCTACACCTCAGTCCCCAAAGTGCTAGGATTAAGCACTGTCTCACAAAAGCACAAACCCTTTACACGCATTCCTTCCTAACCTCTCCGGCAAGCTTTGACTAAAACCGAGAAGGAAATAAAGTAACATTTACACCTCTCCAGGTCCCGGGTGCCTTTCCAGTACTCAATACAGCAAGGCAGCAGAGTCATAAATACATTTCTCCCTTACTTTAAAAGTGTCCTAAAAGTGATGAAGTCCAGGGAAGTCCAGGAAGTATTATGACATGATGCCACTCTATTACCTGTCAAGTAAATTCTATTGAAAAAGAGAACATTTTCCTAAGCTTGGTATTGTGGCACCTACCTTTAATCCAAGCCCTGAGGAGCTAGCTGCATGAGACCTTACAAAATTCTATCCAACTTTCATTTTAGGAAAACAAAACAACAATACGAATGGTATCCTAGGTTGTTTTATTCATAACATTACATTTTTAACAAGTATGATTTTATTAACATACATGACCATGGATTTTAAAAAGCCACCCTGAAGAGATGGCGGTTTGGGTTTTTGGAACCAGGGTCTCTCTATGGAGCCCCAGATTGCCTGCCTCTGCTTCCCCATATTATTTTTAATTGACATATATTGTACTTAAGGGGAGGGTTCCTATGAACAATGTGTAATCAGGGTAATTATCCCTCAAATAATAACATACCCGTTTTTTTCTAGACTTCAGATTAAAGAATTCTTCCATTTTTATTGACTATTTAGGGTTTTTCTGTGAATGCCATATTATCTTTTGTCTATTAATGAGAGTTTGCACAAGTCTCCTCCCAAAAGGCTGTTGAAGACTTAGTCCCTGGCAGGTGGAGAGAGGTGACTGGATCATTAGAGATTTAATCCCAAGGATGAATTAATTAATCCAAGGATGAGTTCATAGCTGAACAGAGTAGGTGGGGCCTAGCTGGAGGCAGCAGGTCCCATGCAGGGGCGGGTGGTGGGGGTGGGGTGGGATTTTGAAAGGGAAGTCTTTAAAGGTATAACACATCTTGGCTTCTTCCTGTCTCTGCTTCCTGTCATGAGAAAGCAAGTCTGTGTGGCCTTCGGTCACAGGCTCTGCTTCACCACAGGCCTCAAATCAATTAACCAAGCATCCATGGGCGGAGCTCTCTGAACCTAGGAGTAAAAATAACCCTTTCCTCCTACAAGTCACCTTCTTTGGCATCTGTCACAGCAAAATGACTAGTACAGTACAGTGCCGGGAGTTTTTCCTATTAGTGTGCAATGAAAAATACTCTGGACATAAATTACTTGTTGGTCATTATGTAATGCCCAGGTTTACATCCAGTCTTTTATATGTTAGATGCTCCTTTATTACAAGAGGTTTTTCATTTTTAAAATTCAATTTGTAATGTTTTACTTTCTACAAACTGACTATTCTTACAAGAGAAAGGGAACCAACCATTTTTCCATATTAAGTAAATTATCACTAAATACTTCATAATTACTTCCATGGGCCTCAATTCAATTTTACCTCTGTAAACATCAGCCTTCTATTACACTGGTGCCTGTTTCTGAGCTATGTGTTTTATATTCCTAGTCTAATTGCCCATTTCTCAACCAGGGTTCGATTCCTCCCTTCTTGGGGGCATTTGGATGAATCCAGGCACAGACTTGGCTGTGACAACCAAAGTCAGGAGTGTTACTGACATCTAGTAGGTAGAGGACAAAGAATCCTATAAATTGTCATGTAGAGGAGATCGCCCCATCCACACATTTATGCTGTCCGCAATGTCAACAGAGCTACCACTGAGAAAGCTCAGTCTGGTCCTCTACCAGACACAACTGCTTCTGCTTCACTTAGCTTCCCCATCACAGGTATTTCTACTGAGTGGTCAATCATCTCACTCTTTTACAGTGAACAGATTCCCATATGATACATTTAGACTAAGTCTGGTTTGCCGCTTGTTACTTTCAACAATGCTGTAATGGTGATCGATACACAGTGTAGTGTGACTATGATCTCTAAGTCTTTAGAACTGGAATTGTGAGTCAAAAGGTGTACAGCAGATGTCACTTGAAGGCTAAGGACAGAGCTCAGGTGACAACAAGCCGGCGCCTATTGACAGGACTGACAGCTGGGTTGACTCCTGGCGTCTGGTAAAACCAGTGGCAGTGTGGTGCATGCTTGAACCCTCACCAGTGCATGCTTGTACCCTCACCAGTGCATGCTTGTACCCTCACCAGTGCATGCTCGTACCCTCACCAGTGCATGCTTGAACCCTCACCAGTGGAGGTGGAGGCAAGAGGTCAAAAGCTCCAGGTCAGCTCAATTTGGGCCAACCTGGGCTACATGAGACCCTGCCTCAGTCTGTCACTACCAACTGATAGTGCCAAATGGTGTGCACAGAGGCGATTCCCAATTATATACATTCACCCACTTCAAATGCATAAACACATCTGCCAAATACTTTTAAATCATACTTTGAATTCTTCGCCAATCTAACAGATAAACTATTTTTATCATTATAAGTAGGGCTAGGACCTCTCTCTCTCTCTCTCTCTCTCTCTGTGTGTGTGTGTGTGTGTGTGTGTGTGTGTGTGTGTGTACTATGGAAGTATGTTTTTTAAAATGGCTTAGCACACATGCTATAAACATTTTTCTCTATCATTTTTAAAAGATTTTTGGTAAAGAAGTTTTTCATTTTAAACACTTAAACTTATTGTCCCTTTTAATTTCTGAGTTCTTTTATGTTTAGAAATTCTTTACCACTTCAATGAATCACCACCATGAGTAATACTATTAAAACAGCTCCTATGCTTGCACCTCCTCTACTCTACTTAAATATGCTAATTCAGCATTATGCATTTCATTTATTATTTTAATGCTTCCTAAGAAACAGTACTATGTTCCAAAACATTGTACATATTGCTATGTTTTTCTTTATATCTCTAAAATGAAAGGCTTTATTTTCTGACCTTTTGAAATCTCAAATAGTTTGATACCAAATCAGAGTGCAGTTGCTGAACCAAGGGGTAAATGCTTGACCCTGACACATAAAATCAGTGATGTTTGTAAAGGGTGTGCTGGGCAGTATTGAGCAGTATGGAGAGTCTCCACACACACCTCTCATACACATTCATGTCTCTACTGTCACTTAAGGTCATCTAGTTTCAATCATAAAAGCTAAGTTTTTCATTTTTATTTTATCTGCTTATTTTAGTTTTTTCAGACAGGGCTTCTCTGTGTAGCCCTTGGCTGTCCTGGAACTCACAGAGATCTGTCTGTCTCTGCCCCTGAGTGCTGGGAATAAAGATGTGCGCCACCACCACTCAGCACATTTCTTTATTCATACAAACAAAATATTAGCACAACTATTCTGTGGCAATTTAGGAACAGATGATAAATTCGGAAGACAAGTTTTAATTGCTCATAAAATAGGACTCAATATTCTGAAATAAAATTTTCCAAATATTTGATGATTTCAAAAGGATGAAATACCTGTAACAAAGTACAGCTGTACGAACAGCCAAATGATGTTTTAAAGGGTTACTATCCTAACTCATTTATTGCCCTAAACTCCATGATAAACAAAGTTCCCCAAAAGAAGCTGTGCCTTCAAAGTGAACCTTCTGCAGGGCTGAGTGAGAGCTTCCTAAACCACCAGATCCCCAAAGCGTTCCCAGGACCTGCAGTTACTGTGTCACGAAGACCTCCAAGGCAGTGCTATCCTATCTGCAGTGAATGTGCAGGCTCCCTCACACACTGCTCTCATGTTACCACAGGGAATGGTGGCACTAACTTTTACAGAGAAAAGTAGCCTGGCAGAACCTGGCAGATTACTCATCGGCCCTGTGCTCACCATTTTTTTCTTTCTAATGTTAAGACGAACACTGATGGGTAGGTAATACACCTGCACTGATCACACCGAGGAAGAAAGTAAACCCTACCCGATGCCAGAGCAGTTCCTGGGGCTCTGGCAAGCATTTAGCAGCTGTGCACCAAATCTCAAACACTTAGCTTCTCCAACCTCGGTTCCTCCCTTGTAAAGTGAGAATAACACCACCCACCGCTCAAGGGTGACTGACAGATTAGGAAATACCCGTGAAACGTAGACAAACTGTTACAGCTAAGAACAGAATTCTCTTTACTGCCGCTCCTTTTCTGCAGAATAGGTAGCAGATGCCTGTACTTACAACTGTCCTCACTAGCCTGCCCTCCGACAACACGTCAAAAGCCAACCCACTTAAAACTCATCTTAACAATACCTCATCAACAAATTCGTCAAACTAACTTTAGGAGGAAAAAAAACACCCTTATACATAATGTCAGTCTGGTAATGCAGTGCAGAGAGAAAGAGAAATATAAAATGCTCTTGGTATTTAATCCATATGAGACCAAGACTAATTTTCCTACGTCTCTTGCAAAGGTCTCAGCACCCGGTGGCAACTTTTCAAAGTCCCATTCAACACCTTATTATTTACTCATAGAAAGATTTCAGGGTTCGCTGTAAGTACAACCTTCCTCGCGGTGACTTCTGGAAATGGTTTCAAGGTCTGACATTCAACCCTGCCCGTGTACCTCAAACACTGAGCGATCCAGTGGGACTCCAAGGCACACAAGTGACAGCATACTTTTACACTGTTGAGAAAGGGCACACCGGGGCTCAAGCTTCTGGCTCGAGTCCAAGGTCACACGCGGCGAGACCCGACAGCTGTTTTCCCAGGGCTGTCGCTTAGGACGCGGTGAGGCAGCCGGCAGGCAGTCATTTCCCGGCCGGGAGAGACCGAGGGCGGGCGGGCGGGGAGCCGCGTATGCGCTCGCCCGCACAGCCGTGCTTTCTCCTCGCCTCACGGACGCCGCCCGCCCGCCCTCCCGCCCCGGGCACCGGCACGCCGCTGTGCACGCCCGCACGAGTGCCCCGGGGGCCCGCACCCTGCCCGGCGGCCCCCGCCCCCCACCCGAGGCCGCGCGCCCGCGGTGCCCGCGGTGCCCGCTCTGCCGCCGCCCTTACCCAGGAGCCGGAGGACGATCTGGAGCCCGATGCAGAGCCGGCTTTGGCTGGAATCGTAGTACGAGTTGAAGATGGCGTCGATGATGTAGAGGCAGGGCACCCGGAGCGCCACTTCGAGCGCCGCCAGGACCCGCTGCTGGGCCATCCGCACCTGCTGCTGCTGCGGGGGCCCCACCGCCGCCATGAGCCGCTGCCACACCGGGGCTGGGCGGGCCGGGCAGGCAGGCAGGCGGCAGGCAGGCAGGCAGGGCGGCGCGGGGGAGGCCCGGGGCCGCGGCCGGGCCGGGCCGGGGCGGGGCGGGCCGGGCCGGGCGCCGAGGAGAGTGGCTCCGCCCCCGCCCGCCTCCTGTCCTGAGTCCCCGCCCGCCCGCCCGCCGCCCGCCCGCCGCCCGCCCGCCGCCCGCCCGCCGCCCGCCCGCGTCCCTCGGTGGAGCCGGGGGCGGCGGCAGCGGCAGCGGCAGCGGCTCCCGGGAGGCCTCGGGGCGTCGGTGTTTCCGGCGGCCGGCTAGGGTCTGGCTCCTCCTCCCTCCAGCGCCTCCCCCGCCAGCGGAGCCACCATCTTGACCCCGCCCGCCGCGGCCGTTGCTGCCGTTGCGAGGCCCGGAGGCTGCGCCCGCCCCCGCCCCGCGGCCGCTCGAGAACGCGGAAGCCGCTACGTCACAATCGGGCGCGCCGCCCGTGCGTCAGCGCGCGCGACCCAGCGGAGAGGCTCGGCCGGCCTCGGGCGTTGCCATGGCTGCCGCCGGCCCTGCCGCACCCAGCCGCGGGGTGGCGCTCGCCGCGGGACGGGGCGGAGGGAGGGAGGGTCGGCACCGCCGCGCGCTCGCCCCGGGGACTGTCACCGCGGGGATGCCGCGCTCCCGAGCACCCGTGGTCACTAGGAGCCCATGCAGCCGGTGAGCATCCCGGGAGCTCGCTGCGTCCGGCTGCAGAGAGGAAAAGCCCAGGACGCCGCCCTGCCTGGCACCTGCCCGCCTCTCTCCGCCGGAGCCAGAGCGCGGGGATGGCAGGGACTTATTTACCTGCGGCCGCACATGGCCATGGCAGCCCGAATGGACACTGGGCTGGGGGCGGTAGCGATGCCAAGGAAAGCCCCGCTCCCCTCTGTACACACATCTCCTTTCCCGCCCGCGTGGACAGAACTGGGGACGGTCGGGAGCTCGTTTCGTTCCTGGCTTAGGAGCCTGACTTAAGAGCAAGAACCGCGGCCCCTCTCGGTTCTTCGGTTTACCCTCGTCCTTGGGGTAAGCGTTTCTGGATGATCCTTATGAGAGCAGATGAGACCATTCTTTTCTGGCGCTTGCTTGCTTGCCAGTGGAGTTGGTACGGCAACGCTGTTCCTTCTCCAGCAAATGAAGAGTGTAAGGTCAGAGACTCAGCTGTAACTTAGCTGTTTTAGTTTAAGGAACACTAAATAGCAAACAAGAGGCGTGTAAGATCTGACTCCTAGCACAAAGTGCATTATATTCTAGTTTACCGCAAGGCTCCGGAAAAAGGACCTCCGCCCAACCCCGCCCCGAATAGGGAGGAGGTCTGTAAAAAAATTATCAGACTTCAGCAGAACCCCTTTGGGTGAAGGTTTTTGTAGTAGAAAGACTGCACCCCACTCGGTGTCCGAATGCAGTCTTGTGTGTTATTTTTGTTTTATCGTCCTCCGCACTCTCATCTATGTACTGCTTACATATGCGAGGCACTGTACCACGGTTTTATCTTTTATCGAAGCCTCTACGTCAACTGCAATGTTGAGCATTAGTTATAGTGGATGCATTTTTGAGGGTCAGATAAAATGAATTGCAAGATTGCGAGGGTACTTAGAGGTGGGCTGTGTATGTCCCATACTAGTAAGGATCAGAAAAAGAATCTGAATGCAATGCTACCTAAAGCTCAGAAAGTTTGATTTGTTTCCCCTTCCTGTTGCCACTGTCACCATCCTAACTCAAGACCCCTTTGTTTCTCTGGTTTGTTGTAATATCCTCCTCACATAGTTGTGAGACCTGGTCAGATCTGGTCTCTCTGCTAACGGTGGGTGCATGGTTGGTGCATAACCCTGTGGGTATGACAGATTTCTCAAAGGAAAGCAAACTCGGTGGGAGAATGAATGGCACAGCCTTTCCTGTGGAGTCTGGGGGATTAAATCAGCTGCTTCACCCTCTCTCATTATGCCTTAAGTGTAATTAGAGTCAAAGGAGTACAGCTAGTGTGGAGGAAGGGGTCCCAAAACACTAAAAGTACAAATGTGGTAGAGAGAGGGGTAGAGTATATTATGATTACATAAAGTAGAGAATAAAATACAATCAAAGAACAAACGTTAATATGCCTAGCTTGCTGCTTAAGAAGAGTGGCGTCTGAATCCACACTGACACCCAAACAGTATACATAGAATACCCACGTTCAGAGATAACACTGTGTCACCAATGATGCAGAAGCCTTTTAGTAGCCCCTGGGAATGAATGATCATCACCACCACCACAAAAATATTGAAAATAAAACAAGGGGAAATTTAGTATTTAGTATTGGTGTGTTATACATAAATCTCGGGGAAAATATTCATTGGAGCTACTGCTATTCCAACACTCTTTCCCATATCCCATTTTGGTAAAGAAAGTAGGTTTGTTACAGATAGTAGTCATCCAGCAGAGCCCAGTGTAGATTAAAATAGAAATGAATGATTAAATGTTAGTCCAGGTCATGATTAACCATAATGTGAGAAGTAAGAAAGATACTTCTGAGAAGGAGAATACAGGTGATACTTAGTTTAAAATTGTGTCAAGGTGAAAAGCTCACAGTAGACTATGATCATGCATTCCTTAATGATAGGATACATACTCAGAAACTTTGCTAGGAAATTTCATGATTGTGCAAACCTTGCCCAAACTGGTTTCTCTGTGTAACAGTCCTAGCTGTCCTGGAACTTGCTTTGTAGACTACATTGGCCTTGAACTCACAGAGATCTGCCTGCCTCTGCCTCCTCCTCCCCCATGCTGGGGTCAGAGGTGTGTGCCACCTTAGTCAGCTAGTGAAATCTTTTAGTACTTTGTCCATTATTCTATGATGTATATTATTAATACCCACTCTCAGATGTATATATAGGACTGTTCACTGCAAATGGGGTCCTGCAGTGCAAGCCTCTGATAGTCACTTACCATTTCACAGCTGTCCTGAGCCGAATGAAAGCCTTGAGGTAGACATTTCAATGTAGTAAAGACTTCAACTTTTTAGAGGCAAAATATTTTCAAGTTAGAAAATCAAATTTGAATAGGTTCAGTTTTTTAAACTGACTTTAAAATTCATAAGAAAATGGAAAATGTCAACAATAGCTAAGACAATCTTGAATAAAGTTGAAAGACCCTTTTAACCATGACCTGTCATGGCCTAGTCCAAAGCTGTAACAGTGAGGACACGATGGTATATTATGTGGCTGGAGAGACTGGTTCCTGGGACAGACTAGAAAATGTAGTACCCACACATAAATACCCACCTAATGATGAATGTGGCATTACAGTGCAGTGGGGAAAGGATTTTCCCCAAGGGATAATAGGACAGCATGTCATCTGATGGTGAACTGGGGGTCACCATCCCACGTGAGATTACAGAACTGAGGTAGGGGGCTGTGAAAATTTTGGCCACGATGAAAGATGGGATGACCAAAAATTAATTCAAAATCAATGTGTGATGAACATAAGATGTTTCTGGAAGGGCTCATTTGTGTGCATTTTGTGTGGCATATGCCATATGGTACCTTCACACACTGAAACGCCTGGGCTCATATTTGAGACAGATTTGAGACTATGAATAGCATTGTTTCCTTTGGGACACATAAAGGTTTTTATAAGAAAAGGAATACAATAGTACTTACAAAACAAGCAGATAAACAAAAAACAATATTTTTCCTATTTTCATTCCTCAGCATGAGTTACCAAAGTGGCCTGTGTGTCTTGGGATTGGACATTGTATATTGTGTTGTATATTGTGTTGGAGTGATTGGTTTTTAAAAATTATTGAGTTTTGGGCTGGAAAGATGGCTCAGAGGTTAAGAGCACTGGCTGTTCTTCCAGAGGTACTGAGTTCAATTCCCAGCAACCACATAGTGGCTCACAACCATCTGTAATGAGAGCTGGTATCTTCTTCTGACCTGAAGGCAAACATGCAGACAGAACATTGTATGATTAATAGTAAATAGATCTTGAAAGAAAAGTGTATTTGTTTAAAAAAAAAATGTTGAGTTGTGGCAGGCGGTGGTGGTCCATGCCCTTAATCCCAGCTCTTGGGAGGCAGAGGCAGACAGGTGGATCTTTGTGAGTTAGAGGCTAGCCTGGTCTCCAGGACAGGCTCCAAAGATACACAGAGAAACCTTGTCTAGAAAAAACAAAACAAAAAAAAAATGTTGAGTTGCTGACTCCTGTTTCATAAACAGTTACTAAGTAAATTTTGATTTGATATTAGGACAGAATTTCAGCAATTTCTTATTTTATAAGGTATTTGTGCAGAGCCACATTCTCCATATTGACAAATAGAAAATCAAAATGTCAGTCAATTAAGAACGCCGTTGAAAAGTTTGTGAGCTGCAGTATCCTCAGGCATGGTAGCAAGTGCCTTTACCCACTGATCCATCTCACTGGCCCACCAAGGATTCATTCTTTATGTGAAAATAAACACGCGTATACATACACGAGTATAGACTTACTTTTGTCTTTAATAAATGGTAAAATCCTGTTGCTTAAGAATTCTTTTAACTTCTAGGAGACACCAAAATATGCAGTTTTTTTATTGTATGTGCATGTGGGGTATTGTTCTATAACTACCACCCAGTTCTTGAGGCCGATAGGAGTAATACTTCCGGTGCTTGAAGTTATACAGAAAATAAGATAAAATTAATAAGAAACTTTTAAAAGCTTAAATACATTTTATTATTTATTTCAGTAAATGTCTGACTTCTCTATCTATTACATTGCTATATGATAGCATAGAAATCTCTTGAGCAACACAGGGATGACAAGGAGAGAGTTTAAGAAGCCTTGCTCCAGGGGCAATTTCCCTAGTTAGGGCTGTGCTGGGGCTGTCACTGTTAGCACTATGTTTTAACATTGTTTTAGAGAGAAGGGAGTAGGGTAAGTTAAAATGCTTCTCCATTTATTTAATTTAATTGTTTTTCTTGAATAAATGCTTCATCAGATTATTGTGAGTTCAGTAACCTTCAGAGTTTATAAAAGGCTCACCTTGACCCTGTGGACAGCATTTTGCTGTGCTTTTGTGAAGAAGGTATTTCTGGCATTCTGGAGGCTGACCATGTACTCCTGGCATTGGGTAGGAAAGGCTCAGGAGGCTGCTAATGCGTGTGGCAGGTATGCAGCACATCCTTGCATTCTGACGGTAGCCCTACTCCCTCCTGATCAGTTTAGTCAGCACAACTAGGCTGTGGCTTCTTGCCCGGTGGTCTCTTGGCACCAGGAACCCTAGCAGGGTTAAAGCATTTTCTACTATGTCTTTTGATGAACTAGTTCCTGTGTTAGGACTTAAAACTTCTACACCCTGAAGTTGGCATGAGAATCACAAGCTCCCCTCGTGGCTTCCTGGGAGATACAGATGTGTTAATTCCCTTTTGCTGTCACTGTTACCCTGAATCTGGGTGACTTAATTAGTTTCTATTGCTGTAAAGAGACACCATGACCAAGGCATCTAATAAAAGAAAACATTTATTGGAACTTACATTTCCAGAAAATGAGTCCATGACCATCAGGGTAGACATAATGCTGGAAAGTAGCTGGGAGCTCACATCTAATCCACAGCACGAGGCAGACAGAGCTAGCTGGAAATGGCATGAGCTTTTGAAACTTCAAATCCCACCCCAGTGACACACCTCCTTCAACAAGGCCACAATTCCTAACCCTTCACAAACAGTTCCATCAAAATGTATGAGCCAATAGGAAACATTTTCAGTTTACGACATTGCTTCTCTTAGTGATCATCCGGGATAATTTCCCATCTTGACATCATTACTTTATCATAACATTGTAAGTTCCAGATAGTAGGATAGGCTAGGAACTTATTCCTTAAACCATTGTGGGAATTCTAAATCTACTTGACATCCCCAAGTGCACAGTAGCCTGACTATGGGGAACACAGTACCATATGACGGTGTGTTCAGAGCGACTACAGCCCTCCCAAATAACTGTAATTGTGGACTGGCCATGGTTATCATCAATTCCAGAAGAGAGGGATTTATTTGGTGGGTCTGACAACACCTACCCATCATGGGAAGCTGGCTGTACAGCCACTAATAGGCCACAAGGAGTACTGTTCCCACTGTCACGTGTGGGACATTGTCTTGTTTGTGTGGCTGTCTCCTGCAGAGATGGCCAGACCTTGCTGTAGGAACACTAGCGATCTATTTACAATCCTCCCATTAGAGCTTGCCATGGACTTTAACGATTCTTACCACACTCTGTGCCCCAGACAACGGGCCTAAATCACACCGCAGCCTGGACATGCCGGAGAGCCTTCCCTGGATCCCGCTGAGAGAGTCAGTCTTCTTCTTACCCAGTTTCTGAATCAGAGCCATGACTTCCAAGTTGGAGCTCACCACAGAGACCTAGAGAGTGAGGTATACTTCTTTGGTGGTAGAATGATTTTGGTGAAATGAGTGGGTATGTACAATAGTTGGTTTTTACTAGGAAGGAGATATTTCTGGAGCCAAACCCCCCTTTCACTGATGTAACAAGTGCTGGTTTTCCTCCCCCCTTTTTTTTTGGGGGGGTGGTTTGAGACAGGGTTTCCCTGTGTAGTGTTGCAGCCTGTCCTGGAACTAGCTCTTGTAGACCAGGCTGGTCTCAGACTCACAGAGATCCATCTGCCTCTGCTTCCCAAGTGCTGGGATTAAAAGCGTGAGCCACCACGGCCTGCAAGTGCTGGTCTTAGTGGGGATTATCTCCTTTGCTCTGACATACAATATGCCATTTATTGTTATCTCGCCAAGTCAGCATAATACAGAGCACATACAGATGACCCAGATCTCTTCAGGTTTTATTGGTTAGAGGGTAGGAGAGTTAACATAACTCTATAGCGAACCTAGACACTTGTACTGATGTCTTTCCAGTGTAAAAATGGCCTTGGGACTTAGTTCCACACAAGCCCTCATGGCTTCTGCTGGGGTGTATAGGCTGGGTCTTGTAGTCTCCTTTGGATACAGGCTCATTTGAAATTGTTGAAAAGCAGCACACAGAATAAGGCTGAGAGAGCTGCTTCCTTGCGGTATGAGTTTACTGGGAATTTTTCTTTTTTATACTTGGCTTTATTACCTGCACTTCCATTTTTAAATTATGTGACCCTCGATTGTAAAAACAAATATCACCAGAAGATAAAATTAGGGCAACCTCCTACCAATGTTTCTATTTAGCTACCTAATGCTAGAGTGTGGGAGTGCAAAATTCAGGGTCGGCTTCATGTTCATTTACTATTATCTGTTTCCTTTGTCTTGGAGACATCTATTTTCTCTCTGAAATTGTGTGAGTAATGATCAGGCAACCTTGCAGATTTTATCTAATGAGAAAAAAATGCCATTACATTGTTAACATTGCACTATTTACTTTATTAGCATTCTCAATATTAGAGCACAGAATTAAATTTTTAGTGGTTGAGAGGGTTGTATTGTAGATATGAGGGGGAGTCCAGCCAGAGGCGTCTGAAGGGTCCAGACTAAACCAGACCACGGGGGTATGGGGAGAGCAGAAGAGGGGGGACCAGCAAGCAGACTGTGAGAGGAGCCCGAAGCCAAGAGAGCATGTGACCCAATGGCTGGGTTTATATAGTAAAGAAAACCTGGAGGGAGGGAAGCTCAGCCTCTGGGCTGGAGAGGGTTAGGGTAGGGGCAGGGTTAGAAGCAGCATAAATTCTTATGTGCTCCATGAATATATATATGAAGTGAATTTCCTCAGTCATAATTATTAAAGCTAGAAAATTATGTAGTAACTAATTTTGTTAAAAATAGACATAAACAGTTGAGACACTGGCCATACACAGTGAAGGATAACAATCCAGATGTGGATAGCAACCTAGGTGAGTCAAAACTAGTCATTTACTACTGCCTAGAGAAATATCCAGCTGTGGCCTGGGGCTGGAGTGTCCGGGTGGACCAGGCTGGGATCCCAAGGCAACTATAGTTCATGGGGTGGAATATTAGAGTGTGGAGAATAATTCTGCTCAAACTTCCCTAGAAAATGGATGAGGGGATGCATCCCAACTGGTGACCTCATCACCCACCAGTCCACACTATTTGCCTAGCATTAACACACACATTCACCATAGGCTACTAAAGGCTGGCTGCTTTATAACACCATCTTACCAAATACAGCCAGACGGAAGAACCATGACCATGGGGGTGAGTGTAGTGTGTGTATTTGTGTGTGCGTGTATGATGTGTCTGTGAGTGCAGGCACACATGTGCCACATTTGTGAAGGCCAGGGTTTAGGATGAGGGTTCTCATTGTCTCAAATGGTCCAGGCTAGCTAGCCTGCAATCTCCATTCACCACAGAACACTGGGGGTAACAACAGATGTGTACTACCCGGCTTTGTACATTTTCTAGAGATCTGAACTTAAAATTGCATGACAAGAGCTTTAACCACTGAAGGGTCTCCCCCAGGTCAGTGCACATTTAAAAGAGCTGGAGAGCCAGGCGTGTGGTGCGCAAACCTGTAATCCCAGAGCTCAGAAGGTGCAAGGGACCAGGCGCTCAGGACCAGTCTCTGAAGGGAGGAAAAGGGGCGGGCGGGGTGGGCGGGAACACCATGTACATTTCATTGCTGTTTACATGTTCTCCAGATGTTCTCTTTCAGCACTGCATGAAATCAAGGCTTACCTTCAACTGCTGATCCTGCCTCCACTGTCTAATGGCTGCGACCCTAGGCATGTGCCCCACATCTACTCGCCCCGTTGTGATAAGGTCTTCACCCCTACTCTTTGCCCTCCACACACGCAAATTTTTCAGTCCCTCAGAATCCTCCACAAGGCACTGTGTCTCTCCACAGTCCTGGATCTGTGTAGACCAGGCTGGGCTTGAACTCACAGAGATCCACCTGCCTCTACCTCCTAAATGCTGAAATTCAAGGCATGTGCCTCTAATGATAGGTTATACCAAGAACCAGGATTTGCGAGGTTGTGTGGGTGTTGTGTGACTGATTACTATTCGGCCCGGCACTAGTGTATGCAGCCCACGGAGCCTGGCCCTGGTCCTGCTTTGGTCTAGTGGCCAGCACTTGCTAGGTCCCAGAGATGTTTGCGAAAGGCGTTGATTGCCACGATGCCGTTTATTATCGTGAGGCGCTTACTCTACTCTGCCACTGAGGACTTGTGTAGTTTCTGCTATGTTGTGAGCTCCTTGGTGGGAGGCTTTTCTTTCTTAACCTAATCGATGTCTCTGTTTCCTGTGGCTCCTACATGTAGAAGGCACTTAAATATTTGTGATTGATGGAAAAGGCACCGACCCAGGCCATACTGTTACTGCTGCAAGAAAAAGAACAGGAGCCACGCACAACACGTGTAAGCTTTGGTTATCTAACAAGAGGAGGAAGGAAGCAGGCACCCTGGTGTCCGTCTCCTTCACCAAGCAAACTAACCTCCAGGGTTTCAAAGTGCATCAAAACAGTTCCACGTGATCATCAGCTATTAGCCACCCCAGCTAACAGATGGTCTGAAAATTGCAGGATATTTCCTACCTATAGTAGCAATAGCTCCTACTGCTGCTTGTAAGTCTCTCTCTGTAAGTGTGTGTGTGGGTGGGGTGGGGGGTTTGAAACCAGTAAGTACTCTACAGCGAACTTTATTCCAGCTCTTCCTGAATCTCCTTGTCCTGGGAAAAGAGGATGAAGTCTACAGTTTAAGGACTAGGGTTATCCTTGAGTTTACAGCCAGAATCCTGCCTCGGCCTTCCAAGTGCAAGATGACAGGCATGCGTTACTGCACCAGGACAGAGAAGTATTTCTTAATCCTCCTTAAACTAAAAAGACCTAATATTAAGACCCTCCCCACCCTGTTATGACAAAGCGAGAGGGGGACCCTGGTGGATTCCATGGCAGGCAATGGTGACTGAGGAGAGGGACAAACACTCCAGGGAGACAGAACTCAGTGGGAAGTTTTATTACAAAGGGAAGGGGACGGGGGAGAGGAAAGAGAAAAGAGGGAAAGACACATAGAGAGGACAGAAGAGGGAGACAGGAAAAGTCCTGTTTGCTCCAGAAGAACAGAGGGAGAGAAAGGAAGGAGAGCACAAGTGGGTGGGTGGGTGGGGGTCTTTCTTTTAAAGGGGTCCTTTGCACCTGGGTCGACTAGAGTACTGCCTGAGTGCATTCTGCCAGGTGACAGTGGTGGCCAGCATAATGCCTGAGTTCTTAGAACCCCCTCATATATACACTCCATGAGGAGCTCTAGAGGACTGAGTGACTTCCATTGACTGTCCCCTTCCTCTGTAATTTAGTCACAGTAACAAAGCACTATCATATCAAGGCTTTCATTTGGAGCTCATTATTTTGTCCCATTGATTTTATTTTTCAAACCCACTTAAATTACTTCTCTGACCCCCATGGCTGCCACCCCAGTGCCATCCATTATCACCCTGTGCCGAGCAAGAACAGAACTTCTGAGGAACTGGACAACTTCCTCACTGGTCTCCCTTTTTTGATCTTGGCTCTCCAGTTGCTTTCTCGCGCTGTAGCTAGTGATCTGTGGCAACAGTACTGACAGGAAACTAGTATTTCCCTTACTAATCAAGTCTGCATCTGACTTACTAGAAAAAAGCCACACGATCCAATTCTTGCAAGGAAACCCGATGTGCAAATAAATACAACCAGATGAATAGTAAGACCATCTACCCACTGAAAATGGAGGTAAAATGCAGAATTCGTGACTGCACAAATGGGTCCATTTTAATGTTCCTCTGATACTTTAACCCGTTCTCGGTGTGGTTAACAGAAAAAAAAAAAAAAAAAGGATATTTGGACTGGTCTGGAGTTCCTTTTCAGGCCACACATCATTTCAAACGAGCACCAAGAAGCAAAGGGTGAGAACTCAGCCCTAGCCGGAGCAGTAAGGGCCACTCACGTATTTGGCTTTATTGTGCCCCTGAATCTGCTTCTTGTAGCCAACTAAAGGACTGGGCGGCATTCCAGATCCAGGACTATGTGATCCACGTGTGGGGCGTACGATTTCACGGGGTGGACACGCAGGATCCGTGTCCTCCACAGTTTCCCATGCTCTCGATGCAGAAGAGAGGCGATCTGAGTTTTTGCAGACTCTGCCCAGCTTTCCCACTCTGGTCTGCTGGCTGATGACAGCATCTCCCCGACATTCCCAGTCCTTCCATTTCCCCGTTCACCAGGCATAACTCTCTGGGGATTCTTTCCCGAGAAAGACTCCACATTTTGGTGGATATGCAGAATTCCCCCGACATCCTTCCGAAGCACCTGGCAGGCAACGGGCCAGCCTTCTTGAGAGCTGGGAATCAGCCCCAGGTTCACCCTATCTGCAATATTCGAGAGCGGCAGCTTCCTGTTGTCTCCGAAGTGTATTTGGCACCGGTCTGCCACGCCGTTGATCTCCAGGTTTTTCTTGAGAGCAAGTGCAGCGTGCGGGTTCCATTCACAGGCATGGACGAAGGCAGCGCCAGCGTGAACCAGGAAGGGCAATGTAAAATAACCAATCCCCGCATAGAGGTCCACCAGCACTTCCCCAGCACAGGGCAGCGATGCCACTCGGAGTTTCTCCGTGATGTTCCCGAAGGAAAACATGCACTGCGTCACATCAAACGTGTACCGGATGCCGTTATCCGTGTGCTCTACCCAGCCATGGTCACCCAGCAGCAGGGTCACCGACGGAGTTCGGGTACCGTCAGGCAGCACCCGCCCTCGTTTTGCCAAACGTCGAACTCCAAGGGCCGAGGCCACAGCGTCCCAGAGCTCTGGTTCCAGACTTCTCCACGGCTCGGCTTGGAAGCAGTCTTCACCGAGCAGCATTAGGTCTCCGTGCCGTCGCCAGGAGCGGGGCACGCCTGCCTCCAGGTCAGCGGACCACGCCACTCCACGGTCCTCCACCCAGCGCCTCAGCTCCCGACTCAGCCTCTGCGCGGGCGAGCAGACCCGGGCCTTCTTAGAAGGCAGCGGCTGGAGGAGGCGCGTCAGCGCGCAGGTGCTGCCTGGGGCCGCGCGATCCCGCAGCTCCCGCAGGTGCCGCTCCGCCAAGGCGCCGGCCAGCACCGGCAGCGCCACCGAGCCATCGCGCAGCCTCTGCACGCGGTGCTGTCCGTCCAGGAGTTGCTGCTTCTCCAGGTAGTCCCGGTACCGCTGGGTAAACCGCGGCTCAGTCACCACGGCGACGACGGCAGGCTTGTCCCGCTCCCTCTCCATGCGGCTCGTGCGCGCATCCCTTCCGTGTCCGCAGCGAGAGCGTCCCGAGCCCGCCCTCCGCCTGCCCCAACCGGCAGAGTTGTGCGCCCCGCCGCGGCGCGCCGGAAGTGACGCCAACAGACGGGCCGGATCTAGATGTGTTACCGCAATCAGCGACTAGAATCTCGGACGCCGTGTGAAGCCGTGGCCGCCATGTTTGTTGTGGTCCGCCAGTACTTTGGATTCCACTTAGGAAAATTAGTAAACTTTATGGACCAAAAGTTATGAATTGAGTCGATACGCTCCCAGACCTGTATACACCCTCTTTATGTATGCTCATAAATCAGTGAATTAGCAATGATGGATTGAATTTACAGAAAGGCTTCCAATAATTTACTTGGCTGAAAAGTTATTACCAGGAGCCGCCTTATTGGTGAAAGTGGAAATGTGATACAGCTCCCTCGTTCCCTTTTTTTGCAAAAATGTGAATAACCCGGGTCATCTTCAGAGCATTGCTGCTGTGCGTTGAGATGCTCGGAGGGTAAACGAGCGTTGGCCACCAGGTCTGACGACCAGAGATTCCCCAAAACCCACATAGCGGAAGGAGGGAACCAAACCCAGGTCTTCTGAAAATCATCAAGTGTCCTGATCCCCTTCTCCCCTCCCCTTACACAAACATTCTATAGTACTTGTTACCCGTACTACAGTCTTTACTCAGAAATGCTTAGGTACCTAGTACAGACCCTAGCAAGGGGCGTTCCTTTATCCTTTATCAAACACACACACACACACACACACACACACACACACACACACGCCGCACGCACGCACGCACGCACGCACGCACGTACACACACATGCAGACACACACACAGACACACAGACACACATGCATGCACAACGCACGCACATATGCAGACACACACACACAGACACACACACATGCATGCACACACACGCACACAGACACACAGACACACACAGACACAGACACACACACATGCACACACACATGCAGACACACACGCGGCACACACACACATGCAGACACACTCACAGACACACACACAGACACACACACAGACACACATGCAGACACACACACAGACACACATGAAGACACACAGACACACACACATGCACACACACACGCGCGCGCACACACACACACATGCAGACACACTCACAGACACACTCACAGACACACACACGGACACACACACAGACACACATGCAGACACACACAGACACACATGAAGACACACAGACACACACACATGCACACACACATGCAGACACACACACGCGCGCACACACATGCACGCACACACGCACACACAGACACACATGCGGATATACACACATTCTCCCACCTCACTTCTGTGATTACCTTACTGCACAGAAACTGCATACCTGCCGTTATTTCACGGTATCGCTCAGACATGAGACAGTGGATGTCGCCTGGGAACTGCATTCTTCCCTCTCAGTAAGACAAACCCGTATTTCACATCATTGTGTAGAATTTGACAGTCAAAGCCTTTTCATTTAATTCTGGCTATTTTTCCCCAAAGAGGGTTGGTTTTTTTCCAAGAGCTAGGGAGTGGAGCGGGTTTTCTCTTATCATCATCATCATCATCGTCCTCGTTATTGTCATTATTATTTCACGAACACTGACACACACAGTTGGTCATAAGGTATTTATAAAAAGGATAAATGAATAAATGAATGGCTAGATGGATAGAAGCTCTGAAAGAAAATTACTTCAGAGTTCGAGGGTTTTAGTTCCAAAGTATTGCCGCTAAGGGGCAGCACAGACGCAGTCAAAACTCCAAAAGTCTTGGATGGTTTGAATGTTTAAGGCTCCTTAAGGATCAACCCTTCCCACTGGCCTCATTCGACACCATTAGATGCTCTTTACTGACACGGACTAGCCAGGTAAGTGTAGATCTTTCCAGTAATGCTTAATAAAAACGAGTACGTTCATAGATTTTTTAATTTGCTTGATAAAGTTCAAAGCCCCGTGAGTAGAGTGGGGCGCCAAACGCCTATGTAACAGTTGCAGTACCAAGGGCCTCCACTAGGTGGCATGCATGTAGTGCTCTCTCTCCATAGTCAGTGACCAGGGAGAATGACTTCTCAGAGTGCACTATTTTGCTTTCAGGACCTATAACAATCTTCCCTGGATGAAACAGATGCAGAGGTTTGTCATACAAAAACAAAAACCTCTGGGGCTGCATCTCCGTTATGTTTTGTAATTTAACTGCAGAGAGAGAGAGAGAGAGAGAGAGAGAGAGAGAGAGAGAGAGAGAGAGAGAGAGAGAGAGAGAGAGAGAGAGAGAAATATGCTTCACAAGGTCACCAGTTTCTGTAAAATTTCAAAACCACGTCTTAACCAAAAGTTGAGCCAAGTAGTGGTGGCACACTCCTTTCATCCCAGAACGTGGAAGGCAGTGACATATCCCTGTGAGTTCAAGGCCAGCCTGTTCTACAGAGTTCCAGGACAGTCAGGGCTGCACAGTGAATCCCTGTCTCTAACAACAAAACAAACAAACCAATCATCGTGCTGTGCTGTCCACTCTTCCCTCTGGCTTGCTTTCATTGGGGGAGGTAGCCCTGTAGAGCCTGTTGGCATTTTGAAAACCTGGTAGGTGACGTTAAGAGCACATTTAATTTTGGCTTAGTGCAGCTTGCAGCCACCTCCCCTCCCCTGTGTAGCTAAGGCTATTCTAGCTCAGGGCCACCTTCCAGTAATATTTCCAAGCTAGCTAAAAACTCACTTGACGTCTTGGCTGGAAAGTTCGAGGCCACATGTCTTATGATCTCATGAATGTGTTGTATGGTGCTGAACCCTAGAAGGATATAGATTGTGGAGGGGAGACTAGGTTTCAGAAGTAAGGGGTATTAATTAGAGTGTAGAAAATTCTTTAGATTTTGAGACATGCAGAGTTCTTGAAAATGTTTATTTTCCTCGTGTGCGTGTGTGTGTGTGTGTGTGTGTGTGTGTGCGTGCGCGTGTGTGTGTTCCTTAGTTGGAGTTACAGGCTGCTTTGAGCTGTTTGGTTTGGGTGTTAGGATCTGAATTGTGGTCCTCTGGCAGAGCAGGATGCTTCTCTCCAGCTCCAGCCCCAAAGGTGCTGTCTGCTGCTCTGGGCATGTATGCCCTGAGGATGCCGGGAGGGGCTGAGCTTGCCCTGCCCTCTTCTCTGCTGGCTCAGGGGTTCTCACTGGCAGTGTGTTTACAAATGCGGTAGAGTGACTTCCTCTTGGCCATAGTGGTTCTAGACACTCAGCCACAGCGTTTGCAATGAGCGCGGCTGCTTCTCTCTCATCCACTTTAACAGGACCTCATGGCTCTCTTCCTCACAGCTGACGGAACCTAACGTTCTTTCTGGGGTCCTCGCTGCTCACTGAGCCATGATCCTAAGACTCTCTCCCTTGTCCTGTACTTGTGATGTTCCCGTGATTTTAGGAGACTCGATGCATGAAGGGAGGGGAGGTAGGTGTTCCTGGTGAAATGTGATCACTCCTGTCTGCATCTGGTTGGTCTCTTGGGGGTTCCTAGCATTGTAGCCCATCTTTCCGGGAACTGGGAGGTGTGGGCCCTGATTCCTTTTCACTCTGGGGCTGTTTTTTTTTTTCTGTCTGTTTCTTCTATCCCAAATCCCGAGTCTCCAAAGCCAGCAGTTCTTTCTTAATTTTGTCCCTAGGCTTCTTGCTGTGAGTTTTCATTTATGCTGGATTCTTCCCTGATCCCAGGGATCAGGCTTTGGAGGGAAGACCCTGGGAACTCAGGCAGGTTATTCCTGCTGTTTACTATTGTACCCTTCCTAGAGTGATGGAGAGTGAGCAGATTGTGATTATGAACGACTAAAAGAGAGAGATGGGAGAGACAGAAACACTTAAATTAATACTTCAAAATACTTCAAATTATAGCCCAAAGCATAGGCTCATCGTGGTGTTGTGTCAGGTCTGGTCCTATGAAAACATTATGTACTATGTTACCTGGTCTGCAAAACAGACCTGAGTTGACTTTTATTCTTGGTCTATTGATGAGACCAGGGCCTAGAGAGACTTAGCAGTGGCTTGCACAAGGCTGTCCCCTTATAGACGTGCTGTACATCAGTCTCAGGGCAGGGTCACAGGGTTTGTCATCTAAGGAATCAGAGAAATATTCAGCAGGCAGCTCTGCCAGTTAACAGCCTTGCAGCTCTGGGCACATCTCTTAATGATCTGGGCATGGGTTTCTGCATCAGCAAACTAATAATGTCGGGCTAGAGTCTCAGGTCCCAGGTTCTGCATGAGAAGATTAACAGTGCAGACCCAAATGGCTTCAAGATTTCTTTATAGTTCAGAGGGTCTGTGGCTTCAAACTGTCCTTTAAATTCCAGTCACCAGAACAGCTTCCCCGAACACCTCCATACTCAACCCTCCACCCAGAAGGTGGAGCTCAGAAGGTCTGAGCATAGCTAGAAAGAGTGTTCCTAGAATCGTCCCTGATTGTGTGAATCTGCATCCAAATCTCTGCAGATATGACCCAGACTACACTTTAGGTGATGCAGATTGTATCTGGTGGTACTGAAGGATGTGAGGGAAAGTAAGAGCTCAGCTATGGGAGAGAAGGAGCCAGCATGCTAGAAAATATGTTGGTCTGAATGAGAATGGTCCCTGTGGGTTTATGTATTTGAATGTTTGGGCCCCAGCTGGTGAACTACTTGGATGGTGTGGCCTTGTTGGAGGAGGTGGGTCACTGGAAGTAGGCAGTTATGGAATTATTAGTTTAAGATGTGTTACACTTATTTATGCTGGGGAATATTTGTCTAATGATGCAAAGATGTGTTGGGTTCTTTTATGTTGCATTTATTTAACTCTGTGAAACTGCGTTACTGTGCCTGTCTAAAACATCTGATTGGTCTAATAGAGAGATGGATGGCCAATAGCTAGGCAGCTGGGAGACTGGCCCAGGAGGGGGCGTCTGCTCACGAAGGGACCGTTTGGTCAGGCACAAGTCCTAACACAGAGTCTTCATGTCTCTGCTTCTCATGTTGAAGGTAGCAAGGTGTGTAAGGGACAATATCAGGCTCCCCCCGCCGGGTGGCAAAGGTTCACAGGCCTCTTGTTTCCCTGTTACATGAGAGTTAAATAAAGTCCACAAGAGTTAAATAAAGCCCAGCACCACCCAAGCTCTTCTTCTCATCCCGTCTCATCTCGTCTAGTCTCGTCTCCCTCCCCCTCCCTCCCTCCCTCCCTCTCCCCCTTCCTTCCCCCCCTTCCTCCCTCCCTCTCTCCCTCTCTCTCTCTCTCTCTCTCTCTCTCTCTCTCTCTCTCTCTCTCTCTCTCTCGTTCTCTCTTAAGGATTTTATTGTGTATGTGCAGGGGGGGTGTGCACATGAGCACAGGCACCTTCAGAGGTCAGAAGAGGGTGTCAGATCCCCCGAGCTGAAGTTGTGAGATGTTAGACATGGGTGCGGGAACCAAACTTGGATAATCTGCTTGAGTGGTAGGTATGCTCTCTTAACCACCGAACCATCTCATAGCCCGTCTTCTCTCCTTTCTTACAGGGGACATTTTAACACAAGCAGAGCCCCCTGCTTCCCCAACAGCTCAACCAATGAAATCAGAGAGCAGTCAGCAAAGAGCCAGGCGAGCAGTTGAATTAATCCCCCCCACACACACATACTTCATGGATCCCCAGCTACTAACCATATACAAAGTGAGTTCATTCTGGCCCCTAATGGGCATCTTATGCAAATACTGACTCTCTGGAGTTCACCACCACCACCACCACCACCCACTGCCTGGGAGACAGCCGTCAGTGCTGGTGGTCCAGTAGGAGTATCTAGGTCGCAGCCGTTCCTACGGCTCGGGCAGAAAATGTCAGTTTCTGAGTTTCATCCACTTTTTCATTCATCTTTTGCGGTTGATGCTCTCCATACTCCTAAGATGCCATGATTGATATTGGTTACCTAACCACATTCCTGAATTTTTAGCTCCCCAGGTCATACTTCATTTATTATACATACCCTTTTATAATTTGTATGGTTTTGTGTACCCTTTGAGGTTTAGCTGGCAATAACATTACATTACAATTCATATGAATAGTTAGTCATATACAAGCAGAAATGACTTGAGAGGCATTCTGAAGAATGTCGCACAGGCAGATGGGGTGTGTTGAATAGCGGGTCCCCTCCTCCTGTCTGTCTGGAATCTCACATGACCTAGTTTGGTCACTGCAGATGTAACCAGGGTGAAGTTATACTGGATCGGGATGGATGATTAATTCTGATGGCCTTAAGCAATGAGCTGAGGGCCCACACAGATACTTGAAGAAGGAAAGTGGCAATGCAACTTTGAGCTCAGGCAGGGGAGTTATGTATCTACAAGCTAAGGTCACCAGAGCCACCTGCAGCTGGAAAAGTCAGGGAGGAGTTCCCTCTCCACCCCGCAGAGAGTGCATGGTCCTGCCAACATCTTTTCTTAAAAAATAATGTATTTAACTTTATTATGTGTGCATTGGTATGAAGGTATCAGATCCCCTCAAACTAGAGTTACAGACAGTTGTGAGCTGCCATGTGGGTGCTGGGAGTTGAACCCACGTCCTCCGGAAGAGCAGCCAGTGCTGTTACCCTCTGAGCCATCTCTCCAGCCCCCAACCAACAACATCTTAATTTAGATGTTAAGCCTGATGGACTGTGAAGACAGGGACTCTCATCCTATAGGCAATTAGTTTGTGTCAAATTGTCACTGCAATTTTAGGAGATGGCACCCAGTCTTAGGGAAAGTGTTTCCCATGATTTATCCTCTCACATATTCACTCATCTGCCATTTCTGTATTCCAAGTGCAGGGGGACACTGGCCTGCATGTGGGGAGCACATGGGTCATTGATGCAGCTTCTGTCCTCAGTGGCATTAGCTGATAGCATCAAATCACATTGCCCTGGGTTCTCGGTTGTGTGGCCTCTGCATTGCACATGGCCCAAAGTTCTGAAGCACTCGATCCTGTTTGGCATTCTACTGATGCTGTCTTGAGAAATAGCCTAATTCTTTTCGAGATAGGTTTTCTCTGTGAAACAGCCCTGGCTGTTCTAGAACTTGTTCTCTAGACCAGGCTGGCCTCAAACTCAGAGATCTGCCTGCCTCTGCCTCCTGAGTGCTGGGATTAAAGGTGTGTATCACCCCAGCCAGGCATGAAAACTACCCTAATCTTTAAGTGACTCTCCATTTTTATTCTGCACTGGACCCCACTAATTATTACGATGTGTCTGGTCCTCACTGTGGTTATTATGTAATTACTGACGGTATCAAGAGGGTACAACGGGGGACCCATTAAGGTAATGCAGTCAGATTCCTTGAAGGCGGGGTTTGTCTGCCCATAGAGTAAATTAAAAAAGCAGGCATCTACAAAGCTGTATGGCTGTGGCTTTGTAGGAAACCACCTAGAAACAGGTCTTTAACAAAGACATAGTCATTCTATTTAAAGTTCTATTTTCGTGCGTGCTTGTAATGTGCAAAATATAGTAGTACAGTAACTCATGCACATTCAATTTTAAGGTATGTCATGTACATTGGGGCCCTCTTTCACTGGCGTATATTAATGGTACAGAGTAGGGATTTCCGTGTGACATTTCTGTATACATAGTAGGCACGTGATACTATTCAACCCTTTAGTAAGCCTTCTCATTTCTCCTCCCACACTGCCTTTCCTTTTCTACATCCCAAATAGTTCTTCTTTTGCTTTCACGTCCTTTCCAGATGTCCTGGATCCCACAAATAAGAGCGAACATGAAGGACTCGTCCTTCTGAATCTGGCTTGGTGGGTGTATGCAGGGGTCTGTGTGTAGTGTGTATCTCTCATTTTATGTGTCATCCATCCATTGGCGGGCTCCTAGGCTGACACCACAATTTGGCTATTGTTACCAGTGGAGCACTAATGATGGGTGTGTAGGTATCTGGACAGTGAACACTTTGTTTAATTTGAGGATGTACCAGGAAGTGGTATAACTGGATTATACGGAAGTTCCTTTTAACTGTTTTTGAAGAAGCTTTCCATAGCAGCTGCTGGAATTTGCATTCCCAGCACTGGTGTGTCGGGTTCTCCTTGTCCTTGCCACCATCTGATGGTGTTTTGTGTCTGTAACGGCGGCCATTCTGACTGGGGTGGGAAGGAATTTCAGTGTAGTTTTTAATTTGCGTTTCCATGGTGGTGAAACGTATTGAATAGTCAGACCTTTTCTAGCTCTTGGAATCAGCAAAGGACGCTGCAAGGCCATGGTGGCCTACGGGAAGGAGACTCAGAACAACACAAGGAACTACGTGGAAAGTCCTTATTTGTACATGACAGTTTCAGAGAAAATCGTGGGAACTTTAGAATGATAGCATAAGTGAGATCCCAAGCCTGGAGTCTCAGTCTGCTCTGCAAGACGGCCATAAGCTCCTTAATGCAGAGTAAGCAGTCTAACAGGAAGGCACAGCCTGTGGTCTTCCTGCTTCAACAGCACTCACTTGGGACTTCCCGATATTTATAGAAAAACTAAAGTTCTTGGCGTTGTGTTAGAGGTTGGGTGGGTTTTTTAAAAGTCTGGGTCTGATGCTTCCCTCTTACTCCAAGTGTCCATGGGAAGCCATGGCCCCTATGTTGAGCCACACTCCCCTGCCCTTGTCTCATGCACCTGTGGCATCCTCTTGTAGCTGAACCCCCTCCCCTTTAAATCGGTCACCCCCCCTGGCCTTGGGCATTTGAACACGTAACCTCCATCTGCTAGCACTGTTTGGGGATGTTTAGGTGGTGCAGGCTCATTAGGGGCAGGCGTTGAGGTTGAAATCCTCTCACCCATGTGTTGCTTCACGCTTTCCCCTTGGGGATACATCTGAAGACATGAGCTCTCAGCACCCTGCTCCCACCACCATTCCTGCCTCCCTCCTGTGATGGACTCTCACACCTCTGAAAACATGAGCCAAAATAAACCATCTTCCACAAGTGCCCCGGTCATGGTATCTTATCACAGCAGCAGAAGCGTAACTCATACATTCTCTCAAATATCGATGGCCTCTACTTCTCATTTTCTCAGCCCCCTGTCACACGGGAGTTGGACGTTGTGCCTTCTTGCACCTACGATACATCAGATCCTCAGCTCACCCAGAACTCTAGTTATTTGGTCGTAGGTTTGTCCTCTCCACCAGCTCAAACTGCTACAGCCCATGACTTCATGATTTCTGAGTCACCTGCCCCTGGCAGTGGGGTCAACCCAAGCCTGCTGCTTTGTCTGTTAGTCGTAACAAATTAGGTCGGTCTGAAATTATGGACTATGAATCCTGTATTTCAACATTTACATCACTGGGGACCAGGAACTGGTCTAGAGTGCCCGAATAAAAGAGAAGTTCCCAGGTGGGCAGTGGTGGTGCACGCCTTTAATCCCGCCACTTGGCAGGCAGAGGCAGGTGGATCTCTGAGTTTGAGGCCAGCCTGGTCTACAGAGCGAGTGCCAGGACAGACAGGGCTACACAAAGAAACCCTGTCTCAGAAAAACCAAAACAAACCACACCCAAAAAACAAAACAAAGCAAAACAAAAACCCAGAGAGATTTCCAGTGTTCTTTTCTATTTACAACTGAGAATCATGACTATATTTATGTATTTGACTTCAGTATGAGCTAGAACTCCATTGTAGTCATTTCATATGTGTTATTTACAGATGTTTCTTATACATATATGTTACATATGTATGTTACACACACATATGCACACACATGAAGCATAAATCTAATTAATCTTATCAATAAAAACCAGGAGTCAGATATTGGGGTAAAAATCTGGAAGATCAGAGAAGCAGGGGAGCAGTGGCCAATGATTCCATCTCTATGGTTCCTCCAACCAACAGGGCCTAGATCCTCTCTCCACCCCACCTTACTACTTCCTGCCTCCTCTCTGTATGGACCTCCAGACCTCTATGGCTGACTAGTGGCTAGCTCTGCCCTCTGGCTCCAAGCAAGCTTCATTTGTCAGAACACGCACAAAATGTCACACACACACACACCACACACACACACACACACACACACACACACACACACACACACACACAGGTAACTCTAGTTATCCTGGAACTCATTCTGTAGACCAGGCTAGACTTGAACTCACGGAGATCCTCCTGCCTATATCTCCTGTGTGCTAGGATTAAAGGTGTGCACCACCACCACCTGGCAGTATGCATTTTATGTAGCAACAGGTGGTTATATGTTGGATTTATTTTCACAAGGAATCTGTTGCAGTTAAAAAATAGAGCTGGGGCTAAAATGAAAGTTTTAGGAGGAAGGGTCAGAGAGACCTTTTTGCATTGATACTGAAAAATTAAAAACACCTCTCATTTAAGTCAAGATGGCATTCTCTAATCTTTTGTGTTGCCTTTTAGAAAAGATTGCTTGAGATATATTTATGTTAATAAGTAGATATTATAATAAGCTAGTAAGGTCTATATTTTTAGTATATGTCAACCAAGTCTATTTTTAAGATTTATTTTATGTGCATGAGAACATTGTATGAATATAGGCTGTGAATCACGTGAGGCCTGGTGTTCTTGGAACCCAGAAGTGGGCATCAGAACCAGAACTACAGGTGGTTATGAGCTATGTGAGTGCTGGGAATTGAACTCAGGACCTCTGGAGGAGCAGCCAGTGCCCTTAACCACTGAGCCATCTCTCCAGCCCCCAAGCAAATATTTTATAGAGCTAAAATCTTTGAGAAGAGATTCCTATGGCAGTCACTCAGTAGGAGTTCATAACACTGCTAAATATTTTTTGCAGACTTATACCTCCAATATTAGAATGGTAATTTATATATGATGTCTGGATTTAGTCAGTACACACTATGTGCACACTATATACGTGTACTGAAATATCACACTGAACTCCATTATATGTGCAATTAGTGTATGTTAGTCAGAATGGCTAGTGTTGTCAACTTAACAAAACCTAGGTCCATGGGAGATGAGCCTCTGGGCATAACTTCCAGGGTTTACTTCGATTGACTTATCTGGAGTGGGAAACCTGCTTAAAGTGGGTAGCACTGTTCCCTAGGCAGGGGATGCAGGACCGTATAGCTGTGTACAGGCATGAGTGCATGCTTAACTCACAGTACAGGCATGCGTGCACGCTTAACTCACAGTACAGACATGCGTGCACGCTTAACTCACAGTACAGGCATGCGTGCACGCTTAACTCACAGTACAGGCATGCGTGCACGCTTAACTCACAGTACAGGCATGCGTGCACGCTTAACTCATAGTACAGGCATGCGTGCACGCTTAACTCATACTACAGGCATGCATATATGCATTGATTCATAGCTCCCTGCATTTTTTGTGCCCACCTGCTTCAATCTGCTCTTTCCTCTTCCCTGCCTTGATTGTACCTCTGGAGGGTGAGCTGGGATAAGCCCTTTATCTTCTAAGTTGATTTTCTTTTTATCACCACAACAGGAAAGACACTAAGGCATTAGTCAAAGATAAAATTAAAAGCAGTTTTAAAAGTTTGATATAGCTGTGAGATTATCTTTTTGTAAACTGTGTAAAGGTCTGTTGCTGTTTCACCTGTGTGCCTCATCACCTGATTGGTTTAATAAAGAGCTGAATGGCCAATAGCTAGGCATGGGAGCACTGGTGGGGCTTCTTGGGGGGGGCTCTGGGAGAAGGGAGGTGAGAGATGCCAGTGAGACATGGAGGGTGTGGGACATACAGAATAAAGGTAAAAGCCACGTGGTTGAATGTAGATGAATAGAAACAGGTTAATTCAGTTTGTAAGAGCTAATTGGAGGCAAGCCTAAGCCCAGGCCAAGCTTTCATAATTAATAATAAGTATCCATGTCATTATTTGGGGCTGGCGGTCCTGGCAAGAAAGGATTACTACATGCTACTTTGAATGTTTCTTTTTTTAAAAATTGCTTATGTCTATGTGAGACAGTCTCATGTAGGCTCGGCTGGCCTCAGACTTGCTGTATAGCCAAAACTAGACCGGAAATCCTGCTCCTCTTGCCTCTGCCTTCCAGGTGCTGGGATGACAGCATATGCTACCACACCTAGCTACTGAATTTTTTAAAAGGTCTGGATTGAAAGCAAGAGCACAACTACATAGTTTGGATCATGTATCTTAATTTTCTAGATCCACGTCTAATAATGGTTAGAGCATGGGGGTTAATGCCATCTTCACTTCCTTCCCTTTGCTCAGGCCTAGGGATTGCCTCAGAGTCTCACATGTGGTAGGCATGTGATCTGCTGAGCTGTAATCTGACCTGGGTTTAATATTGCAAACAATGTCTCTGTGCAGAGATTCCCACACACATACTTCTTTCTTTATCAAGCAGCATTTACTCACTTCTCAAATCTGAAGAACATTCTAGAGCTGGGGATTTCATACTTGATAGCTGAGATAAAAGTTATAGACCATCTAGCATCTAGTAAGGAAATACCTAACACAGTTATTTTTATATTTTCGGTTGTGAACCTAGCCTTTAACAGCTGAGCCATCTCTCCAGCCCCACGGTTATTTTTAAAAGAGGAGAAAGTAAAGAGAAATTCTAACTAGAATGTAATTCTTGAAATGATTTATAACTGAATTTAAGACATAAACTACTTTGGGATCCATCTATTGGGTGCTGTGTAAGACTTCCTCATTAAAAGCCATAAAATATTGCTGAGAAGTTAATGGAGATCTAGATAAATGAGAAATGTCCATGAATTAGGAGGTGGAATATTATGAAGATGTCTTTGGATTTTGTGAATCCTAGTCAAAACTGCCCAGGCAGGACTGCCTTAGTGTTTCCATTGGTGTGAAACAATGCTGTGAACAGACACCATCACCATGGCAACGCTTATAAAGGAGAGCTTTTAATTGTAGTTAAACATTTAATTGAAAAACATTTAATCGCAGTTGCGGAGGTTTTAGTCCATTATCTTCATGGCAGGGAGCATGGCACCCGGGAATGTGGGAGCGTGCAGCAGACAAAGGTGCTGGAGAAGGAGTTGAGAGTTCCTACATCCTAACCCGAAGGCAACAGGAAATGGTCTCTCTCTCTGGGCATGGCTTGAACATATATGAGACCTCAAAGCCCACCTCCGCAGTGACACACTTCCTCCAACAAGACCACACCTACTCCAACAAGGCCACACCCCCTAATAGTGCCACTCCCTTTGGGGGCCATTTTCTTTCAAACCTCAGGGACTATTGGTGGCAACTGACAACTTAGTTCTAAAATGTATGGGTGAATGTAAAGCATTACAAGGGCCAAATAAGTCCACAGAGCAGGTAGAAGATTTATTATAATGTTGCAGTGACCAAGAGGGCCCTGGCTGGTAATGAAGATAAAAATATAAATTAATAGTTTAGAGATAGATGGGTACATGCATAGCTAGACAGAGCACTGGCAATATAACTCAAGCTAGCCTTGAACTCATGGGAATCCTCCCTCCCAGCACTAGGATTACCGGTGTACGTTGCTGTGCCAGAATGCTAATTAATATTTAATGAAGGGGCTTCAGGAATTCAGTGAGCAAAATGCTTTTCAATAGTTTGACAGTTTGAGGTTGATACGGAACCAGACCTTTGGTCCCTATGTAACATAACACAGGAAAAAAAAATAATAATTCAGGATGATTCATCAGCCTGAATATAAAAGTTGAAACAGTAAAGTTTCTTGGAAAAAGAAAACAACGTTGGTCATTGTAAGATGGTATGGACAAAGACTTCTTAGCAAGAGTACAAAGGCAGTAGCCATAATGAAAACCATGCGATCAACTGAACGCCATAACATTTAAAGCTCCTCACGAAAATTCATAGACAAAGCACAGAATGAGAAGACATTTGCATTGCATAAAGTTCTTTGCAAACCAGCAGCAGAAAGGTACCAAAATTTACTGAAAGACCCACATAATCACATTGTACAAAGATGTATACATGAGTAATAAATGCATGGAAATGTTTCCAATGTAACTTCTGCCGTGTGAATATAAGAAACCCACACCCACTAGAACAGATAAAAGTTAAAGAATACTGACACTCTCGTATGTTAGCAAGGACAAGGAGCAAAGGAAACTCTCATATATTGCTGCAATATTTAAAAAACAGTAGTTTCCTCTGGGAAGCTGTTCAGCAGCTTCTTAGAAAGCAAAACACACACACACACACACACACACACACACACACACACACACACATGCACACACGCACACGCACACACACATATGCACGCGCACACGCACACACATGCACGCACACACACACACATACATGCACACAGTATGAGGCCTTAAGGCCACTTTTATGGTTTTGCTCAAGAGAAGTGAAAGTCCATGTCCACACAAACCCCACACATGAAAGAGTGCAGCTATTTGAGTTGTGATTACCAGGGTACAGGAAGCAATCTAAATGTCCATCAGTAGGAGGAACTGGTACAATCACACAGTGGCATGCCTGTCAATGACAAACGGTAGTAAACGGTGATGTGGGAAAACACCAAAGACAGTTTTAATGAGTGAAAAAGCCTGGTGAGAGGATACCGCATATGCAAGGTTCCAGTTGCATGGGGTTCTAGAACAGATACCTATTTGGGGGACCCAGACGGAACATTGCCTGGGGTGGGATAGTGATTGGGAGGAGGTGCAGGGCATTTCCTAGGGTGTCAGAAATGTTGTGTATATAGGAATATGAATAACTCAGCTAAGATAAACCTCCAAGATTTCTTCTGACGTATTGTATACTGTGTGAACCTCATATGTACAAAGCCCTGAACTCAGAGGATTCTACTTTACAACACAGAACTTGTCAATGGATAATGCTGTGCCTCCTGTCACCAGAGGAGTCTATGGTTCAGTCTCCATCACCATTGCCAAGGAAAACCAGCACTCAGGAGGCAGAGGGGGGTGGTTTTCTGGGTTCAAGGCCAGCCTGATCTACAGAGCTAGTTCAGTACAGCCAGGGCTACACAGAGAAACTCTGTCTCAAAAATAAATTAATTAATTAAAAAGAAAAGAAAAGAAAAAGAAATGATCAAAGGGATAGATTTTCTGTCAAGTATATCTGATGGGAAGCACGTGGATGTACACACCAGGGAACTTGTATTTTAGGTACACACTTCTTGTAGAGTTTGGTCAAAATTTATCAACATGGTTAAACGATGGCCATTTCTTTAATTGATCACTCAGTATTTTTCATGAACATTCCTAGCGTGTGATATCGGTCTGTGTACCTATGGCATACATTAGTCAGTGTTTTAAGATGGTGGCTGGATGTGTCTGTTGTATCTGTGAAAATTCAGAAGACAGAGGGGCTTGGAGTATGACGGGACTTTTCTTAGCCCAGTAGAACTTTGTCCAAAGACCTAGGGTGCCAATCACTTACAGTCACAAAGATAGGCCTGGGGCAGTGGCTGGCCTATTTTCTGTCTCATGCCAGTGATGAAGAAAGGCGTGGGCACTCATGGAAGCAAAGCGTATGTAAGCTTAGAAGAAGAAAGTGAGGGAAGTGATAAGTTAAGGAAAAATGACAGAAACCCCTAAAGGGGGAGCGCTGAGCAAGACGGGAAAGGTCATTGAACCGTCTGAAGTTTTTAAAGACATGTCAGAACACGGACAAAGACGGAAGTAATCCCTGAGACTGGTTAGTTCTTTGTGCTGTCATGGGCTTAGCCCACACATCCTATACCTGTCCCCATGACCCAGTCAGGAAATGAGCACATGCTTTTTATATATATGCCCATGTAATTCCAGGAGGCTGAAGCTCTGCCCTGTCCGTCTCTGACTTGGGCCTTCTTAGTATTGACCTTGACAGTGAGATGCAACTCACGTGCTGTAAATTACACTAAGCTGCCTTTGTCCTCACAGCTACTAAGAAGTAAGTGTCTGGGGCCATCCTTACTTAACTCCTCGTCTGTGCCTGGGGTCTCTTTCTGAGACAGGTGAGGGCTTGCTTCTCTTTCTTTCTTTCTTTCTTTCTTTCTTTCTTTCTTTCTTTCTTTCTTTCTTTCCTTCCTTCCTTTCTTTCCTTCCTTCCTTCCTTCCTTCCTTCCTTCCTTCCTTCCTTCTTTCCTTCTTTCCTTCTTTCTTTCTTTCCTTCTAAAGAAATCATCTTTACTCTGTGATAGCTAGATGCATTAGAAGCAACAATATATGAGGGTGAAGAGAGGAACGATTCCGTGATTGCTGTTCCTCCAGAGGACCCGAGTTTGGTTCCCAGCGCCCGCACATAACTTCCTAAAACGCCATACCCTCTTCTGGCCCCTGGGGGTGTCTGCACACATGTGATACACACTCACACATACACGTAAAAATACGTAAACATATATGAAAACGTATGTTCCTCAAGAGCTTGGGGGAAGCCAGCCAGGTTGTTATCACCAACCCAAGACCCTGCCCTGTTTGATCTGCTTAGCCTGATATCCCACATCCAGCTACAAGTTTCTCTATCCTTCATCTCCATCTTCATCCTTCATCTCTTAGTCCTGCTGTTTTAATCCTACAACCCTTTTAACCTAAAATCCATTCTCACCAACGTAAGTGAGTTTTCACCAAAGGCAGTGTTCACCACGGCCTTTCCCTGTGCTGCCCACAGCAAGCTAGCGTCTGCGTAGTCCCCAGCTCTGGCCACGCTGCCTTCAGCACAGGCTGTCTTCATCGTTTACTTCTGACCATTAGCAGTTTGCCGACTGTAGAAGGCCATTAGTCCTTTCCTGGTAGCGCAAACCCTTGATTACCTAGCCACCACCTTCTCATGGCTCTTGGCGATGGCCCCTGATCCATGCACTCGTCTTAGCTTTTCTTGTAGTTCAAGGCCTTGTCAGTACGTGCTCGGCAAGCCTACGCTTCGAGCTGTATTCTTAGCGCTACTGAACCCTGGCTTCCCAATGCCCAAGCCCTCTCACTCAAATGTCCTGCTAGTCAGGCTCCACCTTGCTTGTCCAGCCTTTCTTCACACTGTTCTCCAGCATAGAGCGAGGGAGGATTGCTAAGTGTGGGAGTCCGGTCGGCTGAGAACACTCCTGGGTGTCTCTTCCCATGTGGACACGACTTTGTGCAAATCGCCTTCCCTCTTACATAAAGAGTTTGGATATTAAGTGCTCTCTCTCTCTCTCTCTCTCTCTCTCTCTCTCTCTCTCCCCTCTCTCTCATACACACACACACACACACACACACACACACAATATTAATATGACGGTCAGCATTATTTCCGATGTTGTCTGCACATTCACTTGGCTACATATTTGCTCTGCAACAGTGTCTGGTGCAACCAAAACAGCCTCACCTATGTGACTTCTTTCCTCATAATTCTAACCGTGTTCTAATTATGCCAGTGGACAACACCACATACTGATCATGCATTTTATGTTTATTCCCACGACAGCTGACATCGACGACACAATGTCTAAACAATATCCGTTGGGCCCTTACTGTGAACACTTTGGGACAGGCTTCAGGAGATGGCAAGTTTCAGAAGACAGCGTTACGTTCTAGGGCATGTACTTAACCCAGCTTCTGCACCCCTTATCCCGACAAAAGCATGGACTCCTTCAGCGAGGAACTGTGCCTTATCGCAGCGTTTGTGTACCTTAGATAGAAATCGTAGACTTGCCAGCGTTCCAAGTCTCATCTGTTCCTTCTGTAGAGGAAAAACAAACAGTCCTCCTTTCCTATACACTTGAAGTTTCCACAACATGTGAGTGTTTTTCCCACGCTGTGCAGCTGCTGTGGACACTAACCAGGGTTTTCACGTCAGATCTGTTATTACTCTATTTCTCTGCAGTCAGCATTGGGCACCATGTGAGAAAGGCTTGGTTCCCCCAGGACAGATGGCAATTATGAGTTGGAGCCCACTGTAGTTGTCACCAGGTGATAACAAGTTGGGGGTTCTCAGGACCGCATCTCAAGATCCACGACACTCCACAGAATTCAGAGAAACAAATTTCCTTACATTGACCATTTTAGTGGAAGGCATGTGAATGGCTATGACCTCCACGGGCCAGGGCAAATGGGAAAGGGTGTAGACTTCCCATGCTCTCGGGGCTGCCACCCTCCAAAGAAGCTCCTTCACGTAGGCGTTATCAATTATTAACTCAGCCCACAGCCCGTCTCCCTTTCCTGAGGCTGCAGTGGAGCTAAACGTCTAAGCCTCAGATCACGACCTCGCAGAAGGGCTATTGATGAGAAGCAAACACAGCAGGGCATGCCCAGTTAGATGTGGGTCTCCCTTCTGCAGCTTCTTCCTGGGCTAGGACGCAGCTCTGGGAGTCACAGCGACTCCTAGTGGTCAGTTTTCTAAAGGGAGAAGGCACAGATCCACCAGCACTTGTGTTTGTTACCGGCTCTATTGATGGGCAATGTCATTCACCTTTACCCAAGGAGCAAGAGCAGCAACCAACCACCTCCATATCTCCCGGTGGGCCTCGTTCCATCATGCACAGACCATTTCGCTCACCCTTGCTCTCCCATCACCTACATACTCCCCCACCAGCGTGCCCAGGAGCCTTGTCTTTGTGCTTCCAGGGGTGCCCAGCTAGCTCCTACAGCGGTGTCCTTTTCTAAACAAATGCAAACATGCTCTGCATAGAAATCGGTATGAAGAAATGGGAACCCGTTGGCAGAGAAAAGCTTGTTCGTTGTGGTTTTCCTAAATCTCGCTTTTAACTTGAATACTTTAGTTTGGTTCTTAAATGCCTTCTAAGGGCCCTTGTGCTAATGCTGTGGTCCCAGCGGCGGGGCTACTCAGAGGCAGAGCCTTGAATAGGTGGGACCCAGTGGGAGGTCTTCGGGTCATTGGGACATGCCTGTGAAGGGGACTGTGGGGCACCAGCCTCTCCCCTTTGTTTCCTTTGCTCTTTGGAGTAGGTTTTCTCCCTCACACGCTCCTTTTGTGATAGGCTGTGTTGCTCAAAGTAATGTGGCAATCGGTCATAGACGAGAGCCCCTTAACAGTGAGTTACAAGAAGCTTTGTGTGGCGAATTGATTACCTCATGCATTTGTTATAGTAACAAAAAAGCCGTTGAACATAAAATCCTTGAAAACAGTCATTAATTTAATGTGTCCAGATATATGGCGAGAGAAATGGCTCAGTGGTTAAGAAGAGAGTACACTGCTCTTGCAGAGGAACTGACTTCAGTTCTAGGAACCATTTCAGGTGACACAGGAATGCTTGTTAACTGCTGTTCCGGGGATATGTCATGCCCCCTACTGGCATCTACAGGTACTGCACCCACAGGTGCATACTCCAACACACACACACACACACACACACACACACACACACACACACACACACAAAAAAAAAGAGAGAGAGAGAGAGAGAGAGAGAGAGAGAGAGAGAGAGAGAGAGCATTCACGTGATTAAAAAAATAAAGAACTTTAATGTGTTCAGATAATTGTGACTCTCAAAATTAATATGTTGTTCTTGCCCTCAAGGGATTTCTAGTAAAGGAGGACTTTAAGGACTTATTGATTTATAACAAATTGATCTTTGGAGCCAGGATAAACCAGTTCCTCATTAAGTTACTTTCTGTTATCAAAAAGATGCCAAAGAGTAATGGTTTCAAAGGTTGTCCTGCTTAACCAGGGGATGCTTCGAATCCTGCCAGAGTATATAGTTCATTAAGTTCGTTGGGTTTGTTAATCATTAAGAGTTTTTGTGCAGGCCAGGCAGTGGTGGTCCATGCCTTTAATCCCATCATGCAGGAGGCAGAAGCAGGCAAATCTCTGTGAGTTCAAGGCCAGCCTGGTCTACACAGCAAATTCTAGGATAGGCTCCAAAGCTATACACAGAGAAACCTTGTCTCAAAAACAAAACAAAAAAGGGTTATTGTGCATGATTTCTTGTTGATGAGATACCACCATCTATCTTTATTGATGTTGATCTTCTCAATTACAAATTGCATTTGAACACACGAACTGAAGGCTCCTCAAAGGGAAAGAGGGCATGTTTTGAGTAGCAACAACAAACTGCTTAGCCAAAGCCGTTCAGTGAATGTTAGTCAAGAATGCAAGTAATCTTCCAAACAGTCAGGATTGAAATATGTCAAGGTCAAAGTCAGATTGAGCAAGGGGTCTTACATATTTTTAGAAGTGGCTATGATTAAGATTCAGCAACTCTTCTCAGGTCTGGAAAATGTTATTATGTCATACACTTATTATCATGTTGACAATTGTTAAAGAGCCCGTAACCACAGGGGATTGGGGAGGCAGACAGAGAATGCTTTTTTACTGCCAACTGTGAAGAGGGTGCTCTGTGTTGTCTTTGATAAATGATGCCACTGAATCCTCAGGACACCCCTGTGATGCAGATTTTTTTAACCCTCATTTTGCAGATGAGGAAATGATTTTCTTTAGATTACACAGTAAGTTGAAGAGATGAAAAATTGTAAACCCATACAACGAAATACAGAGACATACCCAGGAAACCAGTTACAGTGAATGGTGTACTAGAATGTACTGGTTAGCAGTAAAATGTTGTCTTAGAATGTAACTAAATGCAATGGTGTATCCATCTGAGCTTGTCCTGCTTATTGGAAAAGGTTGATATTTGAATTCCTGGAGAATAGGACCTCTTTAAAGAGATGTAATTGCAAACCCCAATTCATTTATTTTCTTGTTTTGACATATATATATATATATATATACATACATACATATATATATATTTTTCCAGTTCCTGGGATTGAACCCAGAGCCTAATGCATACTAGGCAAATGCATCACCACTGTGTTTATTTCTAGACCCCTAAAGGCTTTAATTTTTGCTTTTCTTTTATTGCAGTGCTGGTCATTTTACCCAGAGCCTTGTGTGTGCTAAGCAAGCCTGCACCACTGAACATGTACCCTACCTCAGATGATTGCTTTTGAAAATTGTTTTCAATTTTGAAATTTAAATTGATTTCTTGTACATTTTTTTTTTATCTCTCTAAAACTGGTTTCATATTGAGAAACTACATTCTTGACCATGGGGGGGGGAGATGCAGAGAGAACTTCTGAACTTGTTGGAAGTGTTCATTTGTTTATTGAGAATCTGCTTTGGTGCCAGGTCTGGCTAGGTACTGGAAAAGAAATGGGGTATCAGGTGGACAAAGTTCCACTATAAGGCAGTCATGGCTCCAGGGCCAGTCTCAAGTAAGAAGTTATTACATTTGATTGCACTCTGACATTCCCGAGACTGACGATAAAATTTACCTTGGATCTCAGGGCAGAGCTAACTGCTAGCTGACCAGAACTAGCCATAGAGGTTTGGGGGACCCAGGACATGTATAGAGAGACAGGAAGTAGTAGGGAGGGGTTAGATCGATTTAAGGGCCTTTGGGTCAAGGAAGGAGAGAGGAGGTCACTGGTCGCTTCTCCTCAGCTTCTCTGATCAATCAAGTCTTAATTCCATATCTGACTCACGAGTTTTTATTAATAATAAAATAGTTTAGATAGTTGTTACACATAACTGCACAAGGTATCATTCGATCATGGTAAATGAATGGAGAAGATGAAACAAAGATGAGATGACATAGAGAATGGCGTGGCGTGGGTGTGTGTCTGCCTGTGCCTGTGTGTGTGTCTATTGCAGATTCAGAAATGATATCTCTCTCAAAGTGACATCTGCCACACGGAATGTACATGATAAAAGGAGACGTGATGCAAGGGACAGGGCAGAAGGCGAGGCAGCAGCAGGCATAGCACATGGTGAAAGTGGTGGTGGCAGGAGATCAGGAGGGAAAGTTGGCGGGGCCGCGTCAGATAAGGGATTAAGATTAGAGGGAGTCTGGGTTTTACTCTAAGTGCAAAGGGGAAGCAGTGGGCATTTTGAAGAGAAGGAGTAATGGCTCATATGCATTTAACTGTGCAGGGGAGCTTAGAGTACAGGAATTTAGAAATTAGGGGGTTTTAAAAATGACCCTGTAAATTTTAGTTTAAATATGACAGAACCCTGAATCTCCTAGGGAGTCAGCGATGTCTCTAAGGCCACAGAGATTGTGTAGGCAGAGCCAGAACTGTTATGAGCAGTTCCCGCCAGCCTGGTCCCAAAGCGGTGCCAGCCCCAAAATAACACAGAAACTCTCTTAGTTATACAGCTGTTGGCCAATGTCTATAGCTTCTTATTGGCTAGCTCTGTCTTAAATATTAACTCATTTCTATCAATCTAAGTGTTTCCATGGGGTCTTACCTTACCGGAGAGGAGGTCAGGACCTCTTCTCTCAAGTCCCTACATCTTGACTCCTCCCTACTACGTCTCCCAGAATGCTCTTTGTCTCCTAGTCCCACCTATCTATCTTACTTATTGGCCAACAGGGCTTTATTCATTAACCAATAACAGAAACACATTTACAGATTGACATCTCCCATCAAAGGACATGTCCAGTTCTGGCCCCAGAGCTAGTGTTCTCTCTGTTCTAGTGCTAGCCATGCTGTTTAAGCATACACTTCTAAAGAACCTAAGAGATTCATACAAGGTCCCTCCCAGAAGGGGAAAGGAACAAGATCTCCTGAGCATATTGGGGGGGGCAGTGAGTGGAGAGGGTGTTAGAAGAAAGAGAAGGGGAGGAGAGAAGAGCATGTGGGACTAGGAAGATTGAGTCGGGGAGGAATAGATGAGAGCAGAGAGAGAGAGAGAGAGAGAGAGAGAGAGAGAGAGAGAGAGAGAGAGAGAGAGAGAGAGAGCAGAGACCCACAAGACTGATCCTAACTAACATCTGAACAACAGTGGAGAGGCTACCTTAAATGCCCTTCCCTGATAATGAGATTGAAGACTAACTTATCTGCCATCATAGAGCCCTCATCTAGTAGCTGATGGAAACAGAAGCAGACACTAAGCACTTGAGATCAGCCAGATGCAGCAGATCCCCTCAGCTTCCTGCCTGTGTCACCCAAGGAGCAGAAATTCTGGGAGTGCAGTTGCCGTAAAAGAGGGATTCATACAGTCATGAAGACGCACACACGCATACACACAGAGAAACCAGCACCACACACACACACACACACACACACACACACACACACACACACACACAGAAACCAGCACCACATACCATCACACACCACCATCATCACCACCATCACCACCACCATCACCACCATCACCACCATCACCAAGACTACCCACAGGGGACTACCGATGCATATGCAATTAAGCACAAGCGCCCACTCCGTTCTCTTTCCTCTGATCTCCTAGAAACTCACTTGCAGAATCCCCCACCCCAGTGTGTTCCTGTGGAAACCCCTGTGTGTCACAGAATCCCCCACCCCAGTGTGTTCCTGGTGGAAACCCACGTGTGTCACTCTGGGTGTAGCTTGAACATGAAAGGCCTCAAAGCCCGCCTCCACAGTGACACACTTCCTCCAACAAGGCCACACCTCTCACTAGTGCTACTCCCTCTGGGCATCCAAACACATGGGCCAATAGGGACATGCCTTTTGAAACCGCCACAATGGCCATGTCCTTTGTGATGAAAGGACACCATTCAGCCTAGTACAACTTGGCGATTACTAATCGACTTCGTAGCCTTCATAGATTCGCCTATTCTAGACACTTCACACGTAGGATTTTGACTCAGGGACTTGAGTACATGCTAGAGCTGTGTGGAGGCTTGAAGGAGAGGCCCCATACGCCTTGGATATTTGAATACTTGATGCCAGTTGCTGGAGGATTAGGAGCTGTGGCCTTGCTGAAAGAAGTGTGTCACTTGGGGCAGGCTTTGAGGTTTCACGTCATCCTGTTCTCGACGCGTTCTCTGCCTCCTACTTGCAGTTTGCAATGGGAGCTCTCAGCTATTGTCCCCACGCCTTCTTCGTGTTGTCATGGCAGACTCTAACCCAGAGTTAGTTAACCCACTTCCGGGAAGTGAAAGCCTAACTAAATCCTTTCTTTCATAGGTTGACTTGGTCATGGTCCTTTATCATAGCAACAGAACCCTTACGACATGCTGCCTACTCAGGGTAGACTGAGGGTAAATAGTGTAGGCTCTGGAATCCTCCCTTAGCCCAGGCAGTGTTTGAAATGCCCACTGGAGAGCCAAGTTCAGAAGCGAGGGAGCAGCTAGGCACACAATTCTGACAGGGCAGTCCGGAAGTGGGCGAGGGACTCACTGGCACGTGGGGCCAGTTACAACTAAGAAGTCACTCGGGTGAAAGGAAGTAGAGCGGGGTGCGGTGGGCACATACTGGTGTTTATAGGAGACGGCTAAGACGTGATCAGTGAGAAGGTAGGAGACTCAGGAGAGTGTTTTCACAGAGAAAAACGTTTGCATTTGTTTGTTTTAAAAACATTGGAGGTGGACGGAAAACCGTAAAATATAGGTAAACAAAAAGTACGTGTATACGCAAACTCTGGGTTTGGCCACTATATTAACTAGGACTCTCCATGAAAGACCCCAGAAGAGGACTTTCCTCCAGGAAGAGACCCCTGGACCCAAAGACCAAGCCGAGACCACAGATGTGGATGCAAACTGCAAGAGGTTTATTTGAGATACACAGGTACCTGTGGGCGACAAAGTCTCTCGGAGGACTTGCGTACCCACAGGCTGGGGAGAGGGACTTTTATAGGGCTGGGTAGCAAAAGCGTGGGTACAGAAGCGAGATGCATAGTTACAGGGGTCCCATTGGCCAGCTCAGATAAGGCGTTGGGTCACCCGAGGACAAGTCTCTTATGTGTTTGGGGATCTGATAATAGCTGACTTAACTCATGTTTGGGTTTTTCTCTGAGCTCTCTGCTCCCTCCCCAAGGCCAAATGTCTGTTCACAGATATCTTATTTGGCAGCCTGTGAGTACTGACCTTGTCCTGTACTTTTACTTGTTTATGTGGAAGCCTTGCAAAATGGCGTTACCATTGCTAAGCCAGGCCTTAAGCTATTAGCCTTGAATGGGGGTCTTTCATCCAACGGGAGAACCAACGGGACATATGTGAATATTAAGGACAAGGGCTTGGGATGTAGCTCAGGGGTAGAGGACTTGATCCTATGGATAAGGCCCTATGCGCAGACTGCTAACAAAATCATGGCCAGTATTTAAGAAGGTGGATATTACAGAAACTGAAAATGCCTTTGTGGAGGCTGAGAAATCTAATGACATGCTGTCTGAAAGCTGGGAGAGCAGAAGAGCCAATGGTATAACTCCAGTTAGGCTGACACCACAGATGGAGCGTCACAGCCACGGAGACCTCTCTAGTCACTATTCGTCACTAATCGTCTGATGAGAGCTGTTTGGTGGGAGAGTGGGGTATCCGGTGAGTGAAGGCATAAATGGAAGACACGGAAATGCATGAGCTGGTCACCGCCTTTCTGCCCAGACAGGCTTTCCTGAATAAACAGCAGAACCTTCTGTTAGGGATTTGGAGGTCTGTCTTGCTTTGATGATGGGGGAAGGGGTAATGGAATAGACTCTTATGCCCGTGAAAGTACTCTGTGTGTGTGTGTGTGTGTGTGTGTGTGTGTGTGTGTGTGTGTGTGTGTGTGTGTGTGGACTTAAAGAAGCAAGAGAGATTCCAGGAGTCAGTTTGTTGAGAAGGCAAGGTTGAAGGGACAGATCTCTGATAAAGCACCTTGATGAAGAAAGGGGAGGTCTTGAGAGCTACGGAAAAGAGACAGCGATGGCCCCAGACGTTCTGATGTTTGAAGACAGTACTGTTTGGTAGGATGCGTTTATCCAGTTCACATTTTTTTTTCAGACAGATGGGCTGGAGACGGAAGAGGGCAAAGGAAATGGGGTGAGTTAAATGAGGTCTGGGACCCCAAACGGAGTTCAAACGGAAGAACACGAGCAGTCTGATGGATGATGGGCGCGGTGGAAGCAATAGGTCAGAGGCAATGAAAGGGCCATAGCTAACAAGGGCTGCGGATGGATGATCTAGAAGCGCAGAGGGACACAGTAGAAACTGGAGGCGTTGAAAGCACTTATGACGCCCTGCCATGGCTACGGCCATGAATGTGGGGAGCGGAGGTGACGGCCGGTGCCTGATTAGCAAGAACAGAGCGCAGGGCGCCTGCGCCGTGCCGGGCAGAGGAGAGATCTCCAGTGGGAATGGGAGGTGAGCGAGACAGAGAAATCAGTCCTTTGTGACTCAGTCGCTTTTTATTTTCCCTGGAGACAATGAAAGACCTGTGTTTAATTGGCCATTTCGGCTCTTGGTCAATAGAAGACAATTGGCCGTACCCAGGATCCTAAGTACATACTAGGAGAAAGCCCAAGAAAAATGGAGGACTAACAATAGCTTGGTAACTGATAAGGACATGCCAGGTTGGTTACTCCTAGTGAACCCTGCATTTAAGTGTTATCTCATTGAAAAATTCCCCCAAAGACATATTTTCTAATATCTCAAGGGTGACATTACCCGAAGCAATTGGGATGGTTAAAAAGGATAACTATGAGGGGAAATTCAAACTGGAGATTGATAAATCGCTATATGTGAAGCTAGAGGCAGGCAATAGATAATTTACAGAGGGATATTGTCGCTGCAGTTATCAGGAAGAAAAATAGGCATCTGAATTTGAGAGACCTTGAAACTCACACGAGGACAAGGCTGTAATAACTCAGTGGTTTTCAGATTTAAGGTTAATGTGTTCATTCTTGAATTTGACTAAGGCTTTTCAGGGAAAAACATTGAATTCTGGAGCTCCAGTAACAAAAGTTTTAATTCTTCCTATCACTCCATTAGCTTAGTGCCCTTGGAAATTTACTTAAACTATTGGTACTTCTAGTTTCTCATTAAAGAAAATGAATATTAAAATTGCTCCTTCCTCATAGGGTTATAAATGGAGCCGAGGAGAAGCAATGCAGGGGTTAGTACAGTAATTGATTACGCTAAGTCTGCGAAGGTGAATAGTCACCATCACCTATAAACTAGAGATAACAAAAGTTTCATTGAAAGCCTTAGGAGGATTGAGGTGGGGTATGCAATGTACCAAGGACACGGCCATGCACTAACCATAACTAAGTCAGGGTTAGCTACTATTCCTTGGACATGGCTTGGCAAATATAATCCTCCAACTCTTTATAGCAATTAGCAGCGATGGAGAAACAGCCAAGCTCTCCATCTCCTGTACCCCATCCTTGATCATGCCGACCTCTGGGGTCTTTCTAAAGGTGGAGCAGATTTTCTATGGTAGTAGATTCCAGAAAAAAGATGAAGTCCAAAGCAAACATAGTCTCGTTCAGCCGTGTTATATTTGGGAGCCTACAGCTGTCGTGAATCCTCCTCACCTCGATCTGCTCTTTCCTATACAGACGTCACTGTTGTGTAAGAACTAACCCTGATTCCTAAGCCAGTGCTCTTGGTAATAGTCAGCAGCGGCAGCTTCCAACCCTGATAGTAGGACCAGAGACTAAATTTCACAGTGTGTTCCAGCTATTACACAAAGCTCTTTCCCTGAGCTATTTATTACTGATGCACACCAGCAGCTTCAGGACATGGGCACCCACATTCTCTGAACTTTTCCAAGAGTGGAACTGATAAAGCATACCTGATGTTGCACCACAAGATACAGGCAGTTCCAGACTTCAATGCCTTATAAGGGTGTAATCCACCCTCACCCTAAACTTCTGGAGGGAGAAGACTCTAGGTTGGGAATCATTTCTTTATTTGGTCCATTCTTTTCTGGGTTCCAGAGACCAGTGTTCAGACATCAGGCGCCACTCCCAAATGAAATCCTTTTACCTGGACTTCCCCCACCCACAGTCACGATGAACTTTGCCTTTAGTAAAGAAAAGCTTAGGTAAGACCTTTCCTTTACCCATAGTTATTGAGATGCCGTGATGAAATATACCAAAGGGCATCTTTTTCCATCAAGTGTTCTGAGACCTCAGTAGACCCCCTCAGTATGGGAATATGTGACCTTTGGAAAGTTTGTTGACATATGTTTCTTTGACAGTTTTCTCCATTACATAAGCAAAACTTCTGTTAAAAAAAATCCCATCTAGGGCCCTATGCAAGCTAAGCAACCTCTTTACCATGGGATTATACTTTGAGTCCCAGTAACTATCTTGGACTTCTTGGGTTGATGTTTTCACTTTTGTCATTTGTGTTTCTTACATTGTGTGTGTGTGTGTGTGTGTGTGTGTGTGTGTGTGTGTGTGTGTTGTATGTGTGTGTGTGTGTGGGGTGAAGGGGCTGCAACCTCTACTTTTCACAGGGAAATAACCTGCCAGAGGCAAGAAAGAAACTGGGCTCCGTGTAGCTTAGCCTGTGCTTTTCAAACTTCTAGAGTCCAACACCAACCAGGCCAGGTTATTTTAGACACATTTAAGTACAATATAATTTTGAGAAAAGTTTCCTGGTAACAAATATCCCAGTCCCATGTGCACAATAAAGCTAAGGTATGGCCACATCAAACTCCTTCACAAAGCACATGTGGCCTCCACCACGAGGATGGGCATGGCTTCTGATGGAGGCAGCTATAAAGTACATGTGGCCTCTCCTCTAAGAATGTGTCACATGGACCTAGAAAGAAAGCTAAACTAAAGGTCTAGGGAGGGAGAGTCTGGGATAAACATAATAGTCTGCGGGGTCTGAGCAGACCCAGCCCTGAGGATAGCAAAGGTCACCGGGTTATTAACAACATCAGCTCCCAGCCTTAGGGGTGGAAAATGTATTCATTTCTCCATTGAGGCGGAATCACTGCATGAGTAACATTCCTGATTTCTCCAGTTCCTATCTGTGAGCACTCATGCCCCCTACATTACTGTATCTACTTTGATTTTTTTTTTTTTACTGCAGTATTATGTTTTAGACCTGCATTGCATTTTTATTGATTGGTACACTTAAAATTTTTAACATTTATTATTATTATTGTGAGAATTTCTCACAATATGTGTTACGAGTACTTTTTCCTGGTCACCTGGTCCCACTGCTGCGTCAGCTCCAAATAACACACAGAGACACTGTATTTGATATAAAGCTGTTGGCCTGTTACTAGTGTTTCTTATTGGCTAGCTCTGTCTTAAATATTAACCCATTTCTATTAATCTAAGTGTTTCCACATGGTCTTTTCTTACTGGAGAGAGGGTCTGAATCTCTTCTCTCTCAAGTCTTTACATCTTGATTCTTCCTATACTACATTTCCCAGAATCCTCCTTGTCTCCTAGTCCCGCCTATTTTGCCTTCCTATTTGCCAACAGTGCTTTATTTATTAACCAATAAGAGAAACATATTTACAGGATAACATCTCCCATCATATATGAGTACTGAATTCACATTATTTCCACCCCACACTCTCCCTTTCAACTCCTCACATATCTCTTCTTCCTTCTCAACCTTCTGACCTCTTCTTTTTAAAATATTATTGTTACATATATACTCACATGAATATATAAATGTAACCTGATGACCATTTAGTGTTACTCATTTTAGGGATGACCACTTAGAATTGGCTAACATACCAGGAGGCTCCTTTTTAATTTTTTTTTTTTTTTTTTTGAGACAGGGTTTCTCTGTGTAGCCCTGGGGGTCCTGGAACTCACTCTGTAGACCAGGCTTGAACGCAGAGATCCACCTGCGTCTGCCTCCTGAGTGCTGAAATAAAAGGCATGTACCACCACTGCTCAGCTCATTTTTAATTTTTAAGGGATTTTTGTATATTTTGATGTTCCCACTTTTATATACTCCTATTTTTATAGATGTCATATTTCTTTTTATTTTTATGTTTGTGTTATCTTTGTTTTTGATATTTTTTTGAGATGGCCACACTGTAGCCCAGACTAGCTTCAAATTCAGGATCACCCTGGTTCTTTTTTCCCCATGTTGGTAGTGCAGGTATGTGCTGCCCTACCTGGCCTATGACACATTTTCAAAAGTTTTAATTTGTTCCCTGTGTCTTTTTGAGCTACCTAAAACAGGGAGTAGCAGCTGTCTTGGATGTGTCTTTCCGTCTTCAGTTAACTAGTGGTTTTAATCTCCTAGGTCAGTTCATATTCAAGGATTGACATCAAGCAGTGTTTGGAAATTATGATGGGTAGGACTGGTTAAACAGTGGGTTTGTTGAAGGCTAGTCTGGCTAAACTCTTGTTGGATGCTCAGAAAAGAACCATGTTGGCGAAGCAGAGCGGGAGGATGACAGCAGCCCAGAGGCAGGAACCTGGTGTGTCTCCTCCCTCTTTACTCTTGTGTGCACCTTCTGTCTACAGAGGCTCCTGCTGGTGTCCCTTCATCAGGAACATCTAGATCTTTCCTTATATGAGGAAGAGGCAAATTCCTGGCTGCATGGGTTATGCGTTTTCTTTTTAAATATCTTTAACTTGTTATGTAGCTCAAGTACATAAATACCTCTCTTTCCACAAGAGGCCCCTTTACCTTATTCCTCCAGGCTTCGCTTGAATGGACTCTGCTTGGTGCATTTCGGTTTTGTTTTTCTCCTGTCTGTGGTTTGCCAGGTTGCTGGTCAGCTCTTTAACTGTTTTCCATCTTGTGCTTTGTTGTTCCTATTCATTTATTCCCCCATTGGCTATGAGTCTTTTCTTAAAAAACAAACAAAAACCATCTACACTAATCTCAGCATCTTTTACTGCATGGAAGCCATGAAACTGGCAGGTTTTCACCCTAATGTACCTGATTTTGATGATGCACTTGAAGATTTATTTTTAATTTTGTACGGGCAGGTTGGGCGTGGGATTTGTGCATTTAAATGCAGTTCCCACAGAGGCCAGAGGAGGGTGCTGGATTTCCTGGAACTGGAGTGACGGGGGTTGTGCGCCCCCTTGTTTGGGTGTCTGGCACTGAAACCTAGTCTTCCCCACCAGCATTCCGGGCTCTTAACGCTTGAGCCACCACTCCCACTCCGGGGTGATGCATTTGAACCAGGCTTATGCACAGACTTTTGGAAACCTCATCCCTCCCTCTTCGGCTTCTATGGCTGTAGTTTTTGCTTTTTTCTCTTGACATATTTCTTTTTTTCTTTGTTTTGCTTTGACTTGCCTCTTCTGTGTTGTTTATCCCTTAATTTCCTCCCCTGCACCCCATCTCTGTCCTAACTCCTACTGTTTCTTCTTTCCTCCCCCTCTCTCTCTCCCTCTCCCCACCCCCTGATACTGGACCCCGAGTTTGCAGGCACCCCACCACTAATGCTGCCTCTATCCTGCTCCCTTTTCTGTGCTTTTTATTTTCAGACAGGGTCTCATCAAGCTACCAGGTTGACCTTGAACTTGCAACCCTCGGCTTCAGCCTCTGAGCATCTGGGATTACAGGCCCACAGGACCAGGTGGACTGTTTTCAGTTACACAATCCCTGTAGACGATTCCGTCACTCACTGGATTTAACTCTTCCCTTATCAATGGTGACTCTCAAATCTACATTTATGGCTTCAATTCACATACAGCTTAGAAAGCAGACAGAGGAAACAGAGTCTATCTTCCTGCACCCCAGACAGGAAAAGAAAATGTTCTGGAGCCAAAATAAGTTCTTTTAGACAGAGGAAATAACAAGAGTGGAAGAAAGCATTCAGCTTCATAGAACTAGCATCTGGAGGTTCAAAGGATTAACTATTGTGCATATGTGTGCTTAGCTACATATCAAGTAACCCAATCACAGTGACAACAGAGGGAGGTATATTCCTCTATCATGAAAAATCTGCTTAGTGCTGAACTGCATTGCCAGACAGCTATTATTCTAGGTAATTCGGAATCCATGGAACCTCAATTTCAACACATGTGAATTTCTCTGCGGTAGGAGAGAGAGGAGTGAGCTGCATCATTGAACAGAGACACACAGAGGGAAATACATCACATCTCTGTTCATTGTCCAAAGCAAGTCGTGTGGCCATCCCTGACTATGAAGGGCAGGGATGAGTAATCCTTTTGGTCCCTGAGAACTAAATGGTAAAATTAGGCCAGAAAAGCCCTTATAAAAGATATATGTATGTATGTATGTATGTATGTATGTATGTATGTATGTATGTATGTATGTATGTTCCCAGTGACTTACTGGGTGATTGATACAGAGGGTACTGAGTGGAACTCAGATGTGTCGGAAGATGGTGATACATTTTTTGAAAAGCTGTTCAGAGAAATTTTAATCAATACCTCATTTTTTCTTTCAAAAGAACAGGGACATTTGAAATCCTTCCACTGACCTTTCTGCTGGCCTCCAAGGTAGAATCATTTTTCAATCATTTCAAAACCTTCCTCTTTTTACCTTTGTCAAAATATTTCTTTAATCTCAAACATAAAGGGCATGCTGGAAGGAAGAAAAGCTACAAAGTATTTCCCAAAGAAAAGAATGTATGTGTGTGTGTGTGTGTGTGTGTGTGTATTCATGCATGTGTGTGCTTGTATGTGTGTGTGTATTCATGCATGTGTGTGCTTGTGTGTGTGTATTCATGCACGTGTGTGCTTGTGTGTGTGTTATTCATGCATGTGTGTGCATGTGTGTGTGTATTCATGCACGTGTGTGCTTGTGTGTATTCATGCATGTGTGTGCTTGTGTGTGTGTGTTATTCATGCATGTGTGTGCATGTGTGTGTATTCATGCATGTGTGTGCTTGTATGTGTGTGTATTCATGCATGTGTATGCTTGTGTGTGTTATTCATGCATGTGTATGCTTGTATGTGCTTTTGTGTGTGTGTGTGTATTTATGCATGATTGTGCTTGTATGGGTATGTGTGTGTGTGTTTACATGTTATGTTGGACATGAATGCAGTTGCATTCTTGTTGCGTGTTTATGGGTAAAGATGAGCCTCATGGGGCAAATTGAACAAAGCAGGTTTGAATCTAGTCCGTTGCCCTTTCTTACACTTTCCATCCTGCTTCCATGAGGTACCATTTCTTGCTCTGTGAAACAAAAGTTCCACAAAAGTAGTAAGAGGCAGTTTTGAGTGCTTGGTTTTGAAGAGTGCAAATGATCCAATACATTTTAAAAAGATTTAGGTGAGTGTGTGTGTGTGTGTGTGTGTGTGTGTGTGTGTTAGGCACATGGGTGTACAGTAGCATGCGTCTGTGTTTACACATGGGATCCAGAAGAATCAGGTGGCCTCTTCTAGCCCTCTCTCCCTGTTTCTTTGAGGTAGGGTTTCTCTTTGAACCTAGGGTGTGTTTTTTGAGATAGGCTGGAAGCCAGCAAGCCACAGTCCCTGTTAGAGCTGGGGATACAAGCGTGCATGCAGTGCCTAGCTAGTAGTGTGAATGTGTGTGCTTCTGAGGAGCAGCATTTGAATGTATAGACTGCAATACCCTCACAAATGCACGTGGGCCTCACCCAGTTCATTGAGGGCCTAGATGTGATGGAAGGCAGAGGGGGCATCTGTTCTGCTTGAGTTAGACATCCCCTATGGAAGAGACTAGGCCTGGTTTGGACTTTGGAACCTCAAAGTCTGTATCCAGATACTCCTCCAACAAGGCCACACCTTCCATCCTTCACAACAACGCACCAGCTGGGAAGAAAGCACACAAATATATGAGCCTACCAGGGGTCATTCTCACTCAAACCACTACAGGAAGAGAATGGGATTATTAGCAGGGGTGTGATATTTGTTACCTCTGGAAGTAAAGAGCTGGCTTGGCTAGCCTGGGCTAAAATTTACCTTCTTGAACCCACCCCTTCCTTCTCTTCCTCTGCCACGTGCTAACCCTGTTAATTTCACCTCTCATACACGTCATGTGTTCTCAGTGCCTTTCCTTGCTACCCACATGTAGGCCTGCTTTATTCTGTGCTTCTCCATAGAGTACACACATACAAACCACAAAACCTCTTATTCCCACTTTTCTCTCTTTGTTCATCTCCAGGCCATTCAGGGTTTCAGAGAAAGGAAGAAGGAAGAAGCAGGAAGGTCTAATTAGTTCACACCCATCAGCCTGCTGGGTAGTTCTCAAATTAGGGTCATATAGGGCTGGGGTTCTGTGGGAATTGATGATTAGCAATTACCTTTATCGTGTCCGGTGCTGTTTCAAATACTTTATAAGCATTAACTCATTGGTTTCATAACAGCCCTATGTAGCACGAATAATAAAAACCCCAGAGACAGATACTGGGGTTCAAGTTGAAGATCAGAAAAGCAAAGAAGCCAAGTCACCAGAGAGTTCTTACCTCTACCAATGCTCAGACCAAAGGGGCGATCCTGTCCTCAGACTGCATCCTCAGACTGCACTCCTGTCTCCACCTGTGTTATATTCCTCTTTAGTGCTGGGATTAAAGGTGTGCGCCACCACCACCCAGTTTCTATGGTTTACTGGTGTGGCTGCTGGGATTAAAGGTGTGTGCCACCACCGCCTGAACTCTACAGATGACTAGATGTGGCTAGCTTTGCACTCTGATCTCTGGGCAAACTTTGTTAGATCATAGACAAAATGTCACCACGGCCCTATAAAGCAGATACCTGCATCTCCCTTTAATAGATGAGCTAACGGAACATTGTGTCTTCATATCTGCCAGACAGATGAGCAATGGAAAAGCTGGGTTATTATCATGGGGGCAGAACATCTAATCCATAGTGAAGACTCAACTCCATGTTCTAGCGTAATTCTTTCAACTATTGTCATTGGAAGCTTGAGTGGGGCTGGATGGTCCAAGATGACCTCATGCATATGCCTGGCAATCCACCCACCGCTGTAGGCTCAGGTCCTCTCCTCCAAGGACCTGTAAAGGCTACTTCAGATTTCTTTGTTCAGCAGCTAGGCTTGAAGAATTCCAAATGTCATCCAGAGAATTATGTTGATGCAACAGCAGCCTCCAAGTATGTCACCAAGCCCAGTTGTTCCACAGGCCACAGGCCACACAGACAGACAGACCAAACCAAGGTTCTTGAGTCACATTGTCTATCTAGAGGTTTAAGAGCATGCCTTAAAATCCTTTCCTTCCCATTTAGAAGTGGGATCTGTACACTGGTGATGCTTAATCTTGACTGTCAACTTGATTGGATTGGTGAAGGCGTAGGGGATTAGTAAAGCATACCTCTAGGTGCTTGTAATGGCATCTTCAGAGACAATTAAATCGTGAAGGCTCTGACCGAATCAATAGATTAATTACTCAATGGACTCACAATGTGACAGCGTTACTGGGAGGTAGTAAAAGGCAGGGGATGTAGTGGAAGGAAGTGTGTGGGGTATCCTCAGGGTTGGCCTTTGTCCTGGATCCTTGCTGTATTTCCCTTTCTCTCTGCTCCGCCCCCAGTATGTGAAGAGAGGCCTCTGTTGTCATGGTGTTTTCTCCAAGCACATGAAGCCAAACAGCCACAGACTCAACACCCTGAAACCATGAGCCACAATAAAATCTGACCCATTTTGTTTCTTGAAGGCATGTTGGTCATAGCAACCAAAGAACCAAAAGCTGGCCGCAGGGGCTTGCTTCCCAGCTAGTGGACGTAGAGTGTACTTAATGTGGGGGATACTACCTGACTCCCAAGGACAGGCCACAATAGGCCACAAGCCTTGGTCCTTTCAGACTCTCACCCTGGGGGACGCCAGCTGCCAGTCTCGCCGTGTTGAAAGGGCTGAATTTCCAGATAGCCGGCTGTCAATGTCACCTGCCAGCTACACAAGTGAACCATTTTCGATGTCTGGCCCAGTTGGACCTTCAAACAACAGCAGCTGCAGTTGACATCTGATAGCAACTAATTTAGAGATGTCGAGAAAGAATTGCTGAAAATCACAGGCAAAATAAATCAGGCCATACTGAAGTTTTGCTCACTCAAAGAGCAATGTTTAACACCAGAACCGTGGACTGAGTACCGTCTATGGGGTGTCTATGTGTTCCATGCCCCTGTGCTGTGCTGTCTTCTTGGCAGATAGTGATTCCAGGGACTTTATGAATAAGGAAACCAAGCAGGTTTGCTCACAGCCAGCTGGTTGTTAGTTGGCTGAGTGTCTCCAGGATTTATCACCTTTATCTGAGCAGGCGGAGATGACAAACATCCATAATTGGACGGCACTGGGTGTTACCAGTAGGTGCTCAGTTTAGGGATGGCATATATAAATAAAGAGGTAGTGTGGTCTTTGCCTTTAATTTCACTTTTATCTCCGCATTGCTTAGGATCGAAGCCAGGGCCTTGCATGCAGTGGGCAAGCTCTGCACCCCTCCTGCATCTCCACCCCTTGTGGAAAGGGACGCGTACACTTGTTCTTCTTTTAAGTTTCTTAGTGTTTAACATTTACTCACTTCCCCATGCTTCCCACACGAATCATTCTTTCATTCGAGTTCACTTACCCATTTCTCCTAGGTGCAACCTGACGCATAAGTGTCTTGTTTCTTCCCCCCACTATTTCACACACCAGAGGCATTACAATAAGTCTCCAAATGGGCACATGCTTATCAGATCAGGTCTGTAGTGTCTCCTTTATCAGCCAGGCAAATCACATGGATAAGCCCCCAATTAATATGCAGGCAAACTACCCAAGCCAGTGGACAACAAGTCTAATTTGTTGGGTATAGTGGACTTTCTTTGGGACTGCCAGCTCCTCCTTAAGCATCGTCCAAATGTGGTGCTGAGTGTAGCATGAATAATAAAAACCCAGACACAGATATTGGGGTTCAAGTTGAAGATCAGAAAAGTGAAGCAGCCAGCCACTAGAGAGTTCTTACCTCTGTCAAGACTAAGACCAAAGCGGGGGCGATCCTGTCCTCGGGGTGACTGCAGACTGCAGTGCTCTCCACTCAACCTCAGACTGCCCTGAGCTCCTGCCTTACGTTCCTCTCTAGGGCCATGATTAAAGGCACGTCATCCCAAATGCTAGGATCAAAGGTGTGAGCTCTGTTTCTCTTATAGGCTTATTCACTCTCATGTAGATCAGTGGGGCCCTGATCTCACAGACATCCATCTGCCTCTGTCTCCTGAGTGCTGGGATTAAAGGTGTGTGCTACCAACACTGGTCCTCTATGGTTAACTAGTGGCTTAGGTGTGTGGCTATAGTGGTTTAGTGTGTGTGTGTGGCTAACTAGTGGCTTAGCCTTTAACTAGGTGTGTGGTTAACTAGAGACTCAGCTCTGCATTCTGATCTTCAGGCAAGCTTTATTTGTTAGATCACAAACAGTGTATCACTACAGCCGAGGACCTGAAAGATTCCTGGAGAGTTTCTGGACTGCATTTCAGATCGGAAGGCTGAAGAAGCTGAACAATGGTAACAAAGATGGATTTATTTACCAGTAAGATTCAAAGGCAGGCAAATAGAAGCACTAACCCATTCTAGTGAAGGATCTTTCCCTGTAGTTAATTCTGACACATCCATTTGGATTATAAGGTTTTTGAAAATATATTTGATTGGGCCCTCAAACATACTTTCAATCACCTCTCACTTATTTGCAGTAACCAATACAGTGTAATATATTAAGGGAATTATCCGAAGGAAAAAAAAAGTCTAGCCCAGGCAGGCACATATTTTTTTCCAAGTACTTTGGGTATGAGGTTGATTGCATCTGCAGATGCAGAACCACAGACAGGGAGGGCTGACGTACTACCTTACACACTTAAAGCATGTTTACTACACACAGGGTTCTGAGCTGGCAACAGCCCTGGTTACGATAAATATGGGGATTTGGATCTTGATCACACTTGAGTGGATTTATCGTCTAAGCAGATTTATTTTCTAAGACAGGTTGCCTAAGTGTCCTTAGATGGGTTCAGATAAAGCTGTGATCTTCTCCTTTACAAAGAAGGGAAAGCTTCATGGAGTAGGTGACACTTTGACACTTGCCTGGGGCCTTGAAGATACTTAGAATCTAGAGATGAGGGGCCACAGAATTTTCTCCTCTGTGTGGCACAAAGAGGGACACAAACCACTAGAGATCACACACACACACACACACACACACACACACACACACACACACACACACACACACGTTTTACTACATTTTTTTGCCTCTGGCTCCAGAGTTAGCAGTCTGAAGGACGCAGCTGTCATCAGGCCTGGGAACGGTGGCGTCCCGCCCCCAACCCAACCCCAAACCTTGAAGTCTCAGCCTGAAACCCGCCTCTTCTCGGGACGGGTAGAACCGGCCCTGGCTTCCCCAGGGAGAGGGCGTTTCAGCGCCGCGCTGTCTGCTGCGGTGGGCACCGACTCGGCGGAGGGCGCGGCTCTTCGTGCTCCATCTCCCACGGGCCTGGGCTCCTAGCGCCCCGCTGCTCCGCCAGGGCCCTTCGAGCTCCAGCTGTAGACCGATGCTGCAGCCCGCGCCGGCTGCTCCCCGCAGTGCACTCAAACCCCGGCGGATGCCGCGGGACCGGGTGCAAGCCCCCTCCTTCCCTCTCCGCGCAGGGCAGTGGGTGGGGACTTCAGGGTGAGCGTCCTCCCGGGAGGCTCTTGCGCATGCGTAGCCCCGCCCAAACCCCGCCCCTTCCCGTCGCCCCGCCCCGCCATTCCGGGCTCCACCGCTAGGGGTGGCGGCTGCTGCTCCCGCCCGGCTGACGACGGCGCGGTGGCTTTGAGGGCGCCGCAGCCCTACGAGTGGGGACAGCGCGAGGCCAGAGGGTGGGAAAGCGGCCGGCGGCGGAGGGCGGCGCCGGAGGAGGGCGGCGCGCGGTGACTCATCCCTCTGGACGATCAGACACGCTCGTCGAGCCCGCCCGCCCGCCCGCGCCGCCGCTCCTTTAACCGGGAGGCGCCCGCCCGCACCGCTCGCTCGCTCGCTCGCCCGCCCGCCCGCTCCGAGCTCCCGGCCCGGCCGCGGCACAGAAAGTTTTCCCGGGCTCAGGGCCTGCGGGCCGCGGAGCGGGCACGGCAGAGAGGCGGTCGCCGTGCGGGCCCGCCGAGTGCATGGTGCCGGGCGCCCGGGCCGAGCGTCTGGAGGACCCGGGGCGGGGCCGGGCTGAGCCCAGCTCCTGAGCCGCTGTCCAGTCCGGCTGCGTCCCAAGCCGCCCTCCCTCGGGACCGCCGCGGGGGTCGCGCTCCAGCACCATGTCCCGGCTGCTGCCGCTGCTCGGGAGCCGGACGGTGCGCAGCCTGAGGCCGGGCCCTGCCGCCGCCGCGCCCCGCCCGCCGTCCTGGTGCGGCTGCGGCCGGGGGCTGCTGGCGCTCGGGGTCCCCGGCGGCCCCCGGCTCCTGGGCACCCACCCCAAGAAGGAGCCCATGGAGGCGCTGAACACGGCGCAGGGCGCGCGCGACTTCATCTACAGTCTGCACTCCACCGAGAGGAGCTGCCTGCTCAAAGAGCTGCACCGCTTCGAGTCCATCGCCATCGCCCAAGGTAAGCGGGTGGGGCCGCCCGGGAAGCCCTGGCTCGCGGACCCCTCGTCTCCTCCCCAGCCGCCGGGGACGGCCGAAAGGGGAAACTTTCCACCTCTCGAGTGTCCCCAAGGCAGGTAGGGCACGCACGGATCGTGCCAGGCAGCTGGGGCCAAGCCTGGCTGGGGCCTCCCCAGCCGCGGAATGCAGGAGCTTCAGCCCCGAGTGCCAGCTGACTCTCGGGTTGGGTTTTGGCTTGCCCCGTGCCTCCTCTCACCAGCCCTCCGTTCCCTAAGCCTTTGGGGTCTTCCTGAGCCCGTGCACTCATGCCCTTGCCCGATCTAAGAAAGTGCTTCCAACTGGACAGGCAAGAGGAAACTTTCTTGAAGGTGTGTGGATTCCCTCCCCCTCCCCCGCCCCCAAAAGGGGTGTAGCTTCCCGTGGCAAGGATGCTCGAGGTTGAGTATTGTTACACACACCTGGCTGTGAAAGGGCCAAGGAAATCTTTTCTCGGGAAGTGGGAAGAATGTGTCGAGCCAGCCCCTGAGTATGTGCTGGAAGCCTGGAGATTTAAACTGAACCTCAGCGTTTGCTTCCTTGGAGTTCAAAAGCGTGAAGTCAGAGAGTTTTGGGGTGGTTGAGGTTAGGGAATCTGCGGTTTGAAAATGAATAGCACACTTCTGCTTAAAAATAATCGGGAAAGGATGAAGGAAAGCTATTTTTAAACAGACACGTTAAGGTAGGATATTTTTAAGACAAGTGCGGAATGTGGTAGGTCAGAATTTGAGTGTAGGTGAAAAGGCTAAAAGTTCAGAAAAAGACTTGAAAGGATGCAAAGACGAATGGATTCAGTCTTAACATGTTTTTGCTACGTAAATTCTGTTATGTACACAAAACACAGAGCTGCTATTTTATATTGCATTTGAATGTGTTGGAAAGTTTTTAAATAGTTCAGTTGGTACTATATGGTGCCATCTAGTACTCTATAAACATCCCATAGGTTCTAAAGTATGGAGCACATTAATTGGGAGCGTGGCTTTCAAGCATCTTGAAAGTATGTCATTGGCCTGTGTCTGAGAGGAACTCGAGTTCTACCTTCTATTAGCATAGCTTATTACCTTTATTACTCAAACTTTTTATTAGTTGTACCCTTTAACTACTTTTTTTTTTAAGGGACTTTGAACCAATATAAAGTGGTGAATAATTTGAAGCATTGCTTGTCCACAAAGCTTTTTACAGGAAAATGCAACATCCCAATCGGTTCAGTTAGTAAATCACAGTATCACAGGAAATCGTAACTGAATACTAGCATATTTTTTGTATGTGTGTATGTGCTCTTTGAAAAACAATATAGATAGTTGTGTCTTAGAAGTTCAAATTTTGTCACTCAGGAAAGACTTTGTAAAAATCCATTTTCCCTTTGCTAAAGCAAGATCTTAGAAGTTCTACATTGTCAACATGTTGGGAGATTGGAGGTCCCTGTGAATATAATTTTATGGCAGTTATTGAAAAGCATGTTCCACAATACCAGGCTTGCTAAGCTTTATCTCCTAAGTTCCTAATTTTGCACATGCCAGCAGTGTATGAGGTAGGAGTGCCACATTTTTTAGTGAAGATAGTATTTTTAAGTCTGAGATTGTTTTGGGTATCCTTGGAAGCACCGAAGAATTTAAGTTCATGGGAGTCATTAACATCAATAAAGCTTATTGATCTAAGTTGTTTGAGGAAGCCACTGTTGTGGAGTAAAGGGCAAATATATAGGAAACAACTTGGTGGTTTAATGGCTCCTGTTTATAAGCTAAAGGACCTGAAAGTTTGGTGAGTATTTTGTTGATGCTGTTGACTAAATCATTGCCTTTTGAATTGTGACGCTCAGTGCTGCTGCATTAATTTGTAGCATGCCTTGGAGCTCACTTACAGTTTTTATCACCAGTACATGCAGTTGTGGGCTAACTAGACGAGCTTAGTAACCTAACTTGCTCCATCAGTCATCAGGGATCTTACTGCATAGGAAATGGGTGCAGTAATGCAGTTATGCATACTGTTGCTGAAGTCAATTTTTTTTCCCCAAATGAAAACCTCTCATGTTTTTCTTTAGTTACTTTTTTCAATATTTCTTGTTAATTTGTAATTGTATTTTAATGATGTATTTTTGTGTGCGAGTGTGACACTGCATGCTTTTGGAGGCCAGAGGACAATGCACACTGGTCTGGGAGATCAAACTCAGGCCTTTAGGCCTGTGACAAGTGCCTAGTGATCCATCTCACGCAGCTTCTTAATGCTTTAAAATACCAACTGAGGCGCTAAATATGTCAGTATCAACTGCCCTTTCTAATGAAATACAGCCACTGTGAAAGGGCTGTTTCTTACTATAGAAAACCTGTGTGCCCTTGGAAAGGTGCTTAGATCATCCAAGGAAGCAGTCTGGCTTTGATGAAACATTAGAGAAAGAGAAAAAAATCATCTTTGCTTTCAGATGGGTTGTGAGATCTGCTGAAGTTTGGTGCTGGGTCCTTATCTGTCTCGTGTGTCTATCAGTAAGCATGTGGCACAATTTGTGACAAGATAACACTCCAGAATCAGTTTATAACTAATGAGGCAGACTTTGTGGGATTGCTTATCTCAGTAAGTTGGGTTGTTTCGATTTTAAAATTACAAACTGATTTCCTTCCCAATTTGAAGAAAAAGTTCATGTTGTACCCCTACCTGCGCAACTCGCTTTCCCTTCCAGAAGCAGGCTGCATTCCACGGACAGTAAGTTGGCTTTTTGTTGTAAGCAGAACTGACAAGCTGACGTTATTACAGTTGCCTTTATCGTTAGCCAAGATTTTTAAATATCTTCTTCCTCATTTTTTCAACTAACATTTCTGTTTATAATTACTTTAAAAATCTCTAAAAGTACATTTTGCTTCTGAAACAAGGTAGATGACATTGTATTAGTTGTTACCCAATACTATAGAACAAATTCTACCAAAACACAGAAACATAGAACAAGCTTCCCACAGGTTTCCGGTGTTCTGGAATCCTGGAATCCCTTATTTGGGTATTTTTTATTCATAGTCTTTTATGATATGGAAATCAAGCTTCTGGCTTTCTGAGGTCTTGGTGGGGGCTGGAGGGTTGATTCTCAGCAGGACTTTCACAGGGCTATTGGCTGGCAGTGTCCTTCGTTATATGGATCTTTCTATAGGGCTGATAGCTTTCAAGACAGAGTTCCTGGAGGGGTGGGGAGACAGAGGAGGAGTGTGTGCTCAGAGAAAAAACGAGGTTTAGAAGCCAGCCTTATAGTGCAGTCTGGAAGCAGCACCTCTCCTTTGCTGTGGTATCTTGTAGGAGGTTCCTATACAGGGTGTGGATGTTGCATGGGAGATTGGGAGCCACTGAGGTCATGGTAGAGGCTGACCGCCAAACTCACTGAGGGTTAATGAACAGTTACTGTGGAGTTGCATAAGACTAGGGCTGGCTTTGGGCGAGGGTCATTTTTCTTAGGGAATATTATTGTCAAATGTATTCAAGAGTTTAAAAAAAGAATTTTTTCATATGGCAAATAAGATATGCCAAGGTGACATTCAGTATACAATATCATGGACAAGTAGGTGGCTTTCCTAGGGTGAGGCTCACCTGTGGCACTCAGGGTGTGCTGACCCCTGTGGTTTCCCCAAATAAGGCAAACTTGACTGGAATTTATGAGATTATTCTGAATTACCTGTTGTCACAAGTTTTGTAAAGTGTCATATGCAATGAGGTTTATCCAGGGTGAACTGTGTTCTTGCTTTTCTCTAAAAAGATACTTCAGGGTGAGTAGTGCAGTTTTTCTGTCAGAGCAGACTTGTTAGCTTCCAATTTTTTTCTTTGTATGAACAGTAACTGTGTACTTTTAAAGTTTGTGTTTACTACTTATGAACTTCATATTACTCATATAATTCTACACTCTATGTCTTCACTCCTCCCCTTTTGTGGCTGTTTATTTACACTAGGCCACACCTCTCTGTTGGCAATGCTTTTTACAAAAAAGTGTTGGCAAGTAGCCTAAAGGGCCTTTGACAAAATGAAAATCTGACAGCTCTTGGGCTGGACTTCTAGAGTTCTTACACATGACCAAGTTTTGTCATGGAGATTGCTCTACTAGGGGTCTTGTACCTTTAAAAACCTCTCTCCTTAGTCTCCACAGTCTGTTCCTCAGGGTTACATAGAAAGAAGCAGTTGTACCCACACCCTAGCCTCTGGGATGGATTGGGATGGTCTCAGCTTTTGCTCAGAGAGAATTGCATTTCCTATGTCAGTTGAGACACAAGAATAAAGACATTTCAGTGCCTTAATGAAAATAATAAAAGAGGAATACAGGAGGGATGGCCTCAGCAAGAGGGCAAGAGCCCAGGGCACAAGAAGGGTTTACTCACTGGGGTCTGGGCCCAGCTAGAATTGCTGATACAGGCAGATACAGGTTTCCTCAGTAATGTGCCTGTGGCATTTCAGAATGACTGTAACATTTAGGTAATAGGTTAGAGCGCCTAGAGAAAGAAAGTTCCAAGAGGGATAAGAAAAACTTTGTACAGTGTCCTATTGCTGCTGTAACAAGTTAACACCCATTATAGAACTTTGTGTCAATGTTCTATTGCTGTTGTAACAAGTTAGCATCCATTATAGAACTTTGTATCAGTGTTCTATTGCTGCTGTAACAAGTTAGCATCTATTCCTTGCTTACAACAACACAGTGTTAGTCCTGTAGAGGTTTGGCAACTCAGGGTCCAAAGTGAGTTTTGAAGGGTGCTGGTCAGCAAGGTCCAGTCCTTCTGGACTCTCGGGAGAATCTGTTACTTTCTTCTTCCAGCTTTTAGCATTCCTTGGCTCTTGGCCCCATCACTGCTTTAGCTGATCTCCCCCACCCCTTCTCTTTGTAAGGACTCTTGTGACTACATTTAGTTTTCAATTAGCAATTATTATGCCCTGGATAAACATCATTGCATGTGCCACTTTACAAAGCTTGTGACAACATTTAGGGCCCAACCAGATAATTCAGAATAATCTCATAAAATCTTAAATTACGTTTGTGAAGTCCCTTTACTATGTAGATAGTGTATTCCAAGGTTGGAGGATAATGGTATCTCTGAGGTTCCCCATCCAGCTTCTTACAAACTTGTTATGACCTAACAAGTCTGGGAAGCCCACACTGCTCTCTTTGCTGCATACTACTTATTGATCAAGAAACATGTCACCAGGGCCATTCCAGATTCAAGGAAAGAGAACTTAGCATTTTATGTGAGTGATCCTGCCTAGTAATTGTAGTTCCTTTATATCTGTATGTTTAAAAAATTTTCTGTTAATACAGATCATTATGTTAATTTTTATAAGAGTACAGGGCCCCTTTTTTGAACATTTGTTCCTGCACCAGGTGCCAGTACAATGATTCTCTTTAGATAATGAGATGTGCGTCGTTCCTCTCTCTTTATCAGGATTTCTCACTTTCTAGGTGTTGGTATTTGGGGCTGGGTCATTCTTTGCTGTGGGGGCTGTCTCTCTCATAGGATACTTAGTAGCATTCCTGTCCTATACCTACCATTTGCTTCCACTCTCTAGCAGCTGTGTGGGCCCAAACTGTCTCTAACTGTAGCTAAGTGTTTCTTGGATGGTAGAGTGTGGAGCCTTGCAGAAGGAGGCTTGTCAAAAGCTCCTGGCTGGGAGATGTCCTGTGTATGAAACGTTGACATTGTTTCTTTAGCGGGCTTGTCTCTCCTCTCATCGTCTGTGTGCTAGCTATTAGCCACATGCCTTTGCCCCACTTCACCGTCTTATTCACACGTGTTTATGTCCTGATAAAGACAGAGGATAATTCTTGATCTAACTAATCAGCTTCTCATCTGTGTGGTCAGTGAACTTTGCTGATAACTGTTTTCCTTGATCGTGTTTGTTCTCATTCACCTAAATTCTAAACATTAGAAAGTTAGGAAGTACAGCTGTCAAATAAATCAAATGTTACCCTGGTTTAATTTACTGTCTGGCATTTTCAATTCTTCTTCTTCCTCCCCTCCCCTCCTTTCTTTTCTTCTTTTGCTTCTTGTAGTCATGGCAAGCAAGTTTTTAATGAACAGATTTGTGGGTAGGAAAGTTGGAATACTATATGGTCAGTGATTTATAGGGTCATGAATAGGGTTGCATGGGACTGAAAGAAACTCTATGATCTTGAATGTTGGGTATAACCTGATATTAATTTGTCATTAGTACACATTAGTTTTTCTAAAAATAGTGATGTTTGCATAATCACATTCTTGTCTGCTTTCCTGTGGCGTGCCTGCTTATAAAATCACTGGAACAAACAGAGATCAAATCCCAGAGTGCAGAGTTTATTAGCATAATATTCGAGGCAGTTGAATTAATCAGTACTTAGCTTTACAGGCTGCTGGCCTTGTCTTTGGCTTATTGCTTTATGTCTCCTTTAAGTTAAGGCACATAATTATGTAATAAGTAGCTAATGTTAAATCATCTCAAACAGTCCTTGACTGTAAGTCTCTTGTAAAAAGATTTTGCAGGGAAACTATGAAATATTTATTCTCCTGGCCTTTGATGTACTACATTTGAATATATCCCCTTCTCTGCCTTAGATAAAATATGAGAATGTGTACAACATACCTTCCACAAAATGCCAGGATATGTCTATACTGTATTTTGGTACACTGGTTTTCTGTGCGTCTACTTCTGTTTGTAGACATACTAGTCATTGCACCAAATGCCTGCAGAGCACAGCTGTTTTAGGTGGCATCTTTTTAGTGTAGTGCGAGTGAAGTATGTTAGGCTTAGTCTGCTCTCCATCTTCCCCCAGGGCACTCACACATTCTTCTCTGTCTCGTTCATTCCTGGTGGCTCTTTTCTGCTCTGGGGAGGTGTGCTTCTTGGCACTTCTGCTACTGTTCCTAATGTGTGCTGCTCTGCTATTTGTTACTATTTCATGGTACTTATATACTTTTCTTTTATTAATAAACAAAACAAAACAAAACCTATGTCTCTCCACCTTCTTCTCCCACAAGGTGTGATCTTGATGGACACTTCAGGGACCAATACCCATTTGTCTTTCCAGCCAATCTGTGACATCTTCACGTGGTTATAGATCCAGCCTCAGCTGTCTCCCTGAAGGTCTTTCTTGAGAGTGTTTTTATTAATGACAGGTGGGTTATGGCTGGATTATTATTGCTCCAAATACCCAGAAAGTAGTTTTCTGGGGCATTGCTTTTTATGAATCTTTAAGCTGCTAGAAATTTAAGTTAGAATGATGTTCTTGGCTTAGTTCAGATTTCCGGTTTTTTATCTGAATTTCAGGGTAGACCATTTAGCATGGTAAAAAAAAAATCTGCAATTTAAAAGTCAGTCCGGAATTTGTTACATAACTTATGAATTTTTGTTGTATGTTATTGCTGTTGTAATCTCCACGGCTTCTGTGTGTGGATATGGACTCACTGAACTGAATCTTTATACAGTTACCTTGTTTACTGTTCTTGAAAGATGCTATCTTTATTTTTAGATTAAGAAACAGAGGCTGAGTACTTTGCCCAAGATCTTCCAAGCTGCATGTCATATTTGAGTTATAAATATCAGTTCTTATTCTTCCTTTTTGATTTTTTTGTACTGGGTGAATATCCAAATAGTTAAAACCAAAACTCACCAATGTTAAATTTTTTTTTGTGTTTGCTTGTGTTTTTGAGCGAGGGTTGCCTCAATCTCCTGCTGCCCTAAGTGTTGGCATTGTAGGCCTGCATTACCATACCCTGTTTTCTGTTTGCACAAATACATTGTCAATATATTTAAGCGAACATGGCATCATCACTTTGTCAATAAGTGTGCAGCATAGCTAAGTGTTTGAGTTCATTCGTGGCTTTCTGTGTACTGTATGCTTGTGAGGTAATCAGGGAGACCTAGTCATTGGTTAGGTGGGTGTGTGGACTCTACAGTTCCGACTGAGTGGAATGAAAGGGGAAACTCCTGGGAACTAGTTCTGAGACACACCAGTGCTTGCTGGATGGGGAGAGGAAGAAAGGCCAGAATTAGATGGCTGCGAAAGTCTAGAGAGATGGAAACACAGCAATGTTGTGTTCTGGAAGCTAAGCAATGAAGAGAGCGTTTCAGATGAGCGGATGATCTGGCCACTCAAGATAGCAAGAGGGCACTTGGGTGAGGTGTCCCCTGGCTTTGAGAAGAAAAGGGAGCAGTGTCTGTTTCAGGAGTTATGATGGTCACATGGGGAGCAGCTGGATTTAGTTGGCTGAAAAGGAAACGCAGATAAGGAAGGGTTTAACTTGTAAAGGGAACCTGGGGTACAGAAGGGAGCTATGGGGCTAAATTTTACCTGATCTTCTCTGTACTCAAAGGTTAGTCTGCACTTAATTGTTAATATGCTCATTTCCACAGGTGGTCCCTGAGTAGAGTTCTGGTTCATCACAGTCATAATTCCCACCTGTATGAATTCAGATAGCTTGTCTTTCTCTGTCTCTACCCCTTTCTGACCCTCAGTTTATTTGCAAATTGGATATTCTCCTTGTGCTATACTTCGATACATGGCTTCATGGCAGGATGACATTTTAACATTTTTCCTGTAACCAGTGACAAGTGACCTTGTAGGCAGCTGTCTAGACAGTCATCTTCATTCTTGTAATCTCAGAAATGTACTCTGCTTTCCACAGGTTTGAAGGAAACAGAAAAGTAGTTACAATTTTTTGTGGTGAGAAACTTAAATTTCTCATGTAAACAAACCACACTCTCTGGTAACACTCTATAGGAAATGTGTGACTGTTTGGCAGGTAGGATCTGTCCTTGGTGAGAGGTTTATAAGCAGGGTGGACTTTGCCAGCATTTACATTTGCACCAGAATGCAGAGGAAGTAGCAGTCTAGTATGTGTTTAGACAAATTATCAGCTACGAACAGTGCAAACTCAGAAATGGTAAAAGTAAATTTTGGGGCATTAGGTGGGCTTATGGCTGGGAGACATGAATCCAGATAGATAGTTTTGTGGCTGTGTTCCTAGGAAGATGGGGACAGCGGGAATAGGTAGTCTTGCATTTGAGCCCAGGCCTTTCAAGCCGTGTTTGTTGACCTTGAGTGGCAGTCAGAACTGAGGTGCAGTGGAGTGACTCTGTACTGTATGGGTAAGCACTGCTAGGGACACTTTGGGTTCATTGTGAGTAAATCTGGGTAGAAATCCTCAAGAAGCTGCAGGCAGAAGCCCCCAGTCTGCGCGCGCGCTAGCGTCTCTGTACTCTGATCAGCCTACACACGCCTTTCCTGGCTCTTCATGCGTTCTAGCTGTACCTCGGCGGCATCTATCCCAGCTGCTAATGTCTCCTCTGCCCTGTCTGCTCCCCACAAGGCTCCAGTTGCTTGCCCTTTGCCTGAAGCTCTCTTCGGGTCTGAAATAAGCTTTAAATGTAAATTGACTTTGGTTTTATTTTATTTTGAAGGTGGATAATGTTCCTTGTAGCTCTGTATTACAGTGGAAAGTAGACTTGGTTTAACAATGTTTACTATACATACATTACCTGGAAATAGGATATAAATGAAGCATCCATCTCAGTAGATTTAAGGGCTTTACTCGTCCTCATGAGTTCCCAGGGGTTTCCATACCATACAGGCTCAAGGACTATATTTTAAATAGCAAAGGTTTGAGCTTTTTATTCACTTCAGATAGTAGAAAATTGAAACCATGCAGATAGTAGGTGTAAGTACATTTGAGTTGAGAAGTATAAGCAAATGTGATCATTAGAAGATGTGGTGCATTTTACAAAATGGTAGAATTTTGTATTTCTATGTGTGAATAATTGTATATTAACAATATATTACCGTAGATTTTTTCCTGTGCTTCAAAGCGGCTTGCTTCTTGAAGACTTTAGAAAGAATGGGACCAGTTAGTATGGTTTTTGTAGCTACATAACAATCGCCTTTGAGAAATGAATATTGTATAACAGGTGCCACACAATGATGCCATGCCCAATGTCAGATTTGTATTGCAGTAGTGAACACATGAGACAGCCAATTTTATTAAAAGGAAAAACAATTACTTAACTGGGAGTTTTGGATGCAGAGTCTACACAATCTAGTTGTTCAAGTTCTGCATCTGCCTTTGGCTGCTTTCCTTCATGGTACAGACAGCAGCATGGGAGTCCTGTGAAAGCCGTTAGTAGCTGGGTAGAGGTACAAGAGGCACAGTCTTCAAACAGGAAGTCAGAAGCAGGGATGGGGCAGGAGGAGGATGTGCATGAGAGGGAGACAGACAGACCCTGGATCTCATAGGTTCCCATTATCTCTTTCTAGGTCATCTACCCAATGACCTAAGGGACCACTCGGCCCTGTAGAGGCCCTGCCACTCCAGCAGCACTACCCTGGGGACCAGAGCACCTGTAGGGATCAATCAGATCACGCTTAATCATTGCAGTGATGAGCCACATAGACTGTGGTGTTCCAGAATACCAATTGCCTGGTGACAGCATCACCGTTTAAATACACTCGGTGATGATACTTGCACAGCTGAAATTCCCTGACAAAGCTTTTCTCTGATCTGTCCCTATTAAGCGATGCGTGACTGCTTTACTTTTTGTTCATTTTATTTCCTGTTGTTGCCTAGAACAAACCCTCCAAGGAAGTATTTCCTCAAGGATTATTCCTCCAGGCAGAGAGCATTTTCATTGCTTTTTAAAAATGCCATTCTCCCATGCTTTCTGTATTTACTTTTGATTACTTAGAATTTTTTGGTACACTCTCACAATTAGAGACTTCCAAGTATCATTCAATAAACATTTTTCCTTCCCCGAATCATTAGAAATTGGATTCCTGGGATGAAGCCCTGTTGTCTCAGTGATAGGTGACAGTTCCTTGGGAAGCAGCCTGTGAAACAGAGATTAACAGGTAAGAAGTCTACTGGGTACTATTGCTGCAAGTCTTTAGCTCAGGATAGAAAGGAAGACCCAGGCCTGGCTTCGTCAGGGGAAGAAATCAAGTTTTGAAGAGAAGGCTCAGCTGCCCCTGTGGGGAGTTCTGGAGTTGGGATGGCCCTCCTTCCTTGTCCTGAGGTGGCTGGGAGTTTGATCTCTACTGTTGACTGTAGACTGCTCTGGGAAGAATACAGAGCCTTGGTGAGGCAGTATTCTCCAGCTGCAGCCATCCACCTCCCACCCCACAAGACATCCACTTCCGGGAGCCATCTCTTAGAAGGACGTCAGGCAGCTAAGGATTGTATTGTACAAGCCAGTGTTCACTACTCTCAGAGTGCTTCGGTGTGTGTTTCCTACAAACAAGGACACTTTACTGGAGAAGGGGACACATTGGAGAAGGGTTAATCAAGACTAAGGACGTGTAAAGAAATCTTATGAAACCCTACTAGTTTGTAAGGAGAAAGGAGGCTCCAGAGTCATCCATACAGGAGTGGCTATGCCTACTATTCTGTTTTGTTACCCATCACAACTACATTGTAAGACTCCATTGCTGAAGACACCACATTGGTTGTAGGACTTGAAATGACCAGAAAACCGTCTCCCTGCTGGCTAGCTTTCCTAGTGCTAGAAGGTTCTGTGCAGGCTGCTGGGGGTCCGTAGGGGACGGAGGAGACATCAGTAGTCTTACCTAGTACTGGATCCTGCCTGCTGCATTACCAACCTGCCAGTCAAGATGTGCCTACTGGTACAATAAAAGCAAGGAAGTTTATGGGGTACCCAACCACTCTCTTGACTAGGTTTGAGGCCTACGCCACAGGATTGAAGTCATGCCTGGTATTGAAAACCCAAGTCTGGAGAAGCCATAGGCCCAAGGGGAGAACCTATTGATACTGTTTTGTGAAGTGGTCATGTTGTCAGTCTTCTTTGTAAATATTTATTTTTAATCTGTGTTGCTCCCAGCCTTAGTCAGAGAAGATTCTTCCTCTGTTGGGTAATGGTTGGTTAAATGCAGATGTACATTGCTGTGCAAAGTGCTGGGAAGAAGGGACGCAGTTGCCCGCAGTCGATGGGACATCTGTAGCAAGGCTCAGGGAACTTGGCAGGAGGGTGGGTACAAAGAGTGTAATAGTCAGAGGGTGGGGAGCAGTGACTCCTGTTATTCTTAATGTAGCTGCTTTCTAGCCACTAGTACCTGTGGTGATATTTTGTTTATGATCTAACAAAGCTTGCCTGAAGATCAGAGTGCAAAGCTATTCTCAGCCATAGAAGCCAGGCAGTGATGGCCACACCTTTAATCCCAGCAGCCATAGAGGTCAGGCAGTGGTGGTGTTACGCACATTTAATTCCAGCACTCAGAAGACAGAGGCAGATGGATCTCTGTGAGTTTAACCACACAGGGTTACATGAGAGTGAATCAGTCTAAAGGAGTAATAGAGCTCACACCTTTGAACCCAGCACTTGGGATGGCACACCTTTAATCCCAGCACTAGGGAGGTGGAGACAGGAGTGAGATGGCTGGGCCGAGAGAGGAATAAAAGGCAGGAGGAGATGAGAGAGAGATGCAGTCTGAGGAGCAGTGCAGTCTGGAGGTGCAGTCTGAGGGCAGGATCGCTCCTTTGGTCTGAGCATTGGTAGAGGTGAGAACTCTGGTGACTTGGCTGCTTTTCATTCCTGCTCTCTGCTTACTGTGTCTGTTTTTACACCCTGCCAACTCGATGTCTATAACTCTTGAATATCAGGGACAATTTTCTGAGTTATTTTGTTGTTGTTGTTTTTAAAGATGACCCTTAAAGTTTTATTTTGTTTTCCAGTCATAAGTGGAAAGGCAGATTGAAAAAAATTTCTAGTGGATCTATGGTAAAAATTTCTTTATTTTTAAATGCAAGGTTTAACAGATGAACTTTGCTTCATCATCAATTAGTAAACCCAAGGGTGATGGTTGAATGCTAGTAAAATTGGATAATTTAAAAAGAAGACATTTAACTTCTAAGGGAAATAATTTTTTATTTTACATATGTGGAGTTTTTGCATAATTTATTAAATAATCTATTTTTCATTTGCATAGGTTGTTTCTGCTTTATATGATTCCCAGGATTCAAATGATGATGCTTCAGTTAAATAACATGGGTCTCTAACAACATGGCTCCAATTTTGTCTCCTAGTGACAAACCCAGGGTTCATTTTACATTGTAACTCCTTGGGAGAATGAGGCAAGAAGGTTATTTGAACTCAGGAGTTTAAGCCACCCTGGGCAGTACACTGCAACCCCATCTCAACAACCAACCAACCAACCAACCCACCCACCCACCCAATGAATGAACGAGTGAACAAGGAATTGATGGGGAAATGAAAGTGATACATCAAAGAAATGAAAAGTGTGAACTGAGTGTGAGTTTGCACTTCTAATCCCACGCCAGCTGTTGAGAGAGGGAGGAGGAGGAGGAGGGGGAGGAGGAGGAAGCAGTGTGATTGTTGGCTTGCTTTGTATAATCGTAGCAGAGGCCTGAGACCAGGGTGATGGCATTTTGACAAAGGCTCAGTCACGCCTGGTCATAGTGTCACATGATAGGAGTTGTCCTCTAGCTTCCACACAGGTGTGCCTGTCCCCACTCCCCCTTTTCCTTTTTCTGTTTTAAGACAGGCTTCACCAAGCTCAGGCTGCCCTGGGACTTTCTGTGTGGTCCAGGCTGGTCTCCCTCTTGGATCTCCTGTCTCTGCTTCCTAAGTGCTGGGGTTATAGACATGGACCACTACTCCTGGGTCGTGGGTGGGGTGAGGTGGGGTGGGGGGTGGGGGATAAACCTTTAAGGCCACAGAACAATTTAAAGTTCTCCTACTGGTTGCTGTTCTAACACCAGGACCTCTCCCACTAGGCACGTGCTGTACTTTGGAGCTGCACCTAGCCCGCCTTGGCTATTATGACAGTTCCATTTAATACTGCATTGCCAGTTTTACAGTACTGCCTATAGGAAGGACTGCCTATATGCTAGCATATAGCACTTTAAAGTTCGGGCATATTTTATTTTTGCACACATTGTAATGGATTCATTGCTTGACTGCATTCTGACTTTAGAATGTTCTTAGCATGCAGATTTCCCAAACCTGAGGTGGTCATTGTGAAACGTGCGAAGGAGGTATCGACAGGAGAGCCCCCTGACAGTTTTGGTACAGTACTGTCTGGCAGTGTTGTTGGTGGATGCTTATAGCAAATAGCAGTGCATCTATTTGACAGGACTAACTGCTTGTTCAAACAGAACACTTAAAAACTTTCTTTTTTGCATGAATATTTTAGATTGTCAGCAGAATGTTTTCATTACCTAACCCTGGCCTGTGAATGTGATTGAGTAGGAACAGTATGCTTAACTAACTGAAGGACTACATTTGTGATGGTGAGAAAATAACACCTCCACAAGGAGGCTGAGACAAGGCTTGGCTAGTTCAAAGCCACCCTGGGCTACGAAATGAGATCCTATCTCAGTGCTCTCCCCATACATAGACATGTTCTCTTGAGAGTCTAAAAGTTCATGTTAAAGCCACAAGTGAAATGCTGGTTTGTTGGTTTTTAGACTTGGTAGCTGTACAGTTGTAATAGTGAAATTGTGTTCACAGAGAAAAAGAGTTTAAAATTAATATTCTCTACCTTGATTTCAATTCATTGACTATTTAGCATTTAATGTTAACTAGTTAACATTTAGCAATGCTTAAGAGTACATTACAGAATGTGAAAAGGTATCTGAATGATTTATGGATTTATGAGTTAAAGGCATTTTATAAGGCTAAGAATTATATACTACTCAGATAGTATTTGTCAAGGACAAAAATTGAGTTGTCAGAACTTCAGGGAAATATAGAGGTACAGCCTGTGGGCACGTGTGTTTTCACTCACATTGACATATTAGTTCCTTGTCTGTAAAATCCTCTACTATATTCTACTTTGCTAATTCTAGTGGCAGTATAAAAAATAATATTAATAAAAAATTAAGCATGTAAGTACACACATTTAATTTAGTATCTTTTGAGGAACAGTTTTTGTTTTGAATTATTCTGGAGGTTGTTCCCAATGTGGGCATAAAGACAGGCTGTGTGTTCTTGAGCTGTTTGACAGCATTTACCAGCCACAGTCACTGGGCTGTTTGACTCACCCCCAGCAGTCACTGGGCTGTTTGACTGCACTCACCAGCTGCAGTCTCTGGGCTGCAGAATGGACTGAACTAACAGTAGGGCTTACATGGTGTTCAGCTCATGAAACTCAGTCTCTTATTCTCCTGGTCATTACACATTTACATAGTTTCCCTCAGAAGCCACCAGTATGCAGTAAAGACGGAGAACACAACTGAATCTTTGGGAATGCAGAGACCGAAACCTCTCTTTGGGCACTGTGAAAATGGGTGCGTTCAGGATTTGGCGTCTATTCATTGTCAGAGCAGGCATCTGATCGGGCCCTGTGGAGTTTGAGTTCAATGTGATTTCAGGACAACAGATCTGTTCAGGGTTAGAGATGGAGTTAGGCCCTAGATTGGAGGCCACACAGCTCGGAAACCTGCAGAAATCTGATGCCTGCCCCCCACCCCATTCATGTTGCATTTTATTGCATGGATTTTGTTGCATGGATCATGACGAACCATGTGGCTTTTTTTTTATTTCCTTTTTCATGATGAGTGGTGGTGAGGTATATCAGATTTATTATTTTCTTTTAAGTGACAGATGTTTGAAAATTTTGTGTGAGAGATTATATCTTAGGAGAGGGAAAACCACTTCTTCTAAGTGGTATTTAATTGAAGTCTTCTTTCTGTTTGAACTACTAATGCATGACCATTGTCTTTGTTATATATTTACATGCCGTTATTTTATTTTATTTTTTCTTTATTTTTCTGTTGGAGGTTTATTAAATCAAAGGGAATTTGGACTTAGAGTCTAGGTTGTGGACCATCACATTAATCTGTACATCATGATTAAGTCACCGTCTCTGTGGCCACATCTTCAAAGCACAGAATTCTGTCCACATGTCTTAGTTGTGACAGACTCTATGGTGTTGGAAAAAGTTTAGAATCCCTGCTGATAGGGATTAAGCATTGTTTTAATCATATTTTAAACAACCGTGCACTTGCTTCTGGAGGAGGCAGCATCCCACTGAGAACTGTGAGCTTTACTTTTGAGAATCCTTTCACCACTCATTTTCTGTGAAAGAGGCCTTAGTTTAGGAATGACAGAAAGAGATAAGGTAGTAATCGCCTAAAAACAACCTCTGTTCTTTCCTCGATGTTAAACAGTTTTAATGTAAAATGAATGTCTCACAGACAGATGTACTATTTGTGGTATTATTCTATAATAGGTAGATTTTTCTAGCTCAGTTTAAATGTTTCATCTGTAATATACATGGCTATATGAGTTTTTTTTTTTAAAGAAAAAAACTAATACTCACAGTAAGTAAAAGTAGCAGGATATGACTTTCCTTAAAGTCAGTTGCTTTACTGTATAAGCCTGTAAAAAAAGAAACATTGCATGTAATAATTTCCTGTTATTCATAGGCAAAAGGCAGGGGAGTGTGCATTAAGAAATATCTGTCATTGTTGCATGTACATAGTTGCGTATATAAAAGCAACTGTGTACCAGTAGTGTGTTTGGTTATCTTGAAAGACAGATACTCTGAAATGAGAGACAGGAGGAAAATGGAATGATTGTATCTTTAGTGTGGTAATTACTACTTAGGTAGGATTTAATAGATCAGTGCATTAGTATCTAATTGAGCACCGTAGCCTTCTTGTCAGCACCAGGTCAGCTCCTGTGTTAGCTGTGCTGTCTCTGGCCCGGGAGCTCCTGGGTACCGGTGGGCTAGCCTGGTCCATCCTTGCATTGCCCATCGGGTTCTCCAGAAGGCTGAGGGAATGTACAGTTCTGCTAAGCTCTGAGCAGGAGTATCTTTGCCAATATAATGCATATTTTACAATAAACACTTCTAATTGTTAAATAAAATTACAGGACCACATTCAAATACTTTCATGGGTTTAACCCAAAGCATCTATTTAAAGTATGATTTTGAAATTTTTATTCAAAAGGACCTATTAACTAAACTCTACTAACTCAATTGAGTGCTGATTCTAGAGTGTGTTCTTTTGTTGTTGTTTCTTGCAAGTGTGCTTACCTAGCCATGTTTGTGGTATAAATCCCCTTTCTGGTGCATGGCTTTTGTCATCTAATATAACTAGCTAAATTATTTTGCCTGCAGCATGGTTTGCATTTTGTACTCTTTAATGCATTACTGTGAATTTCATTATAGGCGTCTGTTTTTTTTTTTTTTTGTTCCTATTAAAAACTAAACAGATATTCTTTATGCCTTGAATCTTAGTCTGTTTAAAACATCAGTTTCTTCTTTGTTTTCTGTCCTGAGTTCCTTCGTAGACTGATTTGGGCTGCTGGCTCTCCTCCTGGGGCAGATGCTGGGTGGATCTGGAGGAGGTAGAGTTCAGAAGGCTGGGCATGACTCTAGACAGTTGTCTGCCCTCTCAGCTGTTTTGCTGCTGAAACTTACTAAAAACGATTTTTAAAAATGTCTCTCTTGATATTTAACACTCAGGGCAATAGGGTGAAATAAACAATTATATTTAGAATTAACTTGTGATGAGAGCACAATACCAAATAGAGTTGAGACTAAGACTAAGGCTTAAACTTACTAAAAATGATTTTAAAAGATGACTCTCTTGATATTTAACACTCAGGGCAATAGGGTAAAATAAACAATTATATTTAGAATTAACTTGTGATGAAAGCACAATACCAAATAGAGTTGAGACTAAGACGCTTGGGTTTTTTAAAACTTCTATCATTTCAAGCTTAGAATTATATGATATAAAGTGTGGTTAAGTTTAATGAGTGCTCAACATTAAAATAACGTCCTAGTTTCTGTTAAATAATAAAAGTTATTGTATACTGTGGGACTGCATTTCTGCTTCCCAGAACCAGTTGCTGTAAACATATTTTATAATTTGATGGTGGAAAGTAAATCATGGAAATAGGGACTATCTCAATGGTGGAAAGTAAGTCATGAAAATTGGGACTATCCCAGTTACATTTCTCTTATTACAGTCCTTTGATTTAATCTTAAAATATGTCTTGTAGAACAATTGGAAAAGGAATACACCAATAAGCATAGCTTGTTCTAAAAATCTATAATTTTTTATTAATATTGATAAAATTATATTTAAAGGAAATATAAAAAAGGAAATATATATGTTAAATCTTACAGTAATCTCAGGTTAATCTTTATTTTGGTTAGACTGTCATGATTTAAAAGAAATTGACAGTTGGAGCCTGAAAATATTTATATTTCTTTCTTACTTGTATTTTATTTACATCTCAAAACATGAAAACATTGTCAGGTTTGACCTAAAATGCAAGCTGAACTCAGTGTGCTCCTGTAGCTGTGGCCCCGGCCCCAGAGGAGCCAAGGCTGGAGGAACATTGGTTTCAGTCTAGCCTGGACAGAGAAGCAAGACCTCCATGCCAACGGATGGGGTGGGCAAGCAGCGTGGTAGGCTTCACTGGAATTACTTTTCCTTGGAGACATTTTATAGCTCTAGAGCAGTTGTAAATATGTTGTCTCTTTTATTTTTTAGTTCAATGATGTGACAAGGACTTAATATCATTTCTGAAGAACACAAAAGTTTTAGGTATAAATCCTAAGTATATATAAAAAAATCTAACTAATAAAAGTATCCAATAAAGAATTAATCTGCTGTACAGTTGTCCAATTTAGTAGACAGAAAATCTCAGATCAAAATATTAATGAATTTAGTTGTAAAAGTCATTTTGGCAAAGGAAGATTGGACATAAACAAATACTATTTTCTCTTCTCTGGATACCTATATATTCACTCTGTTTGTATTTGTGTAGTTTATGTTACTAATAACTTTGCTGTGAACACACATTGATATGACTTTTATTAGTCTTTGAAAGCATTAGTAGGACACATAGTGTTTTGCCATTGGAATAAATTGTTTTGGGAATTTGCTGTCAGAAAATTGTTTTCTCAAGTAGGGTTTCATAAATAAAATTGATTTTTCTTCACTAGGGAAAAATGTGATTTCATGAAAGACACAGCAAAAATAATGGAGAAATGGGCTTTACTCAAACATGCCTCTTTTGTTGGTTTCGGACCCCCTTTTGGTGATTATGACACTTTAGAGATTCAGCAATTAATAATGGTATCCAGTGTAAAAGCAATATTAGAAATGTGAGGTGTTACCTTATAAATAACAGAAGTCACATGTACATACTGTAATTCTGTAAAACGTCTAAGTGTTGTTATATAACACAGAGGAAGAGGAAATATTGCCTTACCAATAAGGGAAAATAGTCTACATGTGTTGAGCTGCCACAAGTTAAAGATATTATGTTGGCATGGCATGTTCGATCTGACTCCAGACCCGTGTGTGTGTGTGTGTGTGTGTGTGTGTGTGTGTGTGTGTGTGTGTGTGTGTGTGTGTGTGTGTGGTGTGTTTGTATATCTGTGTGGCATGTGTGTGGTCTGCTATATGTATGTTTGTATGTGTGTATATGTGGTGTGTGTATGTGTGTGTGTGTGTGTGTGTGTGTGTGTGTGTGTGTAGAGAGGGTGTTTCGAGGATGTCTTTGTTTCCTTGAGAGGAAACAGTGCCTTTGAATCTGTCATTTATTTTCTGTGATAATCCCTTTCTGATTTCTGAAAGTTAAGCACTAAGCCCTGGGGACTTGTGTTCGCTGGTAGATTCTTAGAGTAGGCTTGTCCTTTCTTTGCTTTATCATAGAGAATAATGATCCACTGCCAAGACAGGAGAAGTTCTTTAAACTTTCAGCCCTGTAGTTTGTTGTTCTGAAAGCTGTTAGTGTTTTTTGTTTCTCCTTCTCACAAGGGGGTATTGATTGACATTAGGACTGTTTCTCCAGCCTGTTCTTTAAATGCTTCTGTGAGTGGTAAGTCAGACTTCTATCTGCTCCCGCAGTAGAGCTGCACACTTGTCCCTGTCATCTCAGGCTTCCCGGAGGCTCCAGCCCGAAGCAGCACTGGCCTGCCTGCCTTCCTTATGGGCAGCTCCGCCCCCGTACAGTACAGTCGCACATACGTTTCCACTGTAATCCGCATTTTTATATAAAGGGTACCTTTCAGTGTCAGTGTGAAACATTTCAATGAAAGCCACATTTCAGCTGTGAGTTATGGGTAAAATCTAGTGGGAGTATCCTAGGATTGGAGCAAATGTGAGTGCTCAAGTGGAAATGTTTGCTTTATGGTGGTTAGGTCATAGGTGTCTACAACAGTGCAGGCTCAGGCCAAGGAGTACTGTCCTTATTCGGGTATGTGTCTTTGTCTGTCTGTCTGTCTGTCTGTCTGTCCGTCCATCCGTCCGTCCGTCCGTCCGTCCGTCCGTCCGTCCGTCTGTCTATCTACCTACCTGGACAAGGTTGCCCTACATAGCCCTGGATAGTCTTGACCTCAGAGATCACCTGCCTCTGCCTCCTGAGTGCTGGGATTGTGCCACCATGCCTGATTTTATTTGTTTCTTATTTATCTGAGACAGGGTCTCACTGTTAGCCCTTTCTGGTCTCACGCTACAATCTGTTCCATGAGCCGGGCGAAGGCCTAGAGATTGAAATAAAGACAAGACAGCGAGTCATTCGTTCAATGGCAATGTTGGAACGCCAAATGCCGAATGCCCTTTATTGAGGGGATGGAATGGGCTTAAATACTGACTCACAGCACAGTGGAAAACAATCAAGGGTCAAGCGTGCAAGCTCTCGGGCTCAGTTCCTCCCCAGCAGATGTGTGTTAGCAAATCAAGAAGAGAACCAAGAACTACTCTGGGGCAAGATGTTCCAGCCATCGCTCCAGGCTTGCTCGAGGTGCCTCGGGGTCCATGCAGGGGCCTACACTTGCACTCAGAGATCCACCTCCCTACATTCACTGATTGCCATGCAGGGATTAAAGGCAGTTCCACTAGATGCCTTCAGGCTGCTGGACGAGCTTCTACCAATGAAAGAAGCATCTTGGATATTTTCCAGTGTAGCAAAATGAAAAACCTAATTTAGTGGACTGGTGTCCAGTTCTTTAGAACCTAACCTACAGTTGGTAATTTCCTCTTCCACTGGATGCCACTTAAACATGGGAGAAAAAAACAACTAAACAATTGGCCATAATTCAGAGTGAACTCTTCAGAGCATAACCAAGGGCTCTGGGACCTTCGTGCCAAGCAACAAGTGGGTGCAGTGTGTGGTTTCTCCGCTGCTCAGGGTGATGGGCACCGCGCTGTGTGTCTGCCAGTGATCTGACCCAGTGGCTCTGAATGGCTGAGCAGCAAAGCAGATGGGGCGGAGGATCTGACAGACCTGTGCTCCAGCAAAGGAGGCTCAGGCCCCAGCTTCCTATGCGGTCTTCATTTCCTCTCAAGCGTAAAAAAATCTATTTGACACAAACCTCCAATTAATTCCCTAAAAAAAGAAAAACAAAACAAACAAAAAACTAAAACACAACTTCATTTTCCTGTTCTTCATTTCTGTTTGCCCCCTCTTATCTAACTTGCCATTTTCTTTACATGAACACAGTATAAAGCTTACATATTTATATAACAAGTTCAAAAGCATCTGGGTTAAACAAGGTTTTATTTCTGGAATAGGAGGGGGAAATATTCTTTTCTGATTCATTTGTGGTTTGTATGGCAGCTCCCTTTAGTTTTATATTTCTAAGATAATTAGGAACTCGGCATCACAGTGAAGATTCTAAGGGGGTACATGGTCTATATCTTAGCCATCAAGGAATGAAAACGAGGCATTCCTCGGGTAGTGTTGTACTAACTGTCCTGCCTTTCTGGCTGGTTTGCTCGCTTAGAAAACTGGAGTTCTCCATTCTTACATGTTTAAAAGTCAGCTTTTATTTTAGATATATTATTTTACGTGTATGGTGTTTGCAGGTGCATGGGCTATGTCTATGCATTTCTTGTAGAAGTCAGAAGAGGTCGTCAGAACCCAGGGTACTGGAATTATAGTGAGGTGAGCCGTGAGAGGATGCTGAGAACCCAACCCGTCTGGAAAGCAGCCAGTGCTCTTACCCACAGAGCTGTCTTTCCAGCCCCTTTTCACAGTTTCGGGAATTAGTCCCTCCCCCGCTTCTGCCTCCCTCCCTCTCCCTCCCTCCTCCCTCCCTCCCTCTCCCTCCCTCCCTCCTCTTCCTCCTCCTTCTCCTCCCTCCTTCCTCCCTCCTTCCTCCCTCCCTCTCTCCCTCCCTCTCTCCCTCTCTCTTTCCCTTCTTCCTTCCTTTTCCCCCCCCTGAGACTGGATTTCTCTGTGTAAACCTGATTCTCTCCCAGTACTCATGCTGCAGACCAGCCTGGCCTCGAACTCACAGACATCCACTGCCTCTGCCTCTGCCTCCCAAGTGCTGGGATTAGAGGTTTGCACCACCACTGCATGCCAGAAGTTATTTTTTTTTTTAATATTAAAGTACTTTAGTATTTGTATTACTACAAATTAATGTGTTCATGAAGGAAGTTGGTCTATAATTTTTAATTTTCCTCCTCCCTTTGGTTTCTAAGATTGAACCCCTAAGTATTGAACCTACATTTTGTTCCTGATACACAAGTCCTCTTATCTCTGAACTAGATCTCTAGCCCTGTAACTTTATGTTTTGGTTTTATTTGTTGGGCTTTGTGGTGGAAAATATTTCTCCACCATGTTATTCGGCTATTTGCTGCGTTGACCAAATATACGAAAAGGAAGTTAAGGGAAAGATCCATCTTAGTTCACATTCAGATGGTTCAGTCTGGGCTTGGCTGGCTCCATTGTTTCTGGGTGATGATGAGACAGACCACCGTGTGGCAGAAGGACATGAGCAAAGCAAGCAGAGGCTGGAAGGGGCTGGGCACTAAGAAGCTGCGTCTTTCCAAGCATGTCTTCCTGTTAGGATCCACACTCTATTTTCCACCTCCTCCCAGCAACGCCACAGTCCCACAACTCCACAAAGGATGGGTCTGTTGATAAGTCAGGGTCCCTGTGATCCCGTCACCTCCCCATTGCCCCAGCTCTGCACACTGCCGCACTGGGGACCAATGGAGCCTCGTTCTGTTTGGCTGGATGAGGAAAGAGAAGGCGGAAGCATTGACGTTCTCTGCTTTCATAGATGCTGGGATGCTCTGATTGAGGGACTAGCTTATTTGCATTTTGTAGTAATTCTAAATTTATTTAAATTATTCATATTGATTTACATAAGTTATTCTAAATGTACAATGTACAAGACATGATACATTTGTTAATCTTAGAAAACTTTGTCATATATTACATATTGCCTCTTGGGGTTTTTTTTGGATTAAAGATAAGTGTCTGCCATACATTGTAAGTAATATATTTTATTTGTTATTTTAAATAATAACACTATACCTTTTTTGGTTGTTTCAGTGTATAGACAACTTACTCTAGTAGTATAGTTTTGAAAATTAAAAAATTCACTGTATTGTTCAATGGACATTATACAATCCAGTAAAACCATTGTTGTAATGACATTGCTTTTAAAATGTAATTTCCAAGCAGCTGTGGCAGTACAGGGCACGTATTTCAGCAGTTGGAATGTGGAGGCAGGAAGATTGAGGATTTGAGGCCAACTTGGATTGCATAAGACCTTGTCTCTAAATAAACAAACTCATATAAGTATATTTGAGTGTCTTTATTTTTTTCTGCTGTCAATATTGGTTTGTGTGTATTTGTTAAGTCATCCAGAGTTTCCATTTGAAGACAAATTATATTTCTGGAATGTGATTCTGCTATAATAGATGCAAATAGGTTCCCTGCAGAGTGATGCCATGACCTAAATAAAAGAGAACACCCACATGTGTGACCCCCAGCATATGGCAGAAGCTGCTTGGCTAACCCTAATCTTGTAATTTACTCCAAACCAATATTCTTTAAAATGGATAATTTTGATCAACTAACTAAACATATCTTTCTGATTTGTAAATCTGTTGCTATATAGTAGTAACTAATTCTTGTTCTATTCTTTCTTTCCCTTTAGAAAAGCTGGAAGCTCTACCACCCACTCCAGGACAGCTGAGATATGGTAATGGCGCTATAATTATTACATTGATATGTAATCTCTCTTTTGGACCTGAACGAGCTATTTCTTATAATAGGGCAAAAGGCAATCAATCAAAGCTTTCTGATAGAATGGATTATCCTAATTTTTCATACAGGAGTACTTTCTAAACTTGAAGATATATCACAATATGGGATAGCTATTATTTTTTAAATGTTCTTATCTAGTAATAAAAGTAAATTTGTTAGAAATTGTCTTAATTTGCAGAAAAATATGTGTCATATTTACTTCCTTGCCAAAATTTAAATTAGGTAACTGCAGAACTTAATTTTGGATTCAGGCTAACTGTTCTCTGATGCAGAGTGTGTTTCTGTGTAGCATTTGTAGCTATAAGAAAGCAAGAGAAGGTCATTTGAGGAGGAAGACAGCTCATTATGGAGCCCTCCTATTTTCCCCTTCTTATGATAGACTAAGTATGAGGGTGATGTGAAAGTTTAGGGTCTTACTAAAAGACAGTAGAAGAGAGTCATTTACAGGTGTGGCCATGAATTTGAGTAATTAAACAGGTAATTGAATATTAAATGTGATTTTCTAACAACTGCTTAACTATAGAATAGTGTTTGCCAAATGGAATGGAAGAGATTGTGAATTAGTCGGAGACCATTCTTCACTTGAAGGCCACTTCAGATGACTAGGAAGGAAGTAGTGATAGTCCTCTTCCCTCTCATGGGTGGAATATAATTATGTCAGGAATTAGTAACTTTCCTAGAACACTAAAACATTTAAGAATTCTTTAAGATCCTTCTTGCAAGGTAATCATTCCTGACTCTCCCAGCCCAGATTCCCAACCCATTACTGATAGTGCACTATTGTCATTGTTTGCAGGCGATGTTGAAATGAGCTGTTTATGTGGTTAGGTTTCTATGTCTAAATGTGGAAACCAAGTGTTATAAGTCTTTATATCTCGAGTTCCCAATAGGATGCCCAGTGCATACTTTTTCTTTGAGGAACTTTATTTTTCCCCCTTGAATTAAAGTATTTTTTTTTTACTTATGTGGCAGACTTATTTAAATATAAACGTAAGGATCTACTTCATAGCTCATTATTTGATTAGTGTGGCTGTATGCCTTAGCTTTACTGACCAGGCTTCTACCAGGACGAACTATTAGTGCAATCTTAATGCCATTAACACCTTGCTTTAAGGTATTTATAACTGGCTAACTTTAGAGATGTCATTATATTGCTCAAATACTAAGGCACCTCAGCTGATTTCTTGGTTATTTTGCCATATTTGTGTTTCAGAAACCATGGAGAAGGCTGTGTCTAGCTATGCCTGGACAGGTTTTCCTTCACTGTGTGGCTTCTTTGGGTGACTTTAAAATTTCCCGTGTACATTTTTGCCTATTTATGTTGTAGTTGGAAGGTAGGGTTGTGTGTGTATTTTGGAAGCTGCTTGCTGTAAAGTCAAGTGTTCAGTAGGTGCCCAATGGACATAGGTGAAAAGCCAGAGAAGTAAGGCTGGGTCTTGAGTTTAATCCCATTTCATGAAGGTGGTGTTTGACATTTACCATCTTGATAGCTTTCACAGTAATAGTCACAATGGGATATCCTGCTCTTTCATCATGAACATTGTTACCGTGACCAGCATGACTGGTTATATCTATCATGTACTGTGTACAGTAACAATGAAACTGTAGCAATCTGTACACAATGGTGCATATTACCATGCTGAAGATAATGTTTCTTTGATAATAGTTGTGGGTAGAAGTGTTAATTTTTTTTTTAATTTACTGCCTACTAGTGATGGTGCAGAATTCATACCATAGAATATAATTTTATTACTTCTGGATTACATTTTAATTACATTGCATATTTAACTGCATTAAAAGAAAAAAGAATCTGAAGTCACTAACAGATATAGCTAACTGGCTTAAGGGAGGACTGTTTTTTAAATATAGTATAAGACTCAGATTCTCCATGTTCATTACAGAAAGTTGTCGGTTGAGCTGACGTCGGCTATGCCTGAGGATGAAAAGATCAAATAAGATAGTCTTTTTCTGTTCCCAGCTTTTAACCTGTCTCACAGTATGCCTCTAGTTATCTAAATATGGAATTAGCTTCTCTTTCCGGTCAGTGGGCCTCAATTATGTACTCAGCATTGTATAGTATGCTGAAGATAGAAATATGAAAAAAAAAAGACTAGATTATAAAAAACAAAACACGTTTTTCCTGCTTTGACTTCTAATATCCCACGTTTCAGGTTATGTATCAGATAGATGAGGTGAGAAGTGTCTTTGGTGGGAAGAGGCCTTTAAGCCACAGTTTGATATGGAACAAATACCGATTTTACAGTTTTCAGTAGCATTTAGGAATTCTGGTGGATTCTGAGATGTTAAAGACTTCCCATAGATGTCAGATGAAGGCAATCACCATTTCCTAAAATTATTTAAAAAGTTGATTAGGAAGTAAAAGCAGTCAAATTGCTTCCCTAGAATTTGAGTGTAGCCATTTTAAAATTATTATTACAAATACAGAGGTTAGTACTGTTGTGCTAGTCCTCAGGACAAGAAACTAGTGTGGGTCCAGTCAAGTGGGTCATCTCATGTTAACAGATTTATTCTCCCATGAACTGTATGTATATGCATTGATGGTAAGAAAGCATAAAGGCCTAAGGTTGTTTTTATGTGTTACATATTTGTGTTTTGTGTCCCAGCATAGCTTCTGTAAGTAAACTTACAGCAACAACAGCATCTGTGATTGTTATCAAGTCTCTTTAGAAGCTTTAATTACACAGCCTGCTTTGGTCATTCTAAAGTTATCAAAATTTTAAAATACATTTTTCTGTGTTTTGATGTTTTTCAGTATTCTTCCACAATGCGATACCTTTCATAGGGTTTGGCTTTTTGGATAATGCAATTATGATTGTTGCAGTAAGTCTTCTCACCATTTCTATTTTGAGTTAATAAAGAAATTAGTGTGGTCTACATATTCCTAATAATTGATATATTATACCTATCAAGTTAATTAACAGTGGGCAAGTTCAATTTTAGCGTATTATATATATATATTAATCATAAAGCCTTTGACAACGCATGTAGACAAACACTTATGGTTTATGTAACCCTGTTGTTTTAACATTTTTGCTAAGAAGCAAATGTATGTGAAGTGTGTGGTGCTTTAGTTGTGTTGGTATGGGTCATCACATATAGAGGGTTTTCATTAGTTCCGTGTTCCATTTTCTCACTGTAGAATATCTTAGTGTTTTGGAGCATAGCCTCGGCTTTAGTCTCAACATTTAACCCCAAATGTCTTTTTAGTATTTACTTAAAAACATCCTCTGCTTTGTTACATTGTGTAGTATTATAAAGAATTTCCCTTTGCTATGACAACTATAATCTCAGGAATGTCTGGTTTGCCTTTCTTATATTAATGATATCTCTTTTAGTGGACACTAATATTTGATACATTTTCCTAACAAAGTAATGATTAAAACACATGTATTTTAAGGCTTTCCCAGTATTGATTTACTTTTATTTTATATAAAGATAATGATTTTCTCATAGTCCAGTCAAGGCAATTACTAACTTAAACATACCTTTAGGATGCTTCATGCAGCCATCTTTCCTAGATGTTAACAGTAAGGATGTGGAAGGCTACCTAAACCCTTGAAAGAGGACAAAGTATACATTACTTACTGCTTTCTGGGTACCAGTTTGGACATCCGAAGGGTAGATTTTTTTCTTAGAGTCATTTGAATAAAAAAAAAGCTTCTCTGAATTAGAATGCTGAGAATTTACTGTGAGTCTCATAGTATAAGAATTTTCTATTAACTATTATTGAAGAAACTACTCAGAAGGTGGGGGAGATGAGAAGGGTGGGTGGGAAGGTAGGGGAGACGGAAGAGTTTATTTTTGGTACTTTAGAAGTTCCCTGTACTTTGAATGAACATAAATAGATTTAGTTATAAAATAGAGATTTATAAAGTAATTTACACAATCATTTTATAGATTGTGGGTGTTGTTTAGAGTATCTAAAGTCAGTTCATTTGAGATGATTTGGGTTTCTACAGATAAATGAGGATCTGATCTCTAGAGGCTGCAGCTGTTCCTGGTCTAAGCAAGGTTCAGGGCTCTATTGACAGACACAGAGTGACTCTGCCAGTGCACAGCTTGGGGTAATAAACACCTTTACAGGGTTTTTTTTGGTAGCATGCCATGACAAAGTCCCAACTTCCCAAGGCTGATGCACATGAAGTTAGTGTCCCTAAAATGTCATTCTAGAATGGTCAATTTTTTTTTTTTTTTTTTTTAGGATTATGATACTTTCCTAGCATACATATGAGAATAAAATTGATCTGCATTTGTACAAATGTCTGAAGAGTATTTAAGTATTTAAAACCACACCTCTCTTTCTCAGGCTACTAACATTGAGTGGCTAAATTACCGTTATTAAGCAAAGCGTACCTGCTTGCAATAAAAGCTCCTTTGAGTTCGTAAGCCGTAGTTGACGGCATGCCCGTGGATGGAGCACACCACTGTGCTAAATATTTCACTTACCCATTATTTTGCTCAACATTTTAGTGCTCGAGCCACCATTGTAATACACTTCCTCATAAGACAGGCGCACCTTAAACACTCAGCTCTTGAAACTGCCCTGTGCTACTGGCGGTTGTGGAGATGGCACACTTTGGGTAAAGGGGATGTAGGGATAGTCTGAAGATGGAGGAGTATGGGAAGCTCATCATTTCTTAGAGTCTTATAAGAAGCTCAAGAGGCAGGTCTGTGTGTAGATGTAGCTTTTGGGACTAGACCAAACCCAGCAGAGCACACCAGACACTGCAGTCACTTACGTTTTGTTATTTTGTATCCTTCAGGCCTATGCCCCATTCTTAGTATATCAGACTAGAGTGGTTTTCCAGACCCAAGAGTCTTAACTCCAAATTACCAATAACCTGTTTACACTGAAACCCATCCTCAAGGATGCAGCCCGTTGGATACAGTTTTTACAGAATAGGTATTTTAAATCACTGACTCTGGATAAAAGCGATGGTCTTGACTATCCCTGTAGTTGAAGGCTATTTCAGAGAGGGTGACAGTTTCCAATGAGGTGTTTTATTTGACTCCAGATATTAAAATGGATAAGTAATACAACGGCAGAGACTCTGAGAGGGGAATGAATAGTCATGACTGCCCTAGCAATTTTTTCCTGTTTGTTTTCCCCTTTGTCACAGTTTAAAGCACAGATGATCTTTTCACATTGTGGAGCAGTTACGACTTTCTCAGGACAAAGTTGAGTCTTCTGCCCTGTCACGCTTACTTCCCTCACTCCCGCTAGATGTGCATTCCTGGCTGTTATCCTCTTTGTAGTCATGAGTGCGAGTTTCTGTATAGCCAGTTATGATAGGGTCGAGTACACTTAGTAATACCCACCCAGGGTTTATAGCTTGTTATACTTTTATATTCCTGGGTTGCTTTTTATAATTTATATTTTGGTCATTTGGGGAATTGCTTTGTTTTACAATTCAATTTAGGATAGATTTTTTTTTTAGAATAGATTAATTATAAGATAAGTGTAATTAAGGTGATAAAGTTACTTTGATAACTGTTGTTAGATTTATTTGTAATTCCTATCTCACCTATTAAAATTTTTTTTTGAAATACATAACAGAGTAAAGAAGTGGGGAATTGTCCCCCAAACATCTTTGGATTTATATGAAGTTTTTACACTCTTAGAAGGACCTTTAAGCACCCCCAATTTTACCATATGATAAATGATATCAAATGATAAAGCACACAATACTTGTTTCTTACTGTTACTCTGTCGGGGATGGTAGTGCTCAAGCTGGGAACCTTGTACATGCTCTCAGACGCCCTACCACAGAGCTGTCTCCATGCTCTCAGACGCCCTACCACAGAGCTGTCTCCATGCTCTCAGACGCTCTACCACAGAGCTGTCTCCATGCTCTCAGACGCCCTACCACAGAGCTGTCTCCATGCTCTCAGACGCCCTACCACAGAGCTGTCTCCATGCTCTCAGACGCCCTACCACAGAGCTGTCTCCATGCTCTCAGACGCCCTACCACAGAGCTGTCTCCATGCTCTCAGACGCTCTACCACAGAGCTATCTCCATGCTCTCAGACGCTCTACCACAGAGCTGTCTGTCTACCCAGTCTGTTCCATGCTCTCAGACGCCCTACCACAGAGCTATCTCCATGCTCTCAGACACTCTACCACAGAGCTGTCTGGTCACCAGGTCTCCATGCTCTCAGACGCCCTACCACAGAGCTGTCTCCATGCTCTCAGACGCCCTACCACAGAGCTGTCTCCATGCTCTCAGACGCCCTACCACAGAGCTGTCTCCATGCTCTCAGACGCTCTACCACAGAGCTGTCTCCATGCTCTCAGACGCCCTACCACAGAGCTGTCTCCATGCTCTCAGACGCCCTACCACAGAGCTGTCTCCATGCTCTCAGACGCCCTACCACAGAGCTGTCTCCATGCTCTCAGACGCTCTACCACAGAGCTGTCTGGTCTACCACAGTCCTGTCTCCATGCTCTCAGACGCCCTACCACAGAGCTATCTCCATGCTCTCAGACACTCTACCACAGAGCTGTCTGGTCTACCACAGTCCTGTCTCCATGCTCTCAGACGCCCTACCACAGAGCTGTCTCCATGCTCTCAGACACTCTACCACAGAGCTGTCTGGTCTACCACAGTCCTGTCTCCATGCTCTCAGACGCCCTACCACAGAGCTGTCTCCAGCTTACACAAATGGTCTTTCAGACGCATATTTTTAAAGAGGTTCTTCTTGGGTGACAGTGACAGTGAGTCACTGCTGTTTAGAGTGCTGTCACATTTGTTATTTACTGTGGCCTGCCGTAGTGGTGCTCTGCCATCTTGGCATTTATATAAGGCATTTATATAAGCTGTCTTGTTATTTTTAAGTCTGTTTGTGCTTTCCTTTTATTTCCCTTTTGTTTTCCTCAAAAATCTCTCATTTGAGGTGCCTTTAGAAGTGTATAACTTTTCGTGTTTGCGAGAGTGGTGCATGAGGCTGTTAGGTCATATTCAGCCAGAATTATGTCTTCAAGGGGCAGAGTTGAACGCAGATGACAAGAGAAAATGTCACCCAGCTTTTATGCTCCGTGCTGACCAAGCAGTGTCAAATTTTTATATAGTACATTAGACAGTCTTTTTTTTCCCTCAGTGTTAAAATTTAAAAATTAAAATTTCAGTTCCAGAAAACTTAAGTTCACCTTCGTGAAGGATTGGGACTGAAGTAGCAAAATAGACCTAGGGCCCCAGTCTGTGTGACAGCGCAGGGCAGTCCCTTCAGTTCCTCCTCTGTAAGGTGGGCGGGGCCCTTTGATGGCCAGCAAGTAAGCCCAGTGCGATGCAGAGGTCCTCTTTCTTACTGCGGGTCTGCCGACTAAATGGTTTGAGGAAGGTCTTATGAACCAGCTTTCCTAGGAAATCCTTTAGTCTTTCGAACCCTGGTGGGTGGAGTAGATGGTGGCACAGTATGCTTCAGAATGTAGCATCCATGCCTCCATCTTTCTGTTCAAGGAGCTCTAACGCTTATTTCTGTGTGAAGAAAAGTAGAATTAAGGATGTAGAGATCAGGTTCTTAGTGAAGATTTGGTTATCACATGTGTTGCTGTTTATTTTCAGGAAGGCTCAGTTTTAGCGGATGAAACATTAGTGGTTACTTCTTCATGAATGTATATGAATAAGAACTGAGTGAAATCAGTGAAATCATAAATGTGCTGTGCACATTTATGGGTATTTTGTGTGTAATTGTGTTGCAGCAGCATGTTGATTTTTACCACACAGTCTGTTTTTATTAGCACATTGATATCTTTGCTAGCCATGTCAGCTTTAATTCTTTTTCCCCAATTACTTTTCAGGGAACCCAAATTGAATTGTCTATTGGAATTATTTTAGGGATTTCAACAATGGCAGGTATGTAATAATAGCGCATGTTAAAATTCTCTTGTCTGCATGTTATTTTAAAAGGCCAATAAGTTAGGTTCAGAGGACGTTTGTTTGAAAGGAATTTGCTCTCTGAGATGTTTGTTTAGGTATCTCTGATCCCAGTCTTCTAGTTCCCAGTTTTCTGTCTATAGCAAGTTTTTTTGTTTTTTTACCTCCCTGAGAAATTGTAACTAATTTATGTTAGTTAGTGGGTGACAATACTCAACTAAATTGTCAATGTGAAGGTGATTCACTGTTACCACTGAACATTTAAATGAAGCATTTCCCTTCCTTGACTTTCTTGAACTTGGAGCTGCTATGCGGCTTTGCTCTTGAACTTCCAATGTCCAAATTCCTGGAGACATATCACACTAAAGACACAACTACGAAACTTTCGTACTGACATAAGAATAGAAATTTTCTGCTACTCGGTAACCGCTCTATTAATGGAGGCAGGGTATTCTGGTTTTAGGATTGTGCTCCTTTAAACTCTTGGTGCTATCCCCAAACTGCTTCAAACTCGGTTATTACAGCAGAGAAATATGTTGACTCGGGTAGACCAGAGCTCAGTGCCTCTCACGTGATGTAATGCTGTGACCGCTGCTGGCTTTGTTTTGATAACTCAGAATTGTGTGTTTTTCAAATTTCCAGCTGCTGCTTTGGGAAATCTTGTCTCAGATTTAGCTGGACTTGGGTAGGTCCATTCATGATTCATTTCTGCAGTTACATACTTGTCTGTTCTTGTCTTCATTTCTTCTCAAATTAACAAGCCTTTTAAATAAGGGCAGTTGTTTTCCTTTGGGGTCTAAAACTAAAAATTTAAGTTTAATATTTCTAAATCAGTAACACTAGATATTTGGTGGAAATCAAGTACAGTTGTCGGCCATGAGTGTATGGCTCTGAAAATGGATAGAACTGTGTCACTATGTTATACTCTGCTATAGCCTACAATGATAAAAATATAAGCCTACAATGATAAAAAAAAATTCCCTGAAGATGCATTTTGTGGACATCTCCCATGGGAACAGAGGATTATAAGTAAACCTGCCATTTTCTCACTTCCTTATACTTGCAAAATCCCTATGATGAAGAGATTTAAAGTTCTGACCTACAAAGGAAATAGTGTCCAATATTCTCTATCCCTCCCCTCCCTCCCTTTGCCTTCTTCCCCCTCCCTCCTTCTCCCTCTCCCCTTCCATCCCTTCCTCCCCCACCATCCCTCTCCTCCTCCCTCCTTCCCTCCCTTTCTCCCAACAATGTTGACGTTGAATGTAGGGTTTTATGCATTGCTGAGTCTGTGTTCCGCCACTGAGCCATACCCCAGCCTCCAAAGCTTATATTTTCTTGGCCATGTTTTTTTTCATGTGGCAGAATGATAACACAAATGGAGGATGGCTGCTTGGAAAAGCTGAATTTCTCACCTTCTTCCAGGTGGCAGATGGCCTGGGCTGTTTCCTGGGCTTGGGGAAGCTGGGAAGTTGGCATGAAATATTAGGACAAGCATCTCTCTTGTTCTGTCATTGACGCTGGCTTCCTTTCTTTGCTACTCAAGTGGTATATCTTGAGATTTGGGTTGGATCTAGTAGGACTCTATTTTAGCTCAGTTGGCAGAGACATTTTATAAGTGATCTGACCCTCAATGTTAGAATCTGTGCTTATGTTTGGGGCCAAAACTAATTTTAAATTGGTTTTTTTTTTTTGGTTTTTTTTTTTAGGGCCATGATTGGGATTTTATATTCCTAGAATTCTTGACTTATCTCATCTAATCTTGATGAGGCCTCTTTGACATTGCATTTCCCATTTTCAAACTTCAAGCTTAGTATTGACAATATTGCAGCTCCTATGTTGCTTTCTGATGTATTAGTAGATCCAACTGATAGAATCTAAAGCCACTTAGCTTTAGATTGAGGTGTGAAGATTTTTGTGAAGCTTTTATGTCTGAGAACTGTTCCCTGCCTTCTGTTTTCAGTATTTCTCACAAGCGCCACATTTTATGTGTCCTCAGACGCACATTCAAAGCGCTTCGCGGCTGAAGCCAGAACCTGCCTTATGATTGATTGATTATCAGCGTGCGTAACTCTCAGGCTCTTTTCCTCTGAGAGTGCTTAGAACAAGACTCTTTCCAATAGCAGTGGTAACTTAGGATCCCCGGAAGGCTAAAAGTGTTAGGCATCTGACGAATTTTTAAAAACTGTCATTTTCTGATCGTAGTTATTAAATTAAACCATATGTTCAAATACTTTGCTCTGAGTTTGCAGTAAGTACAGCATTTTCATTATTTATATAAAAAAGTATGTACTTTAATTGGTCTCTCAAAGATAATGATAAAGAACAGTTTCGCTGAGTCACTGTGTTTAAATGTGAATTTGAAAGTTATTTTAAACTATAATTATCTATATATAATAAAAGCAGAAGTTGTAGAATTTTTATGATTTGTCTAGAGTGATGAGCACAGGGACAAAACTCCCATCTCTTTTTGTAGTGGTTGGTTTTACTATATGGAGACATTTGCATGCCGCTTTAAACTTCTTCTTCTGTTTTCTTGAAGCCTTGCAGGTTATGTTGAGGCCTTGGCTTCCAGGTTAGGACTATCAATCCCTGATCTTACACCAAAGCAAGTTGACATGTGGCAAACGCGTGTTAGCACACATCTGGTAAGTTACGTGGCTCGTGAGCATGAGGCTGGTGGTTAGCATGGTGGTTTTGACATGTGCTTTGAAAAGCTACCCAGGCCTGGAATACTATCAGAAAAATAGTTTGTTATCTGTTATTTTCATAAGTATACTTCATTTTTTTTTCAAATGTTACCCAGACTGGTTAATTAAGGGCTTGAGCACCCAAAGATTCTGCTATCCATTGGTTATTCTGGAACTCATCCTCATTATACTGTAGTCACTCACAGTGGTCATTCCTGAGTGTTTCTGTGGATTCATAGGGGAGGAAAGATCGAATAGTAGTGGGCGGAAATATTAATGGAGCAAGGATCACCCGCTCCAGCATTTCTCAAGGGAGCAATAGGGGACCCTTCCTCACCTTGGGTGATCGTGAAAGTCATTTTAACAGAATGGGTGGGCAGTGAGGGATTTCTTAGCAGTGGTCACATCCTAGGGCAATCAGGAACCAAACAGAATTGTCTGTGTTGAAATATAGATGAGTGAAATATGAGGTCAAAATAAGGAATCGAGGATTGGCTTTATTAGTATCCGGACAGAACAGATTTCTTCTTGCTATATTTCTGAAACTATGGTACCTTTTAAAATATTGACATAATGAGACTGACAGATTTAACAATTAATGTAAAAGACAGGTGTACTTCTGCCACCATAGTAACAGATTGAAAAAGTGTTGTATGCACTATTGTCAGGACATTGGTGTCTACTTTGAAAGTTATTACGGATACTCCATGATCTGATTCCTTACTGGGCGGTATCCAAGAGAAAGGATTTCCTTCAGTGCTGCAGATTATGTGGCTAGCACAGCATCTGTAATGTCAGATGGGACTTGCTTTGTATCTCTGTTTCTAGCTGGGGCTCCAGAGGAGCGATAACTCCACCTGCTTGGTCCCTGTCTCAGGATACCCAGCACAGCAAGTTTAGTACATAGCAGAATCTTAATGAATGATTGTATGAAAAAGAAAACCCAGGCTGAGGGGCTGGAGAGATGGCTCAGATGTTAGGAGCGATTACTCCTTATAGAGGACCCAGTTCAGTCCCCGCTCACAGCTGTCCCTAACCCCAGTTCCAGGGTATCCAGTGTCCTCTTCTGGCCTCTCCTGTGTGCATGTCTACTCACAAAGACATATGCACACAGATAATTAAAAATAATAAAATAAGTATTTTTTTGTTTTTAAAGAAAACTTACAGCCAAGGCTACACAGAAAAATTCTGTCTTTAAAAGAAACAAGAAAGAAAAGAAAATCTAATTTAAAAGTGTTTAAATTTGATAGTCCTCATAGGAATGCAAAATTTAAATCAGTTTTGGAAGGTAAAATTTTAAACTCTTCACAGTGTAGATTGCTTGAGGCCGAGAGCAGCACTGCTTCTTTCTATAATGGTTGTATCTTCTTATAGCTAGGCACTTGTGGGATTTAGTACTGAAGGGCCGTGTCCAAAGATACCAAATCCAAATACACTGAGAATAGTTGCTATGTTTCCCCCATCCTGTGTTCTGATCTTCTGACATTAAAACACACAAACGATTAAAACAGTATTTCCTACTTGAATGTTCTTTGATGTCGTGTTGATGATGAATTTTTCCTTTGTCCTTCTGAACTTTAAAATGGCAAGTTGTGTGTTTGTGTGTTTGGTAGCTTATGCTAGTGCGTAGGTTTCTATAACCAATAGGAATGCAGTTGTAGTGCCAATTGACTGTTGCTGCCAGTGTTTATGCAGTGGCATCTATGTTAAGTTCATAAGAAATGCTCTTTTGTCTCCTTAGGGCAAGGCTGTTGGCGTGACTATTGGCTGCATTCTAGGAATGTTCCCTCTGTTTTTCTTTGGAGGAGGTGAAGAAGATGAAAAACTGGAAACGACAAATTAATTAATCATCTTAGAATACCTATAAAAAGCTGTAAACTAATGTACCTCAGTCATTAAAAAAATACTGTCACAGCATTTAGTGGTGAAGACAGTAACAGTGTATAGATACGGGATCAAATAATTCAGCATGTATTATGGAAACACTAACTTATTGTGGCTTGGTCTTCTTAAGACATCTTTTTAAAAACCATTTAGTGTCATTTTATGTACATTGCTGAGATGCTTTTCCTCAGTGGTAGTCAACACGTTATCTTTTCCTCTTCTCTGTGTATCGACATATTATTTACCTTGTACTGACTTGGGGTTTGCTTATTTGTTATGTAACATGTACATGCATGGAAATACCAATTTATGTTTTTTTTTCTAGGTGGTATAATTCAATGCTAGGGTTTCTCCAAATTATTTCAGATGTTTAATATCAGTTGTAACTTTAACTCCCTGCCTGGTGGCGTCATTTCTGTGTTATTCCACAGTAAACACTTACAATCATATAATTTCACTCATTTTTAGAGCTTTCACATCTATTCCAAATGAACAGAGATTTGTAAGTAATTTAAGTGTATCTGGTTTATTTTAATTTTGAACCACGCTGTCTTAAGGGCCAGAGATTAACCAGAAAGATGGATTTGCTGGCCTTCCTTTTACATATACCACATATATTAACAAAGTGTACTTATTTCTAGCTGACTTTTTCCTTTAATTTCCCACCTTGCAATAGTTGCACCGTGGGCTCTGTTTGTGAGGGAAAGACAGCCTCAGTGCTCACCATCTTTGAGAATAGGGGTTAAGAAATCAGGGTGCACTACGGGGTTTGAGATATTTGTTGGGTTTTTTGTTGGGGTTTTTTGGGTGGGGGGAGGATAGACAATGGAGTTTATGGAGGCTGAGGTGGAGTCAGGTGGTGTTTGGAAGACCCACGAGGCATCAGCTCTGTCACTTTGGGAGGATTTCCCCTCAGACATGCTGTCTCATCAGAAGGGAATGAATAGTCCATGCACAGAGTCCTAATCTCCTTAGATCTTACTTTGTGGTTTTTCTTGGATGAATCTTTTTAGAAATAACATGTGATTTGTATTTTGCTTTTTTGCCGTATAGTCTAGTCAATCATAACATGAGGAGAGCCTTTCCCCTGTTTTGGAGATTTTGCTTTGTGGAGATGATAGCACATGGTTGGTTTGAAAGCTGCTTGTGTCTGCGCTTGTATGTCTGACCTAAATCACGTGGGAATCCTAAGTTTTCTCCTATGGGGCCTACACGTGCTAAAAAGTTAACATGTCACAGAATAATCGAACATATGGAAGAGAGAAACTGAAGATAGAATTCATTCTTTGGGGAATTAAGATTATCCATGTTGGCTGTCTAGATGGAAAACACAAAGTTAGCATGACTATGCCTTTTAAATCTTATTTTGGAGTTTTGTTTACACATTATTTACTTCAAGTTCTTTTTAAAGCAGATTTCTCTTCCATAAGAAAGCTTGTCCCTGTTACACTTTGGGATGATTTAGTGTTGTCCATTTATCATAGAGCTTAAGAAAAAATAGTATAAAAACTATCCGGTTCTCATGTGCTCAAGTAGCATTTTCCTTTGATCACATTGGAATTGCAGGACTTGAGATTGCAGACAGACTTGCCTTTCGTATCTTCTTCCACGTAACACACAGACAGCAGGAAGAGGAGTCCAGTTGATAGAATGTTTCATTTTCTGTGTAAAATGTGAGTGCGTGTCTAATGTGAGTGCATGTGTGTCTTTGTGTTTTGGTGGCTTTCCTGTTTTTGATTTAAAGTGTTGTATTGTGGTGCTTAACTTTCCTTCTTATTAAATCCCATTTCCAGAAACTTGTTTGGAGTTTAGGAAGGACTTTCGATTGTTGATTTCCCTTTTTTTTCTCTTACATATCCCAGTCCTTACTGCCAGAGTCTCTGGTAACAGAATTAAGCCAGTGTCGTTAAATCTTCAGCCATCTGAGTTGTCAACACACGAAACGTGTAACTTTCACGCTGAAAGGCATCCACATTTTCAGTGAAACATGGAGCCATATTTAATCAATAAAGTGTTTTGAAAAGTGAAAATATTTAATTTTCAGAAGCAGACACACGGAGTCAAAGTCTCTTTGTCCTCAGCCAAAGGCTTTGTTTTCTTAGGTCCTTGCTCCTTGTACAGTGTGATTTCTGAAGATGGCCCCCTAAGTCAATGACTCCATGAGACCCTTGTTCCGTGTTTTTGCCACAGAGGATCTGGCATCAGCTGAAACTGGACGGCCCTTCCTCTGTCAGCAGCAGCGCTCCAGCGAGCTGTATCATGGGCCGGGAGGACTGTTTGCTCAGAGTTTGTGTTGTTTATTGTGTTATGACTTACTGACCTGTTGATGCATGTGAACTGGGTACATTTTGTTGCCTCTGTATGTTAAATAGTGACCAATGTTTTTATGAAAGAATTGAACAAAAAAAATATCTTTTAAGACATTTGGAATGTGGTTTTGATTTTAAAGTTTGGTTTTCTTAATCTCAGAGTGGTTTATTCTATCACTGAAGAAAACAGGATTAATAAATGCAAGTTTGTTACGAGGTGACAACAGGCCGAGATTCTACTAGGCACAGTTTTACACAAGCGCACACACACACACACACACACACACACACACACACACACACACACACGCACGCACGCACGCACGCACGCACAGTTCTCACAAGCATGGAATCCCCTGGAGTATGAGAAAGGAAAGACCCCATTAACAGCCGTGAGTGATTGCTAAGTCACAGGGTCAGGCGCTTACAGCCCAGGTTCATGGACTACGCAGTCCACATCCTGCTTTCCCTCCAAGCAGGAAGCTGTGAAAATAGTAGAAGGATTTTAAATCTTACTTATGAGTTCTTGGCAAATTTCATCCAATGCATTTCGACCATATTCACACTCCCTGCCTAAACTAGGTCTTCTTCCTCCCAACTCTGAGCCCCCGCTTCAAACCTCCCCCCCCCCACTGGAGAAGCTAGTATAGGGGGATTAGGGGCGATCTATACTCGTTCTTAGAGAAACTGGCCCTTCCACTCCTGCAGCTAACAAAGACAATAGAAGTTTCTGTTTTACAGCCAGTGTTTGAGTAAACTGTTTTGAATTAAATCTCCCTAATTTTAGAATTCCACTTCCCTTACGGACATTTTTATTGTACTGTAACGAAGTGCCTGGGGAATAGAGTTTATCCTGTCCCCGTCCCCCACCCCCTCCTGAGGTGCTCTGGTTTCTGGAATCCCTTATTTAATCTGCTTTTTGTTTGTTTGTTTTAGTTATGTGGACTTAGGAAGTGGATTCCCATTCTTACCATGAATTATTTGGAAATGATAAACGGGTTTTGGACTCTAATGTGATGATGCTGATGGTGACGACACTGTCACCTCCCTTTTCATCAGCACTGCTGTGTGCTACAGGTTCACACACACCTCAGTTAATCACAACAGCGATGCTGGCACAGTCACCCCCTTTTGAACTGAGTGATCTGAGGCATGGCGAAGGTGCATGGCTATTTATCAGTGGGCTTGAATTAGCTGTGTCCTGAGTACAGCATATGCTCTTAGATCTTCTGCATTAGCAACACCATTTGCTTGGACTTTAAGTTAACTTTTCTCTTAACAAAGACATTTTTTAAAGAATCTTTTTCCAATGTGTAAGCTAGCAATTCTTATTTGAAATCTCAAGGTCTACTAGGTAAAGTCTGTGTGTTTGGTTACGTAAGGTGTGCTAGGGACAGTTCAAGGCACCGATGGCTATTGTTTGTTTGGGAGGTAATTTTGGATTTCTCTTTCTTTCCTTGACACGAGGTCTCACTGTGCTGATACTAAACTTGGGCATCTCTCCCATCTCCGCTTTTGGAGCGCTGGGAATACAGGCCTGTATCACCGCGCCTCTGTCTTCATGAAGTTTATTCTTCAGGGAGCAAAGGTGAGGGAAGAGAATTTAAAAATAAATGCACACTTAATTTCTTTTAACCCTTTGGTTGACAAATGAAAGAAGGCATGGATTAGAAGATGCCAGTGATCATAAATGGGGTTACCCGAGAAGACTGGAGGACGTGAGCACACAGTATAAATGTCTGTGCAGAGAAATGTGCTACGTTCCAGGGACCTGATGCAGCATCTCACACATCTGAAATAATATTTCACCTTGGGGTACACTTTGTTTCACTAGGCAATGTCTGCATTAACCCTGAACATTAGCACACAAATGGTAGGCTGAGTACGCATTGGGCATTAAACTGATAGAAGAAAGTGACCCAGAAGCATGGAGAAGTGATTTTAGGAAACAACATGCCTGTAGGTAATCTGTAAGTAGCTAGGGTTTGTCGCATGCTCATGGCCACATACCAGTCATTTGCCTTCAGTAAAGCAATGTATGCTGCTGATACCTGAATTAGGACTGATATCTGAATTAGACGTAGGTTGGTTTCAGAGGGCGTGGCTTTTTGTTTTTGTTTGTTTTATGTTTAGCAATAGGGGGAATAATCAAGACAGGCACATACAATGTTTCCGATTGGGTGTCAGGTGTTTGAGGGTCTCCTGATGATGTAGACTCGTGTTTCACACTGGTGTTTGTGTGAAATCTCACTGCACTGGGCATGGATGCCGCTGACGTTCAATAAGCTGAGGTATGAAGGTTCGTGAGCTTCCTTTACCTCCTTGAAGATGAAAAGGATTGAAGAGACTATATCATCTTTCCACAATTACTAGAACTTGTTCACTTGTTTAAGTGAACGAAATGTGAGGGAGGAGGTGCGGGGGACCCTCCAGAGTAGTTGGATGAAGTGAATTTATGGAAATTAAGTCGACCTGGCATTTGCTGATAGCATGCAGGCTGCACATTTGCATAGTGTTCTAGCATCTGCGTAGCACGTGATGTGGATGCCGCACAGAATTGGGCCTAGCGAGGCTGCTAGCGCAAAAGCAGACAGGGAGGGACCTTGATTTGCTTCTTGCACTGGTGACCGGAAGCCCTGCAGCCTCGCTCTTCTCTGTCCCTCAGTTTATCAGATCCCACCGTTGTATGCCTTTCTCTCTCAAACAGGATTTAGGATACATTTTATGTTCCATGCTTGACTTTAAAAGCATCAAGCAAGCAAACTCTCCTCCTCCATTCCTCCTTGGGCAGAGAAAAAATGAAAGCTGGTGTGGTTTATTTCACCAACACTTTTGCCTGTGCTTCTATGTTGACTCAGAGAAAGAGCCCACATTGCATAAGAAAGATTAGTGGGGCTGTAAATCTCATCTCTGAGGAAGAGATGTTCCCCCTTCTTGGTCTCCAGCGCTCTGAATGGAGCCTGGCTCTTACGAGGTGAGTGAAGAGTCACCCACGCCACTGATTTCCTCCACTGGTACTAAAGTGCTTACTGGCTCTTTGGAGCATTCTGTATCCGTCCTAATATTGTCTCATTTCCTGGGTCACATTCTGTCACTTCTGACCTTTTCACATTTTGCTCGGGGGAGGCTGGTTGCTAACCCACAGGCAGTTCTCCGGGCCACTGATTTTTATTGCAGGTAATCAAATGCATAATGAGAAATTTGGTATGTACATGCATTCCCTATTTAAAAGTCAATGTCAAGGGCAGGCATGGTGGTGTATGCCTTTAATCGTAGGACTCTGGAGGCTCTGAGGTGAGTTCTCTGCACCAGCTTGGTCCACACGTCTAGTTTCAAGCCAGCCAGCACTACATAGTGAGAGCGTCTTTTCAAGGGAAGAAATGCTTCTTGGTTTATTTGCAGTGCGTGTGTGTCGGAGCCAGCGGCTACCACTCTGCTTGCCCTCGGTCTCCTTTTCCCCTGATGAAACTGCCCATTCCCATCCCTCAACCCCCTTTCCTTAACATGGTGTCATTCCTCCACTTCAGGGCTGAACAGTGCACATGTTTTCATAAAAGAAAGGCTTTCTGATTATGTTTTAAATTAAGCATCACAAACCAAAGATTTTAAGCCTCTTGTTTCCAAGATGTCTTTATTCTCCAACTAGCTGAGGCTTCCCCAAATGGCTTTTATATATGAAGCTTTTATGAATATTTAACTGTGTTGGAGATGCAACTAACAGATTATAAAAAAATTATTAGTATAACTGCAAACCAACTTCATGTTTATTGTGCAAATGATGCATATTTTATGGAAGTTATTTTTCAAATGCTAGTGAAGAGAATGGGAGAGTTTTATAGTGTTTCCAAGTGACTTTGACATCTGGCTTGCTAGAGACGGCTGGATTCTTCTCTGTTGGATGATGTTTGGCTTGGGGAAGATGAAACCTCACACAGATACTTGGTTGCAAAAGGATGGAGTGAATATATTCATTCCCTCTCTCCCTTTCTCCTCCCTCCTTTTTCTTCTATCGGCTTGAGTTTCCCAGGCTGAGCTCAAATTCCTGGGCTAAAGCTTCCTGCTTCACCCTTCTGTAACTTCAATCACACCCTTGCTTTTGCTAGAGAAAAAGTAATGTTTTACTGTATTAGGGGAAATATCTTGAGTTCACAAATGGTTTAAAACAACCACAAACCTTGAAACTCTGCAAAACACACCTCTACGTTGAGAACTGTGGTTTGACATGCCCTGATCATATCGGCTCTAACTGTAGATGAGAAAACCCCAGGATAACAATGGCTGAAAGCAGACGGAAACTTGTGCCCTGTGTAACGTCATCATGGCGAGTTGTCCAGAGCTGGCAAAGAGGTCTGAGACCAAGATTCCTGCTGTTTCGAGTACAGCTTCCATCATAAAGGCAATGCCTGATCTAAAACAGTTGTTTGAGAACCAGCAGTTGCCCACACTGCAGAGGAGGAAGGAATAAAGGAAAGCAAATGGCTCCAAATGACTTAAATCACCATGTGACACAGCACACCTCTCCTGTCCATCTAGAAGCTTCCAGATGTCTCCACTCGGGATGAGCCAGTCTGTAGCAAGAAATCAGAAGGACCTCAGAGGGGACAGGTAGCTGTGCTGAAGTGTCCCTGTGACTACCACATATTCTTGTCTCACCTGTCCCCTGTGTGAAGACACCTATCTGGGACAGGGCTCCAGTTTCTGAGCAATAGCTGCTTATCAGGAACACCATTGTCATGTCCTGTGTGGCCTCTTGGTATCAGATAACATGAAAAACACTCAGCTTGCAGTAACAATTTCCATCTAGGCAGAGGAGCGGGGATACAATGGTCATCACCCAGCAAAAATCTACCATGACTGTTCAGCAGAAACTGGCTAAAGGCTAAGGCTCTCCTTCTGAAGAAACCGACAAAGGGAAGGCTCTAAAATGAGTGGGTATCTAGGGGTGAGATGGCTTCTATGGCTGCCTTTAGCTCAGAGGCTTTCAATTCTGCTTGGTAGTTTGGGCTCTGTCATGTCGTGATATATTATTTATGATTTATTAAAGCTTGCCTGAGGATTCAGAAAGCAAAGTCAGCCCCAAGCTATAGAGATCAGGCAGTGGTGGTACACACCTTTAATTCCAGAACTCAGGAGATAAAAGCAGATAGATCTCTGTGAGTTCAAGGCCACCCAGGCCTACATGAGAGTCAATCAGTCTAAAAGAGTAACAGAGCTCACACCTTCAATCCCAGTACTAGAGAGGTCTAAAAGATAGGGGCAGGGTCTTCAGAAGTCAGTCTCAGGATTCCCTAGCCATGCTGAGGAGAGGCAGCATCTGAGGCTTGCTGGGGAGCTGGTGGATCAGCCCTTCCAGCCTCTGGTAGAGGTGAGAGCTAGTGGCCAGGTGCTTTGCTTTTCTGATCTTAAGCTTGAAGCTTGAACCCCAGTATCAGTCTCTGGGTTTTTTATTTGTCATGCTACACTGTCATTTTAAAAGCTGACTGCAACTTTCATTGTTTCACAACTTAGTTTAGGGAGATATGTGTCCTTCCTTCCTTCCTTCCTTCCTTCCTTCCTTCCTTCCTTCCTTCCTTCCTTCCTTCCTTCCTTCCTTCCTTCCTTCCTTCCTTTCTTGAGATGGGGTTTCTCTGTGTGGCCCTGGCTGTCCTGTAAGTTGCTTAGTAGACCAGGCTCATCTTGAATTCAGAGACCCACTGACTGGCAGGCCTTTTCAACAACAAGTATTCTAATCCCTATGCACATTTTACCCTTCATCAGAGGGGTGTGTGTGTGTGTGTGTGTGTGTGTGTAGAGTGTGTGTCTGAGTGTGTGAGTGTGTATGTGAGAGAGTATGGGAGTGTGTGTGTGAGTGTAGAAAACTAGGTCTCTAGTTTTCTTCTAGGCATTTATTTCTATCATGATTTTTTTTTTCTGGCTATTTACTGTCCCTATCATATATAAAAAGCATTCTCCCCCCTGCCCCCCTGTTTATAGCCCCCCCCTCTCTCTCTCTCTCTCTCTCTCTCTCTCTCTCTCTCTCTCTCTCTCTCTCTCTCTCCCTCTCTCCCTCCTCCCTCCCTCCCTCCTCTCTCTCTCTCTCTCTCTCTCTCTCTCTCTCTCTCTCTCTCTCTCTCTGTGTGTGTGTGTGTGTGTGTAACAGCCTTGTATGCAATGGCTTTGCTCAAGTTAGTTATGTACATAGTGTGGTCTTTTCTGTTCCTCACATGCAGGGTCACGTGACCTCCTGGTTGTGAGGTGTTGATTGTCCTATGCTGAGATACTTTTCTTGGCTTAGTAGCTTGGCTGAGATCCTAACACCCTATGGGCAGTGGCCACTCAGTTTTTGAGCAGAAGGGTCTCAGAGTGAAAATGTTCAGTATTTCACTGCAACATATTGCTGTGGGTTTTTGTTTTTGTTTTTGTTTTGTTGCTTTTTTTTTAAAAAATAGGCATTTATTTCAGAGTAACAGATATCCTATTTGGTACAAGGTTTTAATCATAAATAGGTGCTGGATTTTGTAAACTGCCTTTTCTTTACTGAAGCAATCAACTGACTTAAAAAAAAAAAACTTCTTTATTTCATTTTTTTGAGGCAGAGTTTGTCTACACTGTCCTTGCACTTGTGGTCCACCCCCTTCCAAATGCTGTGCTGGGGACAGGGTGGTTCCTTTTCTCTTTTTGTTCTTTAAGACAGCGTCTCATGCATCTCTGGCTGGCCTTGAACAAACTCACTCTGCTGAGGTTGGCTTTGAATTCCTGACCCTCCTGCCCCCATCTTGTAAATGCTGTGACTACAGGCGCACCTCACCACACCTGGCCCAGCAATCTCTTCAACACCTGTAACTGTGCCATTCACCCCTGACGAGTCTAATAGTTTCAGTTCCCTCTGAGCCGGCTCCAAAGACGAGCAGAGTTAAGGGTCCGGGAGAAACCAAATTCTTCAACCTGGCACCGGCTCTGCTTTTCTGATCACCAAAGTCTAGAAACTTCAGCCGAATTGCTCTAGCACTAAATTGGTGGTTCTCAACCTGTGGGCCATGGCCCCATTTGGGGATTAAATCCCTTCCACAGAGGTCACATATCAGATATCCCACATATCATAATGCATATCTGCATTATGGTTCATGTCAGTAGCAAAATTACACGTAGGAAGTAGCAATGAAAATAGTTTTATGATTTGTGGTCACCACGTGGGGAACTGTGGAAGAGTCACAGCATTAGGAAGGTCGAGGGCCACTGCTCTGGATGTCTAAGGACATCTCCTTAGGGACGAGGGATGTTAAAATCATCCTACTGTCCTTACTGAGAGCCAGAGCATCTGTGGCCTTGAGTGTAGCTGAAGTGGGCACTCCCGTCTCTCCCCAAACCTAAACAGTCAGTTCCTAAAAGCCTCGGAGAGATTCCAGTTACAGAGGAGATCCTTTAGAGGGACAGGCCACCCAGCTCACGGAGCTTTACTTAATTCTGAAGTTGGCTTCATACTTAAATAATGTAAACTGTATCCTGAGAGCAATGTAACCTCAGAAGCCAGGGATCTCCATATCTATTGCCACTGTAGAGACACCCGAGTCAGTCTTTTGTGGCTGACTCTCTGCCCTATGCCCCCTCCCCTTCCCTGCCTTCCTCTCCCCTCCTCTCCTCTGCCCTCCCCTCCCCTCCTCTCCCCTTCCTTGCTGCTTGCAGGACTCTAGGGTGACAGTAGTAGTTAAGGAGAGTGGTGGGTATCCCGGGGATTTCATCAGTTTGTATTTCTCTGGGAGGGCAGTCAATGCTCAAGGCTAAAATTATCTTAACTCATTTTCCCCAAGCCCCTTTCCCTTTCCGAGCTCAGGTCTCGAGAAGCCTGTTGTAGATGGGAGGAACAAGCCCTCAGGATTACCTAGCCTTTCTGTCTGGGCGTGTCTTCCTCTATGGTTAACACACACCGCTTGCATGCAACCTGAGTTCTGGCATGTTTTATCAACAGGCTGCGTCTCAGGCTTGGGTGCTGGCTACATTCATATTCCACAGTGACATCCGCCTGCAATACCCTTCCCATTCAAAAGCCAGTAGACAGTTTAACTGAGATTCCTTTCTTTGTCTCTGCAAAACGCAAGAATCCCCAGCATTCGCCCTAGCGTGTATTCAGTGTCCAGTGAGGAGGGGGTTGTGAGGGAGGTGGGTCAACAAAGTGTCCCCAGGAGCATGCCAGCACAGACATGACAGCCTGTCCATCCTCTGCAAGCGCCACAATTCTGTATTCTGACTGCCTCACACAGCTCGCAGTGTGTGATCTTGGGGTACATTAGAGTCTCTTCTTTCATGCAATTTAACATACTGGGCAGTGAAGTCTTCTGATCCAATGTGTATTAATCTGTACTTTGCAGCAAGACTTAATGTAAAATAACCTGTTGAGTGCAATTCTTGAATTACTACAATTTAGAAAAAGTATAAGTGAAATATAGGGCAATGTCCAAGGGCAAGACATCAATTTGAATGCGTGTTAGGTCCCCCTGGACCTGTGGGCCTCTAGCATATACACTCTTATGATGCTCACGCTAGGCCTCAGCTAGGCTCCTTAGTGCACGGTGTCCTTGGCGGATTCATTTCTCTGACCTTGGCATCTGTGGTGATGCTCGGGACAGCTCACTCTCTGAGAAGGAGCTGGCCACTTGCTATGATCTCTCTGGAATCTCCTTTTCCTTTAATTTGGTAGTAAAATGTTTGAAAAAAGAAATGAAACCTGGTGAAGAGTTTTAGGTTGAAGAATGACAAGAAGTAAATCATTCCTGAAGGTGGATGTCTTTCTGTATATATGTTTCTCTTATTGGTTGATGAATAAAATACTGATTGGCCAATAGAGGCAGGAAGATAGGCGGGGCTAGGAGATGAGGAGGATGCTGGGGAGAGAGGCAGAGGGGCGCCATGTAGAGACCAGGGAGACAGGATGTGTCAGGCGTTCTCCGGTCAGATAAGGCTATGTAGAAATACATAGATTAGTAGTTATGGGTTAATAATTAAGAGAGAGCTAGCCAGTAAGAAGCTAGCCATTGCCCAGCAGTTTTATAATCAATATGTCTCTGTGTGCTTATTTGGGGCTGAAGGGCAGAGGGACCTGGCGGGACAGAAACCTCCATCTTCACATTCCATTTTCTCCTTCTTTAGATACTTCTGTATGATGCAGTTGTTTTCAGTGTTGAAATCTCAGTTCATCCAACACTGGTGAAAGTTAAGTCCCACCCAAAAGAGCCCAGATCAAACACAGTCTTGAAGTTACTTGTGCCAACTTGACCCCTTACTCATCTCCACTGAAGTGTGATGGTTTGGGTCCCCTCGGCATTTCTTGGTGCCTTGGGCACTACTGTAGCGTCTTTGGAATAATGTGCAGAACAAAGTCCTAGGTCTTCTGTCGACTTGCCGTTTTGTTGAGCCATTCCCCTAGACTGCAAATTGCTACTATTTCCCGGATTTATTTTTCAGTGAGATGTTACAGAGCAGTGGCCTTTTCATTGGGGTAACCATGTCAAAATCACAGCAGCACTAAACACCCAGAGCAGTGAAAGGGACCTTCATTTGTGGAACCTTCCAGACACATCCTCTTTCTTGTG